>OY829519.1:6348891-6948891 GCA_963691665.1 Clepsis dumicolana
TGAACTCTCATGAGCGGTCTTAATATGGTGGCTATATGCCTAAATTTTGTTATTACTATTGATAACTGACGGGCCATTGTTGGCTACCAGTTATAAAACACTTACAGCTGCCAGTTTCCATTCGACTTGAAAGTTGATCCTAACTTCGCTCATTGTTTTTGAAATCGACAACTCGACAAGTTTACTGTTTGCAAAGCGATGACATTGGAACAAACCCAATAAAACATTAACTATATATAAATAATTGACTGGTTCACTCGGACGATAGGCGTAACAATGGGTTCCACGAAATTAGCGCCTTAAAAATATTTAAGTAGCTACTGAAATGGAGTCAAATCAATCAGAAAACAGGCACGCGACGTGTGACTAACAACAGTTCCTTTTTTTCATATTTTTTTTTCATCACATCCTAATAAAAGACAGTCTATTGAAAAGCTCGAGCCCATTTTCAGTCTTGCATTAGACCACGAAACGGTTGCGTGAAAGAGAGGGGTGTAACACAAAGACACGGGGCGCGGGGCGCGGGGTGGCCCGGGAGAGGGTATGTGATTCGGGATTCTAGGGATGAGCTGGGTCTCGCTTCCTCTCGCGTTACTCTGGCACCACTCGCCAAGCGCCGCACACGCCGGCACTGTCCCGCGGGATCCCGCAACACGCGCACACCCCTAGTCGAACGATTTTGAATTGTCTCCTCTTTGGGACTAGTGTCATCCGAAGTGTTGTGATTTTTGAAAACAATCGACGATCTGTGAACGCTGGTGATTGGACCCTGCAATTTTTTTTATTGTTAATAATCAGCGAAGTAATCTTTTTTACAATAATCTCTCTTTTTTAATCCACGGATTAAAATACGTATTTTTTTAATTTAGTTAAGACATTCATTTTTAATGAAAGTGGATAAATTGAGACTATGCTGATAATCAGTAATCCACACTAATGTTAATCGTGACTGACTAACAATGAAGATGTCTGGTAAGTAGGCTCTTTATATGTATTGTGTTGCAATTATACTAACAGGTAGGTACAATAATACATAATTTATGAGTGACGACGCATATCCACCTAATTAGGTGCATGCACCTAATTAGGTGGATATTTGTTTTGTTAGGTAATTACGCTTATATTCAGTGGTTACGTGTAAGAAAAAAAAATTACGCCTTTATCAAATATAATATTATAATATACTATGTCACCTTCTGGAACCAATACTGATAACATTTTTTCTAATCAGAATCTATTTTCACTGAATTAAACAAAGATGACTACGAGTACCATTAAATTAAATAATTTTAACGGTTGCAACTCAATGTAATTAATGGTCTTAATTATTAACCAGATTATAAAATACTAATAAAACCACAATTAAATTAATATTGAAATTTTTTAACAGTAAAGTAACACCAATGCAGGTAAAACTTAATTTACAAAATCATGTCAAACAACTGGCAACCAGATCCCACAGCAAACAAACAATACATAAAAAAACCTCTCGACTTCAAATGGTTTAAAACCATAAACAATCAAGTCTATCTACGCGTTTTTTTTTCGCGCATCTTGAGTGTTATCTGTGATTCTGTCAAGAGCGTGCGAAATCCCGCCGACTTGTGTCATATTTGATTTATTTTTTATTTTTAAATCTGGGCTGTTTGATCGGCGTGGTTTGTAAGGTGCCAGCTTTTGTCGGACACCGCCAGTTGTTGACTATCTAAGTTATTGGCCTGTTAGGGTCTAGTTTATAAGACCGAAGTGCGAAAATGATTATGTAAACTTTAGTTCCTTTTCGGCGCACAAAAAACAGAAACTTTATGTTTTCGATACGTATTGTGTTCATTTCAATATGTAGATTTTGCTGATTGATCGTGTTTATGGATTAATGAATAATCAATCGTTGCGTAATTTTGCACCATTTGACGTATTAAAATTTTTCGCTAAATATGATAGAACATAGTTGGCGAATAAACATTAACAAAAAGGGTAAGTTTCTTCGGTCAATATGAGCCTACGTAATAAATAGGCATTGTTCAAGTGTATATTAATTACATAATGCCTGTTTAAAAATATTTTTTCAGTCTATATCTAGTTACACTTTTATGGTTAGAGATATTTCAGAAGTTTGACAAGATGCCGACGGCAACGGTCGACGCTAATACTAAATTTGACTTTACATTATTACTCTACTATGCTATCGTTTAATTTCTGCCTTATTTGAATTTAAATTGTTACATTCTCGTAAATATAATAGTAGTTTAAGTTTATGCAACGTTACACACAGAGGGTCCTTAAAACACGAGTGTAGTTTTGAATTAAGATCACACTAGTGTTTTAAGACCTAATTATGTAGAGTTGCATAGATTAAATTACTTTATCTACACACATTTGTCACGAATTTTGACTGTTTTTTTTAATCATAGACAAACAATACCGAGCTGAAGTTTTGTATTATTTAAATTGTATTGGTTTTTGAAGATGTTCCAGATCTGAAGCTCATAACGATATCGAAGTCGATGTCGTAATGACATTACGTTACTAAAATTTTCGTAGTAAAACTAATTATCGTAATGCTGGCCATTACATATGTCACCGCTTTTTTTTAGATAAAACTGACCAGAGTTTGACCCATATTCCAATTGATGGAAAGTGCAGATGAGGCCAAAGATGTAACTGTATGTCGAGGCTCTAAGTTTAAGTTAAGTCACCACCTAAGCGTAATTTCGTTAAGCATACTTTGTCGCGACATAGCTTTTCTCGAGACGTTTATTGAAAAGATTCATAAATATTCATTTTCGCATTTCCTGTCCTTTAGAAATCTTGGCCGCGGTAGAAAGTGTTTCTTTCCGGGAATACTAAGCGGCAACGTATTGTCTCGAGTCATATGAAATCAGCTATTTAGCCAGCGTATGTCCGATGAAGCATGCAGCCTGCAAGCATCTTTATTTTCATCTCCGAAACGTATTTTCAAACGACTCGGGTTCTTAAAGCAATAGTGGTATGGAGTCGACGTTGTTGTTTAATTGTTGGAGTGTTGGTTCGCGTTTTACGATGCCGGGCCGTGAACCGCAGTGACAGACGTAAAACCGCTTATTGTCAGTCTGTGTGACGAACACGCGAAATTAGCGTGCCGTGGGGTCCGCGGTGCTGAGACGCGGCTAACAGGATTCTTACTTTCATATTATGATCTTTGGAATTATCCTGGTTATAGATGAATTTACTAGAGCTGGCACTAAGTAGGTAAACGAAAGTGTCGACCGTTTGAATATAAGTACGTACTTTTCACACACATGAAAATGACAGGCCAAAAGTAATTTCCTTATCATACTAACGTGTTAACATATCTAAGGGACATTAGTTTCGTTCAACTCAATCAAGTTGTTCATGGACGGCGGTGATTACTTTAGGTACATCGGGTGAATCGCCTGCTCATTTGCCCCTTCTTATATAAAAAAAATCGTGTCAGCTCTAATGAATTCATTTATAACATCGCATGGTTAACTATATTATATATTTTATACTTACTGAAAAGTTCTGAATGGCATACAAGTACCATTCGGGCCGAAAAGTTCTAAAAGCGCATTCGGGGTATATGCGGGTCGATTCCAAAAGTGAGGCAACACTAACAGAAACACAATATTTTTAGTAAGAATATTGAAATTTGAATATTGCTAAAACTTGAATACTATTCTAAATGCTCACAAAGTGTTCAAATACAAATGAGTCAAACATAGAGCCTCATGTTTTTAAAGTCGGTTAAAAATGCAACTTCATTCCATCTTTAGTTAGGCACAGCCGATGTTCTTATTTTAAATCTGGCCAGTTTCTACGAAAACCGGAGACTTTAACGACGACTCGTCTGTATTGTCCACGCCACGTACGCGCCGCGCAAACTCTACCGACTTTACCGTTGCCAATTTGAATTTGATAAACGAATTAGCAAAACGATTTTTTTTTAATGTTGCACGTCATAATCTAGCCATTGCGTTTTGGGTACCTTTTATATTTAGAGACAGGTGCGATTAAAGGAATTCGCTAAACAAGCTTCAAATAAAAGGATTCTTAAGACATGTTCACACATCCTGCGCATTGTCGGATGCACCTTTGTGATGCTTAGCAGTTATCTTTGCGTTTGTAATCCCATTGTATTACGTTTTTACCGAACGTATAATTTAAGTTTTTTTAGCGCCACGTGCTAAGGAAGACAAATGGACAAGATAGGGGTTGTTCTAACAAGTATATTAGTAGTAATAGGGGGATCTAATGATTTATGGAGTGTCTCTTTCAGCTATTTGCGAAGGGGATGTGTTTTATTGATGACACGCGCCGGTAACGGATGTTTTATGTAGGTTTTCATAACCATGATTTTTTATTTGTTCCGTTAATTGTGTAAAAAATAATAGTTTGTAATGAATTTCTATATTCAAAATGTCAAATGATTACCGGTCTAATTACTATCACGACGATGACAAGTTTAGTCAAGAAACAAAAATGTTGCAATTTAGTTGTTAAAAAAAAAATATTCCGACGAATTGAGAACCTCCTCCTTTTTATGAAGTCGGTTAATAAAGAGATTCATGCCGTCCTAAGGTCAGCCTTCATGCTGAAAATGACTGGCCACTAATAAAAATGTAATTCTAAATTCATTGATGCCCATTTGTTTTGTAATTCGTGATTCCAGCTTCAAAACTGAGTTCAAAACTTGTAATCGCCTGAATTTATTTATTACTGATTGGTTAGTGTTATAAACCTAGTTGTTTGATGAGTATCTATTGATTGGATCAGAAGACTCGCATCAGCATAGAATGAGTGGTTTGTGCAAGATTGCTGATTAAGTCACGTATCTACGTTTGTATTTTATACTTTTGTTGCATTTACACCATTCTTAAACCAACGAAAATCCTACTAGGGCCATTGCTAAATTTATGCGCTTGGTAGGATTGAATTATTTACTGGTTTTACCTCAGAAAAAGTGTGCAACTCCCACTTGGCTGTTACTAAGCCAATAAAAAAAGGTAGACATCCACTTGCGGTGGATTTGCATCTCGGAGGGATGCTCTGAGAGACAAGAGACCAGCGGAAACGCTTTGTGGGGAGCGGAAACGGGGCATAATGCTAGGACCATCTTGCACGTCTTCATTATTTTGTACTTTTTAATGGATAAAAAATACGCCAACATAAACGCATAAGCTTTTACAGTTTGCAATTTGTTTTAAGTGATTTGGCGTTACTTGCATCAGTGGGTGGATTTATAATATACGTACTAGCTGTTGCCCGTAACTTCGTCCGCGTAGATTTCGGTTATCGCTATCCCGCGGGAACTATATAATTTTCCCGAATAAAAAGTAGCTTTGTTATTCCTCAGTATTCAAACTATGTTCTTACCAAATTTCATCTAGATTGGTGCAGCGGTTTTCCCGTGAAGAGGTAACAAACAGACAGACAGAGAGACAGAGTTACTTTCGCATTAATTTATAATATTAGTTAGGAGTTAGGAGTAGGATTAGTTAGGATAATGTCATTCACGCTTATTTAGATTGTGGCGACTGCTTCTTCTGTCTCTGAGTTGATATCACCTCTTCACCTAATTGAATTTTTGTATGATGCGGTATGTAAATAATATATCCTATTATCATAAACGTGCCACAGTCAGTGAGGATGGATGTTTGGATATTTGTTACTCTTTCACGCAAAAAGTACTAAACAGATTTTGGTTAAACTTTACAGAAATATAGCTTAAACATCAGAATATCACAATTAGACCTATTGCACGAGATATTGACTGGAATTACCTTACTAGGTTTTGATGAGCTCCCGATATATCGACGCAGTTACATGCAACATGATTACGATATATCACGGTATGTTCGATCATGACACCTCTAATTAATCGACAATCATTTAAAACTGTTAAGGCTACTTTTTATCCCGAAAAATTGCCTAGTTTCTGCGGGATACCGATAACCGAATTCTACGCAGACAAAGTTGTGGGCAACAGCTCGTATTCGTATAAGACGGTGAAAAAATCCGCATCAAATTTCATTTGCTTTTAATAAAGACTTCTCCGAATCTACAGACACGTGGCAGGCAAATGTTTTAAGCTATTAAGAGATAACATAGTAATCAGACAGTATAAATAACTTTTGTTTTTTTTTGTCCGTAGCAGGCGACAGCCAGGAGTCAGGCAGCCCACCGCCGAGTCCGACTGACTCTGCGACATCCGAATCTGCGCCCACCTTAGTCCATATCAAACAGGAAACTATGCCTCCCGGTGTAGACGTTAAGGACTATTATAGCTCGCTCGACTATGGACTCTCGGACACCTATCTATCGCCTCACTTCTCGGAATACGGACGTGGATATCTACCAGGCAATTTGGATCTGCCAAATCGGTATGATTCGAAAAGTCCCAAAGAGAAAGTTAAAGTCGTAAAAGATGACTATATCCCTGAAAATGACTTGAATTTGCCTATCGAATTGGTACTGAAGAATGGAGGAGTATTCGCGAGAGTGAATATTCCAAGCGGAACCAAATTTGGACCTTTCATCGGGAAGTGGGAGACACAGCTGTTGGACACGAGATACGCTTGGGAGGTGAGTTCTAATCAGTGATGACAAGGCACCCTTTCTTAAATCTCGTTAGGATAATATATCGAGGTGGGTGTCAATGGCCCACTTGTTTCACGAGTCAAGTGTAAAATTAAGTGTCAAAAAACGAATGGTTCGTTAATAAATTACGAGCAGAACTGCAGCCATCCCGAAACGTTGAGCACGGATGCAATAAAATGTCGATTTTATTGATGTTTGAAGTACGTTGTTTGGTTTTTCAGTGTCTTTTTTTCGATGCAGTCTTTAGGTGTCATATTTTGAAAACATTTGCTCTTGTTCCTAAATGGTTTATGCATACCGATGAGTAAAACGATTTTGGGTCGTTGGCTTGTTTTTACTCAATTACCATTTTGAGTTAGTTGACAGCTAAGTCAATATTTTGAGCTTGTTCTCTGTTAGGTAAGATTCTTAATCCACTCAACTTATTTCGGTTGAACTAATCGTTGAACGATGTGACGCTTTTGAATGGATCCGTCATACTCACTGAAGGAGAATGATCCCACAATGCCGGTATCTCTCGGCATCGGATCTACGTGATTTCTTTAAATTTCGCCGGGGCGGGGCGCGGTTATGTGCCGAGGAACCGGAAATCAATTCACTGTACTTACTTACAAAAGTATTGGATTTCGAGCAAAATTTTGTATTTTAAAATCGCGACATTGCTTTATTAATATTTTTTGATACACGATTTAATATTGGTGATCTTTTATAACGACATTATACAACTTAAGCTCTAACTAATCGTTAAGTTTTGTATTCTTACCAATTGTTTTGTTATTGAGATTTAAAAACACTTAGAAAAAAAGTAAAATTATCATTCTTTACTAAAAATCTAAGTACTCTATAATATGAAGTTCACCAATCACCATCATCTGACGGGGTTATGTGAGCAAATAATTTATTGAATGTGAACATCTAGTCTGGCAGAACCAGTGAAGTAAAACCTGCAATAAAAACTCACTTGTCTCCTAACAATGCATCATATAAACTACTCAAATAAATTCGCAATTACTCTGAATAGACCGGACGCTCCGGCCAGAGATGCGCCCGCGCATCGAATGACAGCGCTGATAGCGGTGTCGCATTGCAGTCAAACCACCATTGTGCCTTCAGACGTTTAGTTCCGGTGCTTGTGTTCCATGAATTTATTTATGTTTTGATGAATCCGAATGTTTTCATAGAATGGCGATTGGATAGAGATGAGTTTAGTCTTGAATAAAAACGCGATATAAGCAAGTAGATGTTTTGTTTATTCAGTACTTTGGCCAGTAATTGTTTGTAATACGAACCAAACAAAGACTAACCTGCTCCAATGCAATACGGTTGAATCGTGCCGCTTTACTTGCTTCATAGTCTCGTCTTCTAGTTTCTCGAACTATGCTTGATGGAACCCTAAATGTCCGGTGCGTAAGTACGCACTGGGGATCCGTGGCATGATGTCATGTGTTGCGTTGTATAAGATTGAACTGAAGCATCAGCAATTCTCTCACTATGTAAACCCAGTATTTAAAACCGTTTCTATGTGGTCAGAAATAGAAAGGGTTCGTTACTTTTTTTTTACTTTGCAACGGGTCCATGTAAACTCAAAGATTAAGAAACCCTGGTGTAGATATATCTACTTGGTTTAGTTACAATAATAAAGAAGAACTGTAATAGACTTTCGGCATTTTGTCTACGACATTATAATAGGATTACCGAAGAAGAAAACATTTTAACAGAATGACTAACGTTTAGCTCCATATGAATTCTTTCGTTTCATTTCACGCCGGGTTTGATGTCGTACGTGACGCGGGGTAAGAGTGCCAATTGTGGCATCATTACGCCAAACGCTGACCGCCGCGCTTCCGAACCGCTGCATATAAGACCCTTGATGTGTCGTTTTGTGAAAGTATGACGCTTGATAATGAGATTTATTATTTCTGCTTCCGTCACGCCGTTATCTTTTTCTACGCTTGTTGTTTTATAACCTTCACACCTAGCTACTTAAAATTATTATTATTTCATTAGCTACGATCGAAATCACCCTTTCCGTTTCAAACCGATATGGGCACATTTAAGGGGATTTGCCCAAATTCAATAAGTTCACATGTCTAAGTAAACTGAAAGGGGTGCGCGCATTGTTCAATCAGACACATGGTAACATTATCTAACCACCGTTTCCGAAATTTCGATATCTCAATAAAAATCTTCAAAACAGAAAAAAAAAACTCCGGGTATTCTCAACCGAACATCCCGTGTCAAAGTGCAATAAAAGGTTGCGTACGAATAAACCCTAATTTTGGTTTAGGCGTGACCCCCGTCAACGATTTTTTTAGAAATCTTCGCTTTTTCAACGAAAACAGCGACGGTAACGGCAAATTTGACAAAGAAAGATGTCAGTGTATTCATACTTTAAAATGAAAACTTGATTGGCGACTTTTTTTCACATACAGTCGTCACGAAATTTCTTGAAATGCATCTCTTTTTGTGCGTAGTTCCGTTTGTTATTAAAACTTCTCTTTATTCAGTTATCACTCGTGATTCACGCGGTTCTTTTTCTCACAGGTCTTAAGAAATCCGCAGCAGAGGCACCTTTTCTGTCTGATTTTTGCAATGAATTTATTATCAAAAAGACAGTATGTAAATATTAATTTTATTAAAAAATCATGTTTATTCAGAAGTTCGTAGATAAAAGAAAATAACTCGCTTATCTAACTGACGAATATGATATTAAATAAACTCGTTTGCAACAATGCGACTGAGATCCGTCAATCAAGTTATGAATTCACGGATCGATTTATAATTATTTTCACAGGGGACAACTGTCAAAATTGATGCGAAATTGACGCGTCGTAATGGATCCCAGTAATTATGATCGCAATATTTAAATTTTTTCGATATGAATTAAACAAATGCGTGTACCTACCTACCTACAGGTTAGGTTAAATTTGGTTTGGAACTGACAAAGGGGAATTGGCTGTGAATTTTTGATGCTGTTTTGTTGATTTTTCATTGCGAAGCGTTGGCGCTCGAATAATTTGTTTGCAACATTTGTTCGTTCAGGACATTGAATATGCGTGGACCGATTTGTGATTATTAAATTTACTCACTGTTGCTCTTTTATTGTACGAGCAGAATTATATTTGTTCTAAATATTGGAATGCGTTTGGTCGCTAAAACACATTCAAATATTTTTAACTTATTTACTTCATATAGACTAGAAACTAATGAGTAAAATAATTAAGCACGTCATAGATTTTTAAAAATAAAAATTAAAAATCAAGAGTGTTAATTTTAAGCCCGCGCCATCGGTCACAGTAGGATTGAATTCGTTGCATTACTGTCAAAATATCTGTCATATTCGCGTGACATCCTTTCAGTCCTGGTCACCCCCTTCATGGAAGGATTAGTGATACGCGGCCCTATTACATCTTCATTACGGTAGGCGGCTGACATGCCCCGCGTATTGTTGGTTACAATAAAAAATATTATTGTTATTGTATTTATTGCCACCGTTGATAATATTTATACAATCCGGGCATGATCTCCGCTTACGAACGCACAGATGGGACGCGGTATTGTCATAGCCGTGAACACTGGCGGACAGCTCACGCGCAATGCTGTTGTACGTTGAAAGTCACCATGATTTCACAAATTTATCAGACCCACAGCTTTTTAATGAGAGCGTAGCCATAAGAAAACGATTAAAATGAAATTTAAACTAATACGTAGCATGTTATTTAATTATGATTATTATTTAATTAAATTCAGAAGAGTGAGACTCTTGTTTTTGCATTTCACTCCTGTCCGTTCTTCGCACTCACGATCACCAAACTATAAATTAAAATTGAAAAAAACAACACTTGTGTTTTTGGTGTGTCACTTTTTGCAAATGTGTGTATCGTTTTATTTGCCTTTCACAATGAGCGTATAGATGCCTCAAAAATCTTACGCGTAGTTTCATTGTTCGACAGTTTATGTCACATTGACACCTGGTCCATCTGATCATATCGAGTAAACAAACTCAAGTCTAACTCAGGTTTATAATTATAACATTTGAAATACATATATCTGAATCTTATTTCACAATGATTGAATCTCACTGTATTTTCATTAAAAAGTCTGAATCACATGCTTACTAAAATTATTTAGACCGTGATACAGTTTTGAAAGTCGCTCTTTGATTTCCTGTTGCCCTTAACAGTTTTGGCGGTTGATTGATTCATTAAATTAGGTATTGGCTATTATCACTTTCTATCCAAAAACACGACTCGCTAAGCTCATAAGCAACAGATAACTTCCTATCTTCAATCGTCACACATTTACCGATTAATTAAAAAAACACCTTCCGTATTATTCCAAAGGGGAGCTGCGCCCTCAGCGAATAAGTGGCGTTCGTAAACATTTCTCTTATTATTAACAAGTAGACACTTATCAGTTAATCTTACACTGTTACACAATAGCAGCTAATCTCCGAGCGTGATAGAAATTTATCTTCGCTGCCGCGTCATTGTCACTCGTTCCCGGCCTCCCCCTTGCACGCCTGTTTGAGAAATATGCTCAATATTTAGGGTGCATTCGGGAATTAGTTGCGAAATGATTTTAGTGGTTTATTTTTGATACACGGCCATTTATCTTGTAGCTCGTTTTCAATTAAAGTG
Organism: Clepsis dumicolana; assembly: GCA_963691665.1. NCBI lineage: Eukaryota > Metazoa > Arthropoda > Insecta > Lepidoptera > Tortricidae > Clepsis > Clepsis dumicolana. Next base: position 6,360,129 of record OY829519.1, read on the forward strand.
TAAAATAGGATTCGTTGTTATAAATCATCATGTTTTGTTTGAGTGTCTACAATCTATGACCGGTCTCATTTCGATAGGTGTAGTTTCTGACTCTGTACCTACTATTTGTTCTGCCAGTTTGACTAATGACAGTTTTAAATGATTCGCGGTTAATTGCATTAGACATAATGAAAACGGGAGGTGGATAATGATATCGGGAGCTCATCAAACCTATAAGGTAATCGCGGTCAATATCCCGTTTTCATTATGTCTAGTTTGACTAATGGTAGAAATAAAATAGTCAATTGGCCTACCTACCCTAATCAGGTAGAGATTGCTCTATGGCGATAAGGACGCCTAAAAATGCTACCGGCAATTTTCTGTGCACCTTTTTTCCTGTTTTTTTGGTATGTGGTGTTCAATAAAGTCTAGTCTTGTATTGTAGATTAGTCAACTTATACGTGCTTGATCATTCGTTCCTGTCTTTTATAAGCAGTATCGTACGTAACCTTTCGTATCTCTCTTATACTGTTATATAATTCCGTAGGTATGATGGTAAAATTCAGGGCGGGCACGTACCCACACTAACATCTCATTGTAAAGTTTGTTCACGACTCGTCGCGGCTACTTATTTCCGCCAATATTTTTCCCAACAAATTCGCGTTCGCAAAAACAGTGCGGCATGCACAGTGCGGCAATATTTCATCTGAGCTGGCCAGAACAATAATAGCCCGTGGACTCGAAGCCACGGCACGTTCTCACCACAATGTTACGATCTCACCACTATAAGAGGACCCTTCCCACCTCCCCCGAAACAGAGAAAGGGGGAACTCTTACGACCAACTCCGGTGTACGTTATGGGTCGAATTACAGCGGTCAGTTGTACACCATCGCCAGCATCCGTGTAGACAAAATAACGAAATACTTCGAAAGCAACGCGATACGTGTACCTAACGTCAGTTATTGGGTTAGGTTAAGCGTTGTTTATACTGAAACCTCGGCAGAGGCGATTGTTGATGCGTCTGATGCCAAGTGGCTAACTTTAACAATTGTTGTTATTTTAAACTGAACATAAGTGCGCTAGAGCCCGTTTCGACATAGCGCTGAGATAAAATTACAATATCGACAATTTGAATCACGCATTGGTCTAAGTCTAAATTTTTGTACTTTCTGTGATCGTGTTACCTTTAATTTTAAACATAACGTCAGTATTTTTTTAACGGGAAGTAAGTGTATAAAGAAGTAAGATAAAATAAGTAGAAAGCAGAGTAGTGTAGGTAATCTAAGATTTACTTCTATTTTACTTACTACAATAAATTATAGGCACATAAAAAAAAGCCGTGATAGCCTAAAGTGGTTTGACCTATGGCCTCTCAAGCAGAGGTTCAAATCCCGGCTCGCACCTCTGAGTTTTTCGGAATTTATGTGCGGAATTACATTTGTAATTTATCATGAGCTTTTCGGTGAAGGAAAACATCGTGAGGAAACCTGCACACACCTGCGAAACAATTCAATGATGTGTGTCAAGTTCCCGATCCGCACTGGGTCCGCGTGGGAACTATAGCCCAAGCCTTCTCATTCTAAGAGGACGCCTGTGCCCAGCAGTGGGACTAAAAAAGGCTGGTGATGACGATGATGATGACATAATAAAATAAAAGCTACACGATTTTTATACTGACTATGGATACATTCATACAGATGCACATAAACTTCAATGACATGATGATAATGTTCAAATATCTGTACGCAAATTCGTCGCCAGTACACATCAATGGGTTTATTTGAATGCGTCAGATACTTTGATAGCCAGCAGAAACTTTCTCCCACGAAAGAACCAAACACAAGTTCTGAACTCGACACCAATATCTCGTATGATACCAATCACCGAACGAACCGAGTAATCCTACAATTGTCACGGCGACGTCGCGGTGTCTTTGTAGTGTCGCTACTACGCCATACTACGCGTTTTTTTAGCGTGTAATCTTTCGGCTAATCCATTTTAACGCGGCCAGATGTGAGCCTGATTCCCGGGCGACACGGCGTTTCTACGACTGTTGGATGTTTTAGGGCTGGAAAACAATAATCGCGTATATGTACAAAATATAAATGGCTATGGGCCACATGGAATATAGTCCCCTCTATAACCTTTTAAAACTAAATTTAAATCTGGCAATCGCTACTTTACTCGAGTATTGATAAATAACTGCTCCAAGATCCAATATTATGCTTACATTATTATTTCATTAGTTGTAATGAAAACACACAGACGGACTGACTCACTTTCATATTGAAAATATTGAAAAAACCAGAAACATCAAAAATACAAATGGTAGCCGTAGATTATTCACCGCTCGCCGAACAAATGAGTGATGTTTTGTAGCAATCAATGGGGTGCCGTTAATACTGGATCAATGGGACAGCGCATTCTGACACCCACTGATTGTGCACCTTAAACAAATATACGTTTTATCCTACAAAATACAAAAGTAACTTTATTCCTATTATCCTAAGGTTTACGTTTAAGGCAGTCTGTGTTGCAGAGTAGTATTAATCTCGTGGTCGCTGTCGGTCGCATTTTTTGCGCAATGATAGCACCAGTTCGTGGATATTTCGCGTCCTCAGGAATTAGATCGTTTTGTCTCCATTTAATGGTCAAAACGTGACCGAAGAACGAAGTCAAAATTTGTCGATAATTTGTTCAGGATGCAGTGACAAAGATGAACAGTGAAATCCTATACGGGTGTGGATAATTTATGGGGAATACATTAAAAGCGGCAGCTTTAAAGGTTCTTCGGGAATCCAGTAATCTGAATTAATTGAAATGTGTATCAGTCAGTGTGACTTCATAGGCGAATATCAAATATTAATGGCTACCGGGAAATTGTAACAAAACGAGTTTATTGACATTTTAGACTTATTAATTGTTGATTGTTTTCCTTAGTAAGCAACCGGCTAATATAAATACAACGGGAAGGCATAAAACAAACAAGCTAATCTTTACTGTAATATGTATACGAGTGGTTCTAATCTGCTGTCAGTAAACAAAGACAAATGAATCCGCTAAGAGCCGAACGGAAAAAGTAGCGATATGAAATCTCGGCCGGGGGTTCACCGGACACTCCCGGAAGCAATGTTTCCCCGGACCTGATACCGAAGACAAGTCCCGGAAACGTCTACTACGAGACACGCTTTAATGTGATATAGAAAAAACGGAAAAGAAGCATTTTTCCCTTGTATTTTTCCGTCGGTCTTTCAGTTTAATTCGGCAACCGTTTCGTCAACTGATTTGTATGGCTAAAATTTTGGCGAAAGTGGCTTAGTCATTACTTTGCTTTATATTTCCACTAGCTGTCGCTAGTTATCGCTGTCCCGGGGGAACTATGCAATTTTGCGGGATAAAAAGTAGTTCATGTGTTATTCTGAGGTGTAAGCTATAATTTGAATCGTTCAATGGTTTTTGCGTGATAGAGTAACAAACATCCGAACATTATCCTCACAAACTTTCACATCCTAACTAATATTATAAATGAGAAAGTGACTTTGTTTGTTTGTTACGCCTTCACGCCGTATCTACGTAACCGATCTTGATGAAATTTGGCATGCTCATAGCCTTTGACCCGGAGAAGGACATAGGCTACCTTTTATCCCGATTCCTAAAGGAGTTCCTGTGAGACAGTCAAATAATATCATCATGCATCATCATCCTCATCATCATCATCATCAGCAGAAGTATTTTTTCCTACTTAATATTTCCTACTAATATACATGGGGAAACTTTCATCCCAATTCCTTAAGTAGTTCCTATGAGACAGCTAAATAACAGATTTTGCTCGATTAGACTGAAGGCACAGTATGTAGCTGTGTGTGGTCGTATTGAAGTTGAATTCATCGTATTGTGGTGATTGCATACTTGCTTACATATTTGCTTGCTTGCTTGCATTCTTCAGGCCGATCATGATGCATTAACTGTACCCTTGCCTGCATGATTGGTTGTATGACTGGTTGGATGCTTGCATGTTTGGTTCACGCGAGCGAAGCCGCGGGTAAAAGCTAGTTTATAATAATGATAAAATATTTTAATCCAGGGTATAAGCTATCTTAATTCCATATTTTAAACCAAATCCGTCCAGCTGTTTCAGCGTGTAGAAGTAACAAACATGCATGCACACTCACTCACTAACAAACTTTCCCTTTTATAGTATTAGTAGGATCAGAGGGTCGAGCACGACTTTTGCTAGATTCGAGATCGAGAAACCTCATACTAAATTTTAGTTCCATATACGCTCACGGGCGGGCGCTGTTCCAAACGTCATACAAACTCGATAACGTTTACTGTTCGATTTTACGTGACGCAGGTTTCGAATATTCGTACTCGGGCCTCTGTAGGACGGATAATTAATTGATGTAACTGCTCAAATACGGCTCTACCTTCAAAACATTCTCAGTAATATGTTAGTACCTCCCTAAAACTATCTGCTTTTATTACCATACCCACTAATTAACCCAGCCTAAAACCCACTGACAGGACGAAACACCCTTCCCCATGTACATTTACATAAAGGTATGTTCCAATCCCGCGCAGGTGCGGTAAATAAGCGCGCACAAATTGTTATCTTGTGAAACGAGTCGTGTGATTCGCGCAACGACGCGTGCCTGCTACCGCAAAGCTCTTCAGTTAGCTAGTGCTGGGAACCATGTCGACAGTCGATGAAATAGAACACGATGGTTTAATATCGATGAAATAGAGAGTGGATTTAAACTAGTTTGGAATTGTATGTAATTATGTGCTCGTCGATCTCTTTTACTCGTGTCACCCGCCGAGTATGTTGACTTTAACAAATAAAGCGAGAGCTGTCATACTTATCCAAATTAACTTGTTGATGTACCCAAGTAGCAATTCAGTCTCGCCAAATAATAGTTTTAAATTGAACTTACCTACTAATGACCTTGGTTGATAACCAAAATGAGTCATTCACATCGTATAGTCAAGGAAAATATTATATATCATGACTATAAGAATATAATTTCGTTTCAACATTTCCTATTATTTTACTATAATTTCCTCTCTAAGGAGTTGACTTGTACTTTAAGTTGACTACTTTACTAATAATTATAAATCTAGCTTATTCAAAGTTGCTGAAGTTATAATGAGCATTTGCATTTATTAGTAGGTAAATTTGGTATTGGTATGGGTAAATACTGTTGTGTCAAATATATTTTGAATAAACACTAAGTAGCCTCAGTAAAGATAATAACTAGTTAAATTTTACATTTAAACTTTACTTCTACCTACTCTTTTGTATAGTGAACTCAGGTAAAACCCTAATGAAACCGCTTTACATTTTTATCGACAACAATGTAACATCACTAAAATTTATGAAATGTAATTTTCTGGCGCGAACGACTCACGAACATTTGTAGCTTTTCCGAGTATTCCGGGAAATTGCGATCTGCGCCGCAAAATATGAGATCTACCCTCAGTTCGTTTAAATTACGACCGCGTTTTTTACAAATATTCTGCAGTGCTCATTCTTTGTATATACTTCATCTCTGGGTATATAAATGACGATAATTTATGGTTTTAATGTGCTAGTTGCTTGCAGAGTTCGTTGTAAACTGGAGTAACTATTTAGGGAAATGCACAGGCAGATATTTGCGAAACGAGGTCAGGCGAAATTAGATTAATAATTCAAGTTACTTTGTGAGGGATCCTAACTCGCAGGAATAATTTTATAATTTTTTTTCTAACATTTTATCCAAATCATTAAATGAAGAATTTCTCTGTTTATTTTAACTCATCTTGTATGTAGGTATCTGTCTCTTGATGACAATACAAGCTTGCTTTCCAAACAGTTTGTCTCGTATTCAAAGTGTTCTAGTTAATTCACTTTGCTTACTCACATGTAATTCAGTATTTTTTTACTCTAAACCCGTTGATAAATTTTAACGGAATCGGCTTTACGTTTCGCTAACCGAAAGTTGTATAAATCTTAAGAAAGACTTGGACCAGCGGTCTTTGGTCGGTCGTATACCAAAAAACCGTCGTTAAATTTAATTTCGACTTCAAGGCCCATCAGCAATATATCCGTGTCCGGCGCCGTATGCTCAATAATTGCCGAGGGAGCGGTAACGAGCAGAACTATAACAGTAACGGAGCAAGTGTCGCGGCATCCTTGACCGGGCACATCGATGACTGATGGCCGCCATGTGCCGCGAGCACTCGGCAACTCATCGCCCGTGCCATAGTCCAGGGCTGATGATATAAAAAAAAAAACCAAATAATATTTATGGGCGCTAGAGATGCGGAAAAGCTGCAGTTTGATAGTGACATCTGAAGTGAGGTGATGATCGGCATTTTGAAAGGCCAGTGCAGCATTTACAGATGTTAGTGGAAACAAAACTTCGTGGGTGACATGATATTGAAAAACAAGTATCCGATTAATTTTATTTACTATTATAAAACGGATTAGATTACGCAGTCACCAAATACTAACCAAAGAAAATAACAATGATACCTTATAAGACTAGTTTAGTGTCACTTCTAAGACATGTTTTGGAGAACAATCCTATACTCGGGATTTAAGAACGAATTTCGTATTCAATTAAAAAAAAAACAAGACAAGCATGCGTATCGACAACCCTGCCCAAGACGAGGGTAGCTCTCTAAGATAATTATCTTTTTTACGCAACGCACCCGCTTCAGTTTTAATAACGCGATAAATGCTGCGGAAGGCTTGTCGCTGACGCGGAAGGAGGGTTTCCGAACTCCGCTTTTGATTAATACCTCACTTGTATAGTACCATCTTAAACACACAAGCAGAGAAACCCGACTCTAACCAGTTCAAAATAAGACTTGTCCCATTTTTGGAGAGAATATCTATCGTAATCGGATTGTGCCACAGATGCATTTTATTCTTCATGTAATTTTCTTCCCATTTTTCCCCAACATGATAAAGTGATTGTGTTTTTAATTTTACGACGAATTAGGCAATGATAGACGGCGTTTCTTCCAGACAAGTGCTTGCTTATGACGAGACGTTAGGGGCGTTGCAAGGGGTCGCAACTTGCGATTTTTTTGATTGTTTTAACGTGTTGGTTGTAAATTTAATGCACCGGGTGTAGGCGAAGCTTTGTTTAATAAGTACCTTAGACTTTGTTTTTTCATAGGGACATTTATTGTGACAGATGATTAGATTACTCAATTGAACTCTTTGAAAGTTTAAACTTAAAGTTCTACGGGTAGAGCTAGAATTATGATACATGCCACTTGAGAGTTGCCATAAGATTTTCTAATCAGTTTTTCTACACTGTGTTGAGATTTCTTTCTCAATTTAGTCCTTCGTAGTTTCCTCATTGATAAACTGAACCATCGGTCGAAATTTAAATCATCCAGTTTTGTCAACACGTCAGCCGCTTTAGCTTTAGTTTCTAGCAACAAAAGTATTTTAAAGCTCTATGTAAAGAAGTAAAACTTTAACACAATCGATATGCCACTCCCCGGGGCATCGAGGCAATAGATCAAGCCTAAAAACCCTAATTTAACGACGTACACAAACATGATCGACGGAACCCTCTTCAACCGCCTATTACTTGTTATGACTCAATCGAATGTACACAGGGAAGTGTCTAGTAAATTGTAGGTTAGCTCTCCTACTCGAAAATTAAGTGCTTAGGAAATATTTGTTCGGTAATGATCGACAATATTGATATTTATCAAGTAGTAGGTATGTGTCTGCTTCTAAGAAAATTTCATTTCTAGAGATTAGTTATTGATGTAGAGTGGAACTTAAAAAAATGTTGGTCACCCTAGAGTTTGCTTGTAAAAAAGAATAAGGCCAAGAAGGCCGAAACTATTTTTTACCGATTAGTTATCTGAGGGTACGTACACTAGTTTATGTTGTGTTACTAATGACTTATTTTTAAAAGCCTTTCGTTCAATTTTGGGGACATCTAACACTGAAGTGTTCATTTATGTTTTATATCACATTAATACCAACAAAATCTTAATCATCCTCATTTCGAAATCAGACAAAATGCCCCAATTAATCTCACACCTCTATGAAAATTAAATCATCCGGGGATGGGGTGGTCAGGTCAATGATAAATGTCCAAGCTGCGACGACCCCGTTAGCATCTTGACAGCGACTAATAGCGCCATCTGTTATGAAGCCGCGGTGTCCAGTTTAATGTCTGTTGTCGCCAGGTGCGGCGAGGTGGCGCTAATGGTACCAAACCGCGATTGTGAATTAGTAACGTTTAACGAATAACGATGTTTTATTCCATTATTTATTTCCTTAATGGAAGCAAAGTAATCTTTAATGCGCCTTTTCTGTTAATGAGTAGATAAATTCCTTAGCAAAAGATTTTTTTTCTTTTAGTTTAATGTTTGCACGTGAAACATAGACGAAAATACTATTTCACTAAAACGTTCAATCGTAATTTTTCCCTCTAGGCAGTTTTACAAAATGTCTTTCAATGTCATAGCCAGATTGAAAGCTTCGCTTAACCGCACCCTGTCATGTTAGCTTAGCAGGTAAACGTGCGGTGCAAATCGTTCCGCTCCTAACAACTAGATGGCGCTGTTTTCAACCAAAATTTGCAGTGCGAACTATCTCGTTTATTTATTTATTTTTTCTTCTTCTAGGTCCTCGGCAATAACGGTATTCGAGGCTGGCTGGATGGCTCCACCGAAAAGTCCAACTGGCTGAAACTCGTGCGCTCCACCACCTCGCAAGACGTCAACGTTCAACATTTGTTGCAGGCCGGCCAAGTATGATCGTCCTCGTTAACGAGCTTTTAATTAGACTTTTAAAGGAAGGTATTTTATCTCTACACTTGAAAGTGTGGAGAAGTTGAATATTTTGAAAGTAGAGTACTAACTGAACGCGAAAACAGTTAAAGGTATCCACCTATGTACCTCTATGAATAGGTGATTAATTTATTATTATTATTAATGAGACTGGGCTTTAATATCTGACGCGCTCGGCTTCGGTTTGGCATTGGCCGTATCTTTCTCGCACCATTACCTATAACGTACCATTTGACAGAAAAGGATAAAAGGCTTATCCTGCGGTTAAGTCCTGAACGTAACTGGTGGAGCGGTAGGACCTAAGAATTTTTCAGAAAGTAACATGAAGTGAGGTAACATCATTAAAATTTAAAAAAAATAAGAAATTAAAAAAGTAAGGAAACCAAGTTATTGTTAATTACTTCGTATGGAAGATTATAACATTTTGAATTTAGAGGATAATAAATGAACCAGTAGCATGGTTACAAGGTTAATTAGGAGTGACTTTAGACTTTTTAATTATATTTTTTATAAACTCACTGAAACATGAATACACAGAAAAAAACCAGAAAAATGCCAATGCTCGTTTCTAGCAGATAATGGTATAGGTATTTTTCTTATAGAAAAATGTATCGTTAATTATCATATATATAACATGGTTGCAAAACTAATCGTTTCACAAGAAAATACAAAGGTGGAATCGCTAACAACAAGCTTGCGGTGGACTTTGAATGTATTGGTGAAAAAGTTTGAACAGATCAGTGATACTGAAAGACTATACACAAATTAATTTGAGCACTATGAACTCTATTTACTTCATTTACCTGCACGTCGGTTAACCTTTTAACCATTGTCTCAATAAAAAATATAGAAGTTATTTTCAACCGCCTGTAGTTTGTGAAATATATGTTTAAATTTGGCGTTTAAACAAGCTTCTGCTTTAGGCTTAAAAAATATATGCCATCATTTACTTAGCCTCATTTACATTATGTGTGCTATTTAACATCCACAAATAGATCTAATGCCATGTTCCCACGTACTCATCACGTACTACATAAAGGAATCAAGAAGAACTAAGAATTACTAACGTGCATTTATCCTTAAAATTTTCCCGTATTATAATTTTACAATCGTCCAGATCATTCACAGTAAGTATTTAAATGTACGAAAATCAATTGCCTACCTCAAACACAATTAAAAGGCCCAACGAACCAAACTAGTCACCGAATCGTTATCAGGGCAGCCCTCATTATTGCGTCTTTTATGTCACTACCCCAATCAAATTTGAATGCAGAACGTTGGGTACTTCCGGTTGTAGAAAATCGGTGGTCGCCTGAACAACTGTGCCCCACTTCCGGTCAATCGGAGGGGAGGAAACCCCACTAAGCTATTTTGCGTCACATGAAACTCGAAATTAATGATGCTGTCCTTTTTGTAATGGAGGTAACAAGAGAGGACAGCTATATCGAGCCGTTGCGGTTTCGCGAATGTGTTTGCGCGTGGGCAACAGATGCAGTGATTAGATCCACGTATTGTGCCACTTTGTGAGGTTAAATGCTATTTGATATTTCACCCCTGCTGTCGAGGTTGCGAGATTTTGGTGTTATTGGTATTTCATGAATTTTAGACGTTTTTATTTTTATCAGGGTGGGTATTTTAGAGAGTCTAAATTTTTCTAAATCAAAAGCAGCATAATGATTTATAAAGAATACAGTTTAAATCATGGCGATTTTATGCTCATATTCAAAGTTTTTTAAACCCTACTTTTTGGCTGAGATTAGTTAGCAGTTGTCAGTTTAGGTATTTTTAGTAAAATATTATTCGCACAGCTAAGCATTTAGAGTAGGATTCCGGTTTTAGAAATACTTTGGCTGTCAATTGGCGCTACATGACATAAGAATGTTAAAGAAATAGAACCCGAATCATTTTCTAAGCGTAACTTCATCTTTTAATCCACCATGTCAACATTGGCCTCATATTTGAACCTGTGTCCTGTACGTTCCAGATATGGTACAAGGTCACTAGGGACATCCTGAATGGGCAAGAACTGCTGCTCGGGCCAAGAACACCGCTGCCGCTGCAAGATGTGTTCACTGATGCTGGTAAGTTATCTCTATATTTAGTAGGTGGAAACCGTATTGATATGTAATCACTTGAATGACGTGTATCTTACTGTGAAAACTTAGAAGTGTGGGCTCCCAGAAACACAATCGTATTACGCCGCACGTAAGCTCTGCTATGTTACTTTTGTCAGAATACGTGTCACTAGCAAAGCTTAATCTTTTTGAATTTATTGAAAGTGGAAAAGCACTAAATTGTTCCGGAACTATTATAACAGCCCTCGCATGTCGAATAACCAACTGAAACATAATTAAGGCACGAAGTACGAGTACAAGCCAAAAAAGAACAAGGTTCCTTTGTACCACCAGAAAATAACTTCTCGTATTGTTTTATTTAGTCTTTTAAAAACTTTTGACTACTTTAGCCCCTTGTCTCCAAAACTAGTAAAATCTGCATTTCTCGTTACACTTTTAAGAACAAAACTTCCCTCCTGAAAACGGTAACTGTAAAGCAGCCCTAGCTGCAACCGTGCGTTGAATCACGCTTCACGCTCGACAGGCCGGTGCGGTAATTGGAGTCACCTGCCGATTGCCGAGTCAAACGTGTGAGCCTCGTGTGGACACACACGTATTACACAGGCAGGTCTTTTCTAAAAAGATATTGAGGCAGGAGTTTAATCTGAAAAACTGAAGATATTTATTTTTTATAATTTTAAGACTAGAGATACCAAGAGTGATTTTAGTAACTTTTTTTTTTTTTAAACCATTACCTAAAATTAACTCCTTGTTACTTTCTCACTCCTCTGGTTTAGGAATTCAACTGTAGTCCGAGCACGTACACAAAATGGACTCGGTGCGACAGTAAATGGAACGAATATAAATAAAGTCAGAGCACCGTTTTTCTGAAATCCATCACGTTTTTGAGGTATGATCCGCTGTGACCAATGGACCTGTTTTAAAGATCAACCCGAGTTAACCCGATCCAAAACCCTCTCCGATTTCAACACATTGAAAGTCTATTTTGACACTCGTCATCGGATTGAAATATCAGTTTTTGTACGACTGTGGCAGCTAGCTGTTTCCGATACCAATTGTCAGCCCATACAAAATGAACACGATGCTGATTGCGAGCAGACAATAAGCATGCAGGTCAGTTTATTTTTCAAACTATGTAAAACCTTACACAACTAGCACGTCGCACTTAATCGTCAACCCTTACACACGCTGTATTCATAAACAAAATCACAGGGCAGGGACACCGGGCGGCACGCGCAGCCGATGTTTAATTTAGATAAATCGCGACGAACGCGACGCCGGCGCCCTATGTGAAATATCACGCATAATACGCAGTAGCGTGGGTACCAAGTAGCATAATAGTTAGTGGCTACTGGATATGCTAAGCAAATCTGCTAGAAATTGATCTAGATTCACGGATGAGTGTATGAGTGAATCCTGAAAGCTTTTCCAGAACTAAGCTTCCTGGAGTTCGTCCCAACCAAGCTGTCTAGTTTATGCAACTGCTACATAATGAGGGTCCTTAAAACACGAGTGTTTTAAGGCCCATAATTATGTGGTGTTGCATGCATTACTTTATCTACACACGTATCATAAGTCCTCTATAATGCGTTCAGAAACCGTAGAAAATGACCATCATTGCAGCACGCCGTCGCCTTGAACTATTTACTACGCCGTTGACTATGAAGCTTGAGGTCCCGGGTTCGAATCCCGGTCGGGGCAGATGTTTGCATGATGAATACGAATGTTTGTTCTCGGGTCTTGGATGTTGTTGGAAGTTTTACTCACCATAAACACAATTTAGCAGAACAATAAAAAAGGACCTAGTTTATTTTTACTGTTACCCGGCTGTATCCTAAGTATGCCAAGCATTCTGTCTAACTCGCTCGCATCCCATCGTGTCCATTTCAACAGTTTTTGTATGGGCTGACAATTGCTTTCGGAAACTGTCATTTCAATCTGATGACGAGTGTCAAAATAGTTACGCAATTACCCTGCAGGTATAGGTATTAATTAGCCCGTATGTGTATTGTTCCCTGTGACCGTTTCCATCGTCTCTATCTCCTCGCGAAGGTGGAAGGGTCTTCAGCGCTTCCTGCGCCGACTTCCGGCGCAGCCGGCGCGCGCGCGTGATTTATGCGTTTCGAATTGCGCGTAATTGCCGCGTACGTTAATAAAATTATTTTTCATCGGTAATGAGCGATATTCGTACTATAGTATGTTGAAGTTAGTTAAACAACAGCGTTAGATAACGGACTGTTACCAGTGCTGTTTTTACTCTATTTATTATTTATATTCTTGCTGTTACATTTTGCATAGGTTACGTTGACTAAAGATTGATAGAAGCATCTAAAGCAACTGTCATGTAACAAATAAATATTTCATGTCGGCAAATGTACAATGAAAATCTCGGATTTGGAGCTTTAGTCAAGGGAGTTAGTAGGTTTAAGGGGTTTTATAAATTAAACTAGTTATAAATAAAATAACTCATTCTAGCTTCAAATTTAACAGTTTAAAGTTCTAACGATTTTCTCAAGTACTCGTATTTAGATGGGAGTAATAGTGCCAATGAAAGCACTTGCGCTGTTGCATCTGTTTCGACAATTCAACAGAAGGGTACAAACAAACAATCATCAAGCAAAACGAATTGACCAAATCCGCCCACATATGCCGCAGCATCAGCTGCATGACACTCCGTTTCCACAATGACTCTTAAATATCCGTAATTAGGATCGATTTGCAGTCCCATTTCATTTGTCATAGACCGGTCATTGCGCAAGACATGATTGATGGTCTTTATCGCACGAGAGAGCGTTCATTGAATTTATTAATTTCGAGATAAGTATGATTTTGCGAAAGGATTAAAGCGACGCGTGTGTATGAAGGTGACTTGTGCAATGATGATCGATGGTATGCGAGATTTTTTTATCTTTTGGCTTTAACATCCCCGAAACAAAATGGAATGTGAAAAGGATTAATTTTAAACATGAGTTTGTAAAAAGAAATATTTTTTGAATGGCCAATTTATGCGGGATGTCCAATATGTGTTGTACCGAAAGTATTTGATTCATTCAATTATAAGTAGATAGGTAGGAAGACGTCCTATCCACTTGACGATGTAAATTACTTTCTAGAGGGATTTTGATCACTTTAATCATATTTCTATGCCCAATCCATTTTTTTAACTAGAGATGTCCGAAAATATTAACGTAGGTACTTTATAAAATACAACATAATTAACAAAATCTACCATCCCAATTTTACGTCATAAAATCTTATAATAATCTGTATAACAATAATAATTTCAACCCTTTCCCGCGCAATCGCCCGTAATGAATGAGCCACTGACATTTGTCATCGCGCAATTGTCGGCAGATTAAAATTGATGACGTTGCTTTGTCGCGCGCATGCGCCATTGTACGTGGAAGTTATCGCGATGCGTGCCTGTTTTTTTATGAGAATATTAGGTCTGGATTAATTGAAGAATGTATAATTGGAATAGACATTTTTTGCCTTATTTATACTGTCACAGCCAAAAGTGGCCAGAAAAAACACTCTACTCATATTCAAGGCAGTTTAATTACAGTCGAATCGTCAAGGTAATTTTGAAAACATTCAAGGTCTAATTTATTCCTGAAATCTTATAAGTAAGTATGACTGAAAATCCCGAAAGTTTAGAACAGTATTACACAAAAAAAGTACAATTAACTTTTTTCGAAGTTTGCGCTTTGCTTGGAGGGAAAACTTTGAAAGCCGGCAAAACTTGATCGAATATCAGACTCTGGTTTGATCCACGTTTTTTAGCGTGTAAACCACTGGTAGTACCTACCATGATTATTAAGTAAATAAAATAGGAAATCATAGAATCATCTGACCTACCACAAAACATCCGAATAACGGAAAAAGCTGAAATTAGAATGTTCCGTAGTCGCAACTATTCCCCGCGACATGAAATGATTAATCAAAAATTAAGCAACAACAATGGAGCCACCCCATTAACCGACTACAATCGCCTGCGTCCCACACCGCGTGTTTATTTAACAATCAAATAAATATTACGGACAATAAAATAGAAATATTTCAATTTAATATCTCCGCCCCCAGTGAAGGGTTAAATCTGGCGCATTTGTCGTTTTTTGTCACCCGATTAGCCCGATCCGCGCCTATCTTGATGTTACGCGAAATTAAGTAATTTATTTTTATGATTAATCTCGCTCGTGACTTTATTATCTGTAGCGGATCAAAGTTGCTACGACCGTTGAATTTTGATAAACTAATATAATATTAATCTTTGATGCAACGGGCACATCCTCTTGATCCATTTAAGGACCGCAATAAAAAAAAAAGCCCTTACTAAGGCGGTTTTCAAAGCGCAAGAGTTACATTCCTCCATGAGTCCGGTAAAAGGGTCAACAAGTTTTAAATTAGGTCCATACCCTTCAGGCACTATTCTCAACGTTGCCTAGATAAAGTGTAACCCCGTAACGCATCTCACACACGCATCCTGTCGGTCGGCAACGCGAGGACCACCGCGGACGCCGCCAGAGGGCGTAGCGGCATCGGTATTGCGCGCGCGACGCAGTTTGCGATATAGTGCTGGAGCTTGGTTTCATTATTAACATACATATCGACTTTGTGAGTTGTATGGTTTTGTTGTGTGGATTAAAGCTCAATACTTGTAGAAATAAGATGCGAGCCAAGTCGCGATATATCTCATATATCGCAGCGGCCATGGTGCAAAAGGGTTCACATCAAATTAGGTACTCAAAAATGTCAAAATACGTTACTAACACTCTTTACATTAGAGTTGTGTAAAGTATATATTTAGGAGCTGGACAGTTTTGATATGGATGTATTTGAGGCTAACTTCAACCAATAATTTCAGTTAATGAAATGCTGTAAAAATCCATAAAATCGGACTAATCTCCAAGACTTTATAGTTTCCCGGTTACAGCATCCCAACTCATTGGTATACATTTTGGTAAATAAATCATCATGACGTTGTTCCGAAGGCATGGTTTTTTTTTTTTTTACTATAAACTGACCAGTGATTGACCCCTATCTCACTTGATGGAAGGTGCAGATGAGGCCTAAGGTGTAACTCACTGGTTCAGTAACAGCCTATTCACTCAGAGTCCGACTTTGAAATAGTTCCGGTGACTTTATCCACTGACCAGCCAGTTTCTGTAATTGTATTCAAGTAGTTTAAATTTTTAAATAATTCAAATATCGAATTATTTGCGGCACTGTCTCCTGTAGTAGTGCGTCGGCGCCGCGAGCGTTGATAGGCCTGTTCCAGGCGACTAGGAAGTGTCTGGCTTGATAGAAATATCGTTGTAGGATGCTCATGTGAGGCGTGCGGCCATCGAGATCGAATCAGTATTGCGAACGAGATTTAGATACCGGCTAATGATTCAAGGTAATACTTAGACTTTGTTTTTGCCCAAGAGTTAGATTTGATATAGTGTTAATTCTTCGGATGAAACTAAGCATCAGCTCTAGGGGTCATTTTTTAAATCACGTCTGAGAAAAAATATTAAGAAGGTATTCGAAAATAATTGAAATCTGTGTTAAAATTTAAATACGAGGATATCAGTAGAAGAAACCGTTGTAATTATTTTTTCCAAATATTACAAGATTTTGTTCAAGGCAATTTGTGTATTACCTATAAGTTCACTCAGGTTTTCACCATTTTCGGATATGCAGAAGAATTGAACGAATGTCAATTGCAAACTTGCTTGTGCATAGGTACAGTCAGCGTCATATATATGGTGACATCCAAAGAGATCAAATAGTTCGGTACACCATACAAATCGTATGGAGTACCGTGACTGTACCTGCCTACTTTGATTTAAAAAAAAGTAAGTGTGGTCATAGCATATTTTTAAGTCATTACTTTCTGCTCTAGTGTAGTTGTAAAGTGTTGTAAAATTATGACTATTTGGGTGACTAAACAAAAAGTTCCAAAAACATAATTAAATTGACCTTATCACCACGAGAAACAACAGGTGCCCGGCAGTTTGTCAGTCATTATAACGTAAAGATCGGTAAGTCACCGTCACGGTGCGCGCGCGCCGACGCGCCATCTGTCGGCGTCGTGGGAAAACTTAACGCCTGCGCAGCCCTCTGCGAATACAGTCGTTGTTTCCCATACACCACCGCAATGGAGTGTAAGATTAGAATATTATAGTGTAACTGAAACATATGTCGTTTTTAAATTAATAGACATGCGGGAAGAATTTAAAGCAGTATTTAATTAATAAAAAATTTCGTTCATAGTTATAGCTGACGTACGATTGCCATTAGATACCCACGGGAGCAAAATTGCTCAAAAAATATCTTAATACGATTCATAATCAAATTGATACCATTATTTCTCTTATTGCCGGACACACCTATTTCAAAAGGGCACAGCCCCAAGGCACAGCTTCAACATTCCGTCTTTAAACAACAAAATTTAACACGAAAGTTAAATCTGTGTAGGTGTCTAGTTTTGGGAACTATATTATTCAAAGCTGAACCCTTTTTCTTGATGCGAGTTGTTTAACCTTCTACTATGAACTTATGTTACAATCATTTTCTTTTCTTTAATTCCTCCTGTACTTACTCTTTCCACTTTTCCTGCTATACTCATAGATGGCACCGATTATTTATTTAGCGGCGATTAGCATCAGTTATCGTCGGGACGGGACATCGTCAACAAACAATTACGGCGAGCGTGCGGTTGCTGATTGATAAAACCGCTCCTGAATCTATAAAACAATCGACTATTAAATGACGTGCGTGCCTGGTAGAACTAGGAACTTTTAGACCTGCTCTAATATGAATGTAATCTAATAATCTAGTAGATCTTCTAAGCCGGGGCGGGTTACAGATACTGACATGACGACCACGATCACTCTGTCAAGAGTGTAACGAAGTAGAGAGATCTTCTAAGCATTGAGACTATTTATCATGCAAAACAATACGTTATCGCTTATCTACCCAGTTACGTTAAAAATCAGATCAGGAACACGAAATTGTGAACTAAAATTGGATTGTTTAATTTTGAAAGAAAGAAAGAAAGAAAGAAAAAAAAAATTCAGGTCCCAGAGTACCACCACCTAACAGTAAAAATAATAAACTAAACTAATAATTGTAAACTAAAACTTTCAATAATATAATGTAAGTAACTACCTAAAATTCTTCTGTCGTTAAGTTTACCCGTTTTATCGTGTCGTACTTTCATACGGTCAGCTCGTTTTAAAGTTGTCAACTGACTCATTTTTAACTGCAGTGCAAATAAAAATCCCTATTTATGAACAACCAACTTGGAACATTCTTATAGGCTGAAGCACCTATAAACATCTCCTTAAAAACCAACCAATCAAAATCCACCAAATCAAATTGTGCATTTAATTACCAAAAGCCGTTACTGCACGCGTAGATGACTTTTTACCCCAATGCAAATGTCGGGTCAAGTGAGCATATTAACCCGCAGGTGGGGTGGGGGTGGCTGCCCCCTGATAATTTGTAACAAACACTTCAGTGCTTTGTTGACATCAGACAGTCCGGTTGACCTCCGATGGTCTGCAGTCTGAAGCATCTTTGTGAATCACGCGACTCCAAGTCTTCAGATTTTAAATTTAAAAATTAACCAGGTATGTTCAGATTTTACTTATGCAAATACGCGTTTGAGTTATATGTAATTTTTATAATTAAATTGTCTGAAAGCTATCGTTTAAATGCTAGTAAACGTTCGAAGTATTGGTAATTAATCGGTCCTTAATTAATTAACAGCGACATTTTAAAGATTTATCGCGATACAGCAAAGGTTCGTGTCAGCTAAATATCAATATTGTATGAGCATTATAATTACAATAAATCAATCAGGCTGATATTTAATACGATAAATTTTATCAAAGCAAAAGTTTGCCGTATAACTGTCTCTCGTGCGGCAAATCTGCTCGCAATCTCAAGTCGTAGTAAAACACGCTAAGCGACATTTTAAGTGTTCCATCGTGGAACAATATATATAATGTTTATAAGTGAGAAAAAATCTATCGATGATATCACCTTATCTCGGTTGCGGTATTATCACGGACGCGGCTCTCGTTAGACAATGCTCGAGGCGTGGCTTTGCCCGTCGTGACTCGAATTAATTCTGCATGTGTCAATGTAAAACATTTACTTCCGACGTGCTTCGTGATGCTGGAGTGCTAAATTTCGCATTGCGATGCGATGACAATGTTTGCATTGATTGTATATTGTTTTACTTTATGGCATTGGCTCCACGCACCTTTGAGCCATGACATAACTTTATGTCAAACTGAATGAACTATCTTTTACACCTACGACATTTCTTTAGCTGCTAATTTACGCACATATCTACCAAAATCTCATCTAGTTTTTTTTTCACTTTTTAGAGCGTTCTCGTGCTAGCAAATTTAATCCATCATCTTATTTAAGAGTATTACTCTTGTCGATGCAGTTGTCTCCAGTCCGGTCTTTCCAATGCGAGTTCTTTCACCTCCTGATACGACAAAACGTCTATCTCCTTTTTTTATTTGATCTAAATTTAATCCATGTTCTCCAAATTGATGATACTCTCCCTAATATGTTTCCGTCACCGACTTCCTCTGGGAAACAAAAATATTAACACCTATTAAAGAACTTAATTGGATATACTAGTTTTATACATAAATTATTTCGAAGACCCGTGACTTTTATTACATTCTGTTGGCGACACCTTAAATTACTATCACCATGGTAATAGCAGCTCTCTCATCTTTATTGCAGATGTAAAGCAAACAACCGGCTGTACAATTATTACAATAACAGGGTACAGCCAACTAACCTTTCTAGTCGGAACACTCAATAAATAACGAATTAATTCGTGTCAATATGCACATCGGGCCATCGACAAAGACTTATGCGTCCTGTTACGAACGTTCCCGGTTTAATTGCTGCCTTTCTATTGATTTACATGCTGGATCATGACCATGCACTGCTATCAGTGTTCCACTTGCAATCGAGATGACTTTTTCTTTAGTAAGTTTCATGAAAATGCTAGAAGTTGTAAAAAATTACGCGGCCATTTTTGCCAGATCGATGGCTTGGACGAAAATCACGGTCAAGCCGACAAGATTCTTGCGATGGTATTTTTGGAAGTTGGTAGTAGTTGCGATGGTCCTTCTGTTTACTCATCTTTTGTGTTATTTTCTGCAGGTCGCCAAGGCTCCACCCTCAGCTCGTCGAGCGTGTCGCTGCCGCTACCAGAGGACGAGGAGCGGGAAGACACCGAGCCACGCTGCTCGTTCTGCGACGCTCCCTTCCCTAATATTGACGCGTGAGTTACCTACTTTTTTAATACAATTTACTTACACCTACCTTTGTAGGTATTCGTGGTGACAGCAGGAGTAAATAAGTTTGAAAGAACCTGGCTATGGGATGTCCTACTGGCGTGTTGCATGGTGTAGGAAAGAGAAGGGCATTTTCTTCCGCCCTAACCAATATTTTTAAAAATTTGTTAATGCCTTACCTAACCTTACCATAAAGTTGCAAAAACTTAATGGTTACGTATTCGTAATAAAAAAAAAAAGTGTGAAAGTAGGATCCCTGCCTTAAAATAAAACGGGAATAACATTGTTGAAAAATGCGCCACACCCCAAACAACAGTTGAATTCCTTAAGAGCCCGAGTCCAGAAGTCGTTCAGTTTATCGTCGACATGTCTTCAAAATCATTAACCTCTTGCCATAAATATTATTTGGTCGTCTGAGAGCGGTCCGGTAACGATTTATTTAGCGCTAGAGATGTGCCCGTTCGATAAGACGGGCGTCGATGATTTGTTTCGGAGCGGGCCGGGGGCACGCGATGCCGGCCACATCTGGTACATTCTTGCCAACTTGTTATTGTTTCAGTTAGCCTCCAAGGGTGAAATAATATCATAAACTCATTATATAATATAAGATACCGGCACAAATAATCGCCCACCCTATTTGTACTATTGATTGTAAAAATATTAATTGATTAAACACCTAGCAGTTTTCAAAATAATCAGAAAAAATAGAGGGGGCAATTAATTGTGCTGATGAGTATAATTTAAGAACTTATGTACTTTTTTTTTATACGACGAGGAAGGCAAACGAGCAAGTGGGTTACCTGATGGAAAGTGATCACCACTGCCCATAGACACCCACAACCCAGGAGGGTTCGCAGATGCGTTGCCAACCTAGAGAGCTAAGATGAAATGCCTCTTGTGCCCGTAATTACACCAGCTGTCTTACTCTCCACACCGGAACACAACAGTGCAAGCACTGCTGCTTAGCGGCAGGATTAGCGAGTAAGATGGTGGTAGCGATCCGGATGGACTTCGCACAAGGTCCTACCACCCGAACTTTAGGATATGGGCAACAGTGAAAATGATTACAGTTGAAACTTTTGAAAGTAGGCTCCCAAAAGGCAGCAACATAAAAACTCTGACAACGATAAAATGAAAGCGACAAAAAGCTAAGCATCTCATCACAAATGAAAATATATCATGAATTTATTATTTGTATGACAAGCATCAGTAGGCCATAATGGCGTGTGTCATCATATTCTATTGGAGCGGCGTCGGTCTCATCAATAATGCAGGAGAGAGATTATCGACATGCACCGTTTTAAGTATCCTCGCGCTTATCGCGCCATCACTATTGCTTTTAACGATTCCTACAATTGTGTGACATCGGGAGATCGATTATTTTTCTATGTCCTTAATTTTATTGCCCTCGTTTAAACTATCGGCGACCTTTAACATAGAATTTACCTTTGAAGATTCTCCTCAGTCGATTATCGGTCTGAAATTATTCCATTAGCTTTTATCGCCGTAGCTTAACCTGATTTGACGCACTAATGCTAATATCGGTGCTATCTTAGTTAAGTGTTCTGGCCATAATGCATCAGTAGGCGTAAAATTATAATGTCACGTATGTCCCTAATACCCATTGGAACGTGATACATCATGCGTTACGCCAGCCTCCATTGTTATCTCTTATCGAATCTCTCCTCCACTCTTGCTTTCATCACGGCCGTCACAATTGGAATCATCAGACCTGTCACACCTTGAATCGATATCTGATCTATGGTAGCGCTTGCGCAGCCGCACCGAAATAACGTATTATTCGACTGTGATTGGCTCTCTTTTGTGCAATGATTGGACGATAGGAAGTGGATTTTTTAAGCACAATCGTAAAGTTCGTATTAAATTCTTGAGCGAAACAAACGTCATCATTCGGAACATGAAAATCGTGTAAATGCTTAAGTTTATGTTTATGAATGAGCGTACTCATTTCATAAACAAATAGATACACATTGGTAATATTTCTGTTATCTCGTCAGCCATCGCAGACTGGTCCAAGGAATTTCTCAATCGATTGTTAGCGCTTTGGATCTACAATTGATTATTAAAATGTAAGCACGATCGCCGGTACATCATTAGTCTACCGTGCCGCTAAGATGTTGCTTACTAAATGTTAACTATTATTTTGTAAAAAGAAAAAATACACAAACACACAAAATATTACATTATTATACTTATTCAAAAGCGTCTTATAGGTATTTCATACGAAGCATGTTTTGAGCAGTGTAGATTGAAAACAGGCACGTATTGTACATCGACATAATAGGCGAAACACCAAAAAGTTATTTTCTGGTACTGGTTATAGACTAGCCCCTGCGACTATGTTCCGCTAAGTATGTATTTTATTTGGTTTAAACTTATGCAGACCCTACTTAGATGTTTGTCATTCAAACGTTTAGCAGCATTTTAGATTCACATCAGGTATCGGTGGCTAGTGTGGGTGGAGCTTAATGGATCGGCTCTGAATGAAAGTTGTTCATTGGATGTTATCAATTCGTGAACATGTAGATTACCCTACGATCCCGATCTCGACGTCCTACGGTGTGTTTGGACCTATTTTGCGCTGAGATTTTGCATCAAAGTATATTTTCGGGGTCCAAAGGGCTAGAGAGTCTAAATTCGTTTTGTTCCTGGAAGTAGTTACTTTATAGTACTAATTTAAAATACTCTGCCTGTTACTGAGTACTCAAATTGATATTGAAGAAAACATACAATCAGTTTTTGTCCTAAGTAGGTACTCTAAGACATCTCATACGTAACGTTCGGAGAGCCGTGTCCAATAATTACGTTTTCGCTCTCCACACAGCAATCATTGTTAAAAACTTAATAAGCTTTTTGTCATCGAGGCTCGTTCTCAACAGGGCACCTCTAGCTAATAGATCAATTGTTGCATTCCAATCTTTAAACGTACCGAAAAAAAATCGGCACACTTTCAATTGTAACTGCCTACAATTACGCAATATGCTATTAAGAGGAACACAATCGATCTCTGTTGGGACCGTTTACTTAGATGTTGCTGCGCGTTTGTAATGATAATAAAAAAATACGCCGCCGAAGATCGCCTGCGCCGATAGGAGAATGTTGCAAGCGAAGCCTGGGGCGAGGTGTTGTATCTGAGTAGCCGGGGCGGCACTCGCAAGGCTACTACCGCGGCTTACCACCATGTTGTAGGTATGTCAGTAAGTAAATATACGGAATTTAAGGAAAATACGCGTCTCTCCCAGACACGTATGAAAAAATTGCAACCACTCGAATCAGAGGAAACGGACAGATATTATAGCTCAATTTGAGTTTTCAGCTGTTACCAATGTTGGATCAATCATTTGTAGCAGGTAACTCGAGCACTGGAACTACGTAACCGCGGACCTTTACTGACGGTAGATTCTATTCCCGAGATTAATTAAAAGATACGGCGCACCGGCGGTCCGGCGGACTACGAGAGTGAAAACGCATCTTGTCATCGTGACAGTGAAGATACTAGCAAATAGAACTGCATAGTACGAGTATTCCGCTGACATGAATATTTAATGCAATTTTTAATACGAAAGCATCGATGTAATCATTCCTCACGCTAAAAGCCGTAATTCAGATAGCGCAGCAGGTGCTACATTAGAAACGGCCGGAGGCGAAGGGTTGCGTGCGGTGGACTAGTTACTGCCAAGGAGACTCGCTATGACTATTTTTGTAATACTATATACGGTTTTCATGAAATGACAGCCAATCATGACAGCAATAACAGGATTTTCTTGACCCTCGATTTGCGATGTCGGAAACTCGTTAGCTACCCAGAGAATTTATTGAGGCGGGAGTTAAACGTTTTAGCTGTCGGTTCAAAATAATAGTGATCTGGTTTCTTTGTAACACCTTTAAGAAAGCCTTTTGATATCTAATAAAAAACCTACTTACATAATAAATCACGTATCATTTCAAGTCCTAACAAACAGACAATTGATTTCATAGCAAATATAAATTCGTAATATCCCCAACATTAGACGAGAACACGTTTGAGTTATGCACATCTTGTTCGGAGTTATCTCTGCGTAGGCGATCCCGATGCAGTGCAGATGTTATCGCCGGCCTTTTCCTGCAGTTATATCTCAGTCTTGCTGGTTTTACTTAGTCTAGTTCGTTAGCTAATCTTTTCACTTTCTAATGGAGACGTCGGTGGCACGAGTATCGGATTAAACCGTTTTGAATATGAAATGGAACTTAAGATGCTATAGAGATATTTAATGGTTCATTTACATGGAAATTGTGTAGTTTCAGCAGATGTGCTCGTAAAATCGTGAACAAGTTCTTTGGATTAAATGTTGCGATTTTATTACAACTTCTCTTCTATTTTACCTACTTACATGGAAGAATGATTTTGTTCAGTTGATGGGTAGGTAGTAAAAGATGAGTTAGGTACCTATTAGTAAATCATGTGAAATGTGATTTCGTTTTATTAAATGTCGTTTCACTTCGAATAAATATAACAATATCTATTTCTTATAAATATTCAGCCCAAGTTTTAACTTTAACATAATTTAAGTATACTGACGAGCAAAAATAACTGGTCACTTGTCTTTATATGGAGAGTTCCATACCAACAAAGCGATCATTTACGAGTAGTTAGTATACTTTTAAGACCAATAGCTTGTGAAGATTTAAAATATAAAAAAAAAATACAAAAACGTATCTTTATAAACAACAGCAAAGGAGAACTCTATTCATACCAGACCTGCATAAAATAAATAAATAAATTTTGACAATATCATAAAAAACCATTTAACTCCATCTTCTAGTCTCGACCGTCACCTGATCCAGTCGCACGCGCAGCAGGCGGCCGCGTTCCACTGCGAGCTCTGCAACCGCGCGTACTGCACCCGCGCACTGCTGCTGCGCCACCGTGCGCTCGCGCACACTGACATCAGGAAATATCCCTGCGAAAACTGCCCTAAGGTGGGGACCAATTATTTTTCATTTTATGTATACTCAGAAAATGCATTTAAATTTGCGAGTTTTTCGGTGAAGGAAAACATAAGGAAACGTGCACACTTGCGAAGCAATTCAATGGTGTGTGTGAAGTTCCCAATCCACACTTGGGCCACTTGGGAGCTATAGCCTTGTTTCTGAGATGAGGCCTGTGCCCAACAATGGGATGTGAAAAAGGCTGATGTACTTACTTAAATAAAAAAAAATTAAAACTATCAGTACTGGACTTATTCGACTATATTCTTAGTAAACTTGGTATCAGAAATATTTGGCGATTGGCAGACTTTCTTTTGTTGGCCCTTTTTTTGACGAAAACATTCTAATTTTTTTTATACGACGGAAAGGCAAACGATGTTCAGCATTTTTAATCTTTATTGATTATCATTTAAGTAACTTAATCAGAAACAAAATCATTTTCTAAGTGACTGTCCAGATACTCCTTGTATCCTTGAATTTAAATCATTTACAGAGAAATGACTTATGGTTTCGGTAGGGTTCTATGACATGAATTGCTTTGATTCTTTTCACCTTCAAGTTAAATGTTAAAATGTTAATTCATTTCAAATCCATACGATAAGGATGTTTAGTGATGGCCTGATAAGTGTACCATTTTTATCTTAGCCCAGATTCTATGCCTACACATAAGGCTGCATAATGACTGCAACATAACTGCTAACGGAACTTGCAGTTCTGCAGATAACTTGCACAGCAGCTGGCATGCAGTTGTTCCTCCTGCAATGGCCATACCCACAATTTAACTGCTCTTACAGTCAGCACTTAGCACTTGAGTTGCAGTCAGAGTCCAGTACAGATCTTGAAAAATATTGACAGCTCCTTAGCGCTCATTAGCTTCGCTAATCATCCTTGCTCAATCTTCAACGTAATTTCACCCGTTCCGAAACCTGATGTTATTTCAGGTATTTACCGATCCTTCCAACCTCCAGCGCCACATTCGCGCGCAGCACGTCGGCGCTCGCAGCCACGCCTGTCCCGAGTGCGGGAAGACCTTCGCAACATCTTCAGGGCTCAAGCAGCACACGCACATACATTCCAGTGTCAAGCCGTTCCAGTGCAAGGTGTGCTTTAAAGTGAGTGTCTCCCTATAAACGTTCACTTCCTTAGGTACCAACTTAGTTTTGGCCAAAGGCTGCCAGTTCAAACGGTCAAAGTAACAGTAACAGGGTGGGAAATAAAGTAACCAGAGCGCCTAGTGTAATTGCCGACCAGGCCAAGAAATACGTCTCGATCGCGTTCGCGTTTAACAATTCTCATACTATTTGACACATTAACGCAAACGCGATCGAGACGTATTTTGTGCTTTGTGATTACACTAAGGGCACAGATTAACCATTGCCATTGACTTACGTATTCCTTTTTGCTGTTATTCTTGGAATCGTGTGCCAGTCTCCTCTAACTATCGATCAAATGCTCGCCATTAACACGGAAAGATTGAATAAGACATTGATGTTTCTGTTCTTGACACTTTGAATGAAATAAACCGAATTGTTAATCCTTTTGAGCTAAAAGCAAATTAATCGCAGAAAACAAACATTGTTACATAAAAATATAAACGGATATATGAAATAATTAAATTAGTAACTCGCACGTCACGATTCATTAAAATTTTTCTTTTCTTTCCAGTCCTATACACAGTTCTCGAACCTGTGCCGGCACAAGCGAATGCACGTCGCCTGCAGAGCCCTGGTCGAGTGCGGGAAATGTGGCAACTCGTTCAACTCTTACGCTTCACTTACCAAGCATAAGAGGTTCTGCGACACCGCCAGCGCCTCCAACGTCAATTTGCGGGGCCAGATGCCGCAGGGGCTCTCCCAGATGCCTACTCTACCGAACGCCGGGATGAGTACGCCAGGAAACCCGAACCCGTTCCCTTTGTATAGGGGACCGGCCCTGTCACTTCCGTACAACACCTTCGCACATTATCCAGCTCTCTTTTCGGCAGCCGCTGCTGCTTGCCCACCAGAATTCTTAAACCCGCTTTTGTTCAACGTCCAAGGGGCAAGGCTTGCTATGGAACATGATTTGGCAATGTCAAATGCGAGCTTGCTGTCTAAGCAACAAGAAGGCCGACTATCTGTCAAGAGCATGGATAGTTCGACTTCCCTGGACGATATTATAAAGAAGAATAAAGACATGGACTATGATTGCCATAAGAGGGACAGCGACACTGGGGACAGAGCGACGCCAAACAAATCACACAGCCTTACTGTCAAACAGTCTCCCCCTTCGGTTGAAGAAGTGTCTCTGCACCAACGTCCTTCACCAGTCATGCATATTACAACACCCATTGTCCCATACAACTTCGCTAGAGACGACTCCAAACACAGAAAATCACCATTCAACTTTTCACTGAAGCACAACAATAACACTATTCCTGGAAATAAATCCGTGTCTCCATTCCCCGCCGATTTATCTAAGAACGACAGGAACGACGATGACAAAAATTCTTACTACTCTGACTCGGAGATAGAAACGAAAAAGGACGACGGCGATCAGCCTCTAGATTTATCAGTGTCCCGAAAACAAAGCGACAAGGATTCCGAAGCTGACATGGATGACCGTTCCTTTCGCAACTCTTCGGTCAAATCGTATTCACCTCCCGAAAGTCCAATGGAGCGTGACAGCAAGACACCTGAGAACGAAACCACGGATATCGATGTGGAGGGAGTAGAGCCGAAAAGGGAAAATACTCCTCCGCAGCTAGTGTCGCCACCGCTGGCGTTCCCGATGCCCGTCCACCCGCAACACAACAGTAGCCTCATCGATGCGATGTATCGCCCCAGATTTCCTCCCTTTCATTCAGCATCCGATTCGATTCTGAACTCCTCTCCTTATGTTCCGACTCCGTTTAATTTTTTATCCCCTCTTCTCGGTACCGATGGCCCTGACAGGCAACCGAGCGCGTACGCAAAATTTCGCGAACTGAGCGCCGGATCCGGGAAACTCCGAGACCGCTACGCCTGTAAATTCTGCGGTAAAGTGTTCCCAAGGAGCGCCAACTTGACCCGCCACCTCCGCACCCATACCGGGGAGCAGCCATACAAATGTAAGTACTGCGAGCGATCATTCTCCATTTCATCTAACCTGCAGCGACACGTCAGGAACATACACAACAAGGAGAGACCGTTCAGATGTCCGTTGTGCGATAGGTGTTTCGGGCAGCAGACGAACCTCGACCGTCACCTGAAGAAGCATGACGCGGAGGGCGGGGACTCGCCCAGCTCCGCGGACACGGAGCGCGAGGACGCGTACTTCGACGACATCCGGTCGTTCATGGGCAAGGTGACGTGCTCGCCGGGCGCGCGCTCGCCGCCCGCCGCCTCCCCGCACGCCCCGCACGCCCCGCACCGCCCCTCCGTCCTCGCCATCTCCACATAGCCGCCGGCGCACCCGCTCCCGCCCCCGCCGCCGCTGTGGCCGCAGCCGCTCGACTAGCCTGCCCTGCGCGCCCCCGCCGCGGCCAGGAGCCTCGAGGCTTCGAGCGGGTGTTCCAGTACGTACTGTCACGTCTCTCTATAGCACACTGAGAGCAACACTTATTGTAACTGATTCATTAACTGTAATTATTACAAACATAATTCATTCTTGTAGCTAGTGAAATACATATTAATTATCATGACAACATACTGTTTGGTCGGTTATTGCGAGAGCATTCGTGTTCTTCTCTGTAGGTAGGTACATTAGGGTTTAATCATTTTACGAGATAAAATGACTTCAAATAATCGTTCCTAGTTTACATCTTGTGATCTAAGATTGAAATAAATATCATACTTTACGAACTGTATATATTTTTCCACAGCTGATTGTTAGATTTAAGTATATGCATATTAATATTAATGTAGTTTGTTAAACATGTAAAATAGAGGTTAATGTTTTTGAAATATTACTTTATTTGATATATTGGTTTGCACTTGCTTGTAAGTAAAGATTTAACTACATTTAGAGACGTCATTTTGTAATTACAAACTAATTAATATATAAATAGGTGAAATTATGTCAGAATCGCATTCGGATTTTCTCGTTTAGTCAAGAACCTACCAAAGCTTTCGTAATTATAGACAAAATTGTTTACTATTCGTTGTAAAGGAAGGGATAGCGTTATATAAATTGGCACTATAAAATTATGCATAGATTATTGTTATATTATTAAGTAGAATCATGAATACTTGCAAGTCCCTTGAAATATTTTGTTAAATTGTTATTTACACAGTTACTGTACATAAAATTGAAACGTTGAAGGCATATCACGTGTTTCATTAGAGTCAACGCTCAAACGGTTAGATACTGTAATTCACCTACAAACTATAGGGTTATGGAACTTGTAAAATAATTGTTAGCTCATAGCTAATTCTAATTAAGAAACAATCAAGTTAGTCGCATTTGAACTGCTACCGCAACGTAAATATTTCTTTCCAGTGGGTCAAAATGATTATGTACTTAATTATTAACTAATCGAACTTTGTTAAATGACGAGAGTATCCATTTTTACGCCACTTTGTTGAGTGAAATTTGAATCATAAACAAAATTGTACATCGTAACCCAAAATTAACTTTTCATATCAACTTGATATGTAATCCTGAACCACTGGCGAATATTTGCACTATAGGATACTATCGCAACTAATTGTAGATAGGTATACAAATGTATAGTTGTTTAGGTATACACAGTAAATCAAATTTTTGATGCTGACGCATCTCTCAAATGCATACGTCACTTGCATTTCTAAAGCAATGGAATACTTTTAAATTAGATAGTTGTTTGTATTCAATAGTACGATTTTGTACTATATTCATATCACTTCGATGCACTAGTTATACTTTTAAGGACTTAGCGTCACAAACAATCCTTATTATTATCTATAAATGCTAACAACTAAGACACTTGTACCTACATTATTTAATTTAAAGTTCGATTACACGCAAAACGTGATTATTGTATCTCATTGAAAATAAAACAGTACAACGTACCGAAGCGTCTTTGATTGCTTTATGTTTAATTTTCCTTTACTCCGGCTTGGGTATAATGGAGTCAGCAGTACGCCGAGCACGAAGTTTTCGAATCCTGCGTAACATTACGTTATCGTATCAAAATCGAGAAACCTCATACTAAATTATACTTCCAAATACGCTCACGGGCGGTCGCTGTTCCAAACGTCATACTCTCGATAATGTTCGTTACTACTCGATTACATTACGCAGGATTCGAACACTTCGTGCTCGCCCCTCAGTTGTCCTTCGAAACGACCCGGTACCGGATAGAGCTGCTTCCAGCTTGTCTGTGCCCTTGGTCATAGAAAAGTAGCTACAAAAACCAAAGGCTGGGTTTTATTGGCAGAAAGAAAAAAAGGAAGTAGGATCATTTCGTCGCCATCTGCAATGAGGACTATCATCATTATCATCATCATCATCACCAGCCTTTTTTACGTCCCACTGCTGGGCACAGGGCTCCTCTCAGAATGAGAGGAATTGGGCTATAGTTCCCACGCGGGCCCAGTGCGGATTGGGAACGTCACACACATCATTGAATTGCTTCGCAGGTGTGTGCAGGTTTGATTACGCAGATAAATTCATGAGGACTATCGTGAGTCAAAATCTCGATCGCTAGCTAGTATACAGTGAGATCTTTCTTTCTCCACCAATGAGAGGTAAGCTACTGGCCTATGATTGTTGGAAATTGACAGATAGACCTCACTCTATACTAGCGATCCTAGCGGATTTTTGACTCGTTATAGCCCTTATTGCAATCGACTTACTTCCTTAAGGATTCATTCGTTCAACTAACCATTTCAGTACCTAGGTATCCTGCAGTTAGCATGCCGCAGAAAGAGACAGATAACTTTAAAGTAAATAAATGAACGTTACGTACCTCTGCTCAAAAATGAACAATAATCAAATACTTATACCTATATGTTGTTCTCTATTATGGTCTATCTCTTGTATATGTAGAATGTCACTTGGGTATATTATCTTACTCTGAAATGAAAGGTTTTATATTGACCTAAAAGAAGTAGTTATCAAACGTGTTCGACTACCTGATCAACTTTAAACTTAAGAAACATTACATTCCAAAAAACTGCAGCCCCTGAACTTAATCTGTGGCTGATCGATTTCTCCTGTCGCAAACTGGTGCAAAAGGTTCAAAATATTGACATTTAAGAGATGATCTCAATCAAGTAGGTATTATATAAGAAGGCCGGCGTTATCAGTGAAAGCAAGGACGCAGCGAGGGCGCCGATAAGGCAATTACGTCTCATTATCGAGCGGCTGCGCTCGCGCCGGTACCCTACAATGGCGGATTAAGTGGGCGATTGGGCCCGTGACACGCCTCATTGTCTAGGACAAAGAACTGTAAGGTTTATTCATCCTAATTAAATTGGAGCGGATAATGGTATAGTTGTTTATCTACAGTTTAGAACGGGTAACTTAATTTTCTGTTATTTATAAACTTATAATTTAAGAACGAGTGACTAAAATTCAAATTACATACGTAACAAGTTATTCCAGAATCGCATATGATTAATAAACTGAGGTAAGATTTAATTTACATCAAATAATACAGAATCCAACATTCGTAACTTGCAATGTATAAGTAATAGGGTATAATTTGAATCTTCTATACATTATTATAAGGTACCTATGTCGGCAGTACATACTTTGAATATGGCACAAAATGCAAACAGACTAAATAAGGTCCTTGCTCTGCGGGAATCTCGCGACACTATCGCGACATAAGTCGCGGAGCTGCCCACTCTGTCGTAAAAGCACGGCTTATATGGACATTTTGCATTTTGACTTATTTAGGCAAAGAAAGCAAACATACTTTTTTACTTATGCAATAAAGTGAAAACCATTGAAAAGCGAGGTTTTACTTTTCTCTGCAATTTATCTTTGTCTGTTTTTTTTATCTTTCGTTAAGACCATTGATATGTTAACGACATTCGGTAAGTATTGATATAATATTTTACCATAAATAGTTAACCTGCTTAGAAAAAAATGTTATCACGAATCTGTTAGTGACTAACTGAC
The DNA here is from genome assembly GCA_963691665.1 of Clepsis dumicolana. Lineage (NCBI taxonomy): Eukaryota > Metazoa > Arthropoda > Insecta > Lepidoptera > Tortricidae > Clepsis > Clepsis dumicolana. The sequence continues at coordinate 6,392,369 of OY829519.1, forward strand.
TAATGTTATGAGATTACCGATGTGTAGAATATGACTAAAGAGGTTACTAAGGCTTCCATCACTTGACTTTATGATTCTACATTTTTTTTTCTAAGTGAAAGGTATTGTAAGTATGTAACTGAACTGTATCATCATGTTCTACCCTGGCCTTGTTTAAATAGTATTTTTCAAGGGCGCTACTGATTCCGGTACACAATAATCAGCATGTCAGTTACGTTCATAACTCATAAGATCATAAAAATCGTAGATTTACGGGCACTGTCAAACCAGGCCAGAATAACCCTGAGATTCCTGAGTATCAGCGATTGATTAGTTTAGTTTATGATTGACTGTACTGGAAGTTGTATTATAATATTTCTTTAACTACTCAGCATTTAAAATGATATTTATTTGCAGGTGTTATAATGTCAACCCTATAATCATACCTAATATTTTTTTTAACATGAAATTATTAATCTAGGTACAGTTGCTAAGGTATACTATGCATATCTTTATTCAAAATTATCTATCAGGCTATAAATAAGTATGACATACTAAATAAACTGCTGTATTTTTTGGTTATTTAATTTTACAAACTTTAACAGCTACAAACTTGACTAAAAGCTAGTACTTTCGTAAAAATAATCTTACAGCTGCAAAACGATTCTACTTTATATTAAACCACTAAAAACTTACTCAACTTAACCTAACTTTTAAAAAACGTTTAAAAGTGTGGTTGTTCGTTTCAGTTTAGCAACACGTTCCCGTTTCTTGCAAGTCGAAACAATTCTACAGCATTCTTGATTGCCGCTCTACCTATACTCACATTTATGTTCGAAGTCAAGATTTCTTCCTACTACCAACGAACGCTCTTTTCTCCCGCCATCGGTATAATGTTACCAATTCTTAATGGTTTTTGAAGCTTTATATGAAAATTAAAATAATTTGATTAGTTTGTGCCCCCCATGTAGCTCCAGCTTATATTAACTTGACACCGCGGCCATTGTCCGTCCTCTACACCCGGCGCCACAGCCTTGCACAATCACATGCACGAGAAATGTGTCCTATTAGCCAGTAACGTCACACGGAACTGAGTCGCTGCTAAATTAGGCCCTTTTAGACAGCGGCTTTCGCTCTTCATCATGATAAAGGTATGGAGTCTTGTGGGCTCACTCTTGATTCCAAAATCTCTTAGTCTCGATCCATGTTTTAGAAATTTTGTAAGCAGTCGATTTGTATCCAGTTTATAAAATTGTATAAATAAGCATCAATGTATAAAAGACCAATTTTTTTTGTGGATGCCAAGACGTCGCACTGTTTTGGAGAGCAACTTTTAAAGTAGTCCTAAAAATTGTAAGCTCAAGAAGTGTATATTTTATTTATTATTCAACATCTCAGATAATGGGTACGAGTTTTATATTTATCACAATTTTCGGCGTTTTTTGGTACATATTTATGCGTTCAATTGAAAAAAATAGTTTATAGAAAATTGATCAGGAATATTTTATTGTGCCATTCTCATTTACAGCTTGTGTGAAGTTGTCATTAAAATTATCGACTTGCGCCTATTAAAAATAAAAAATGCAACCCATATAGAGAGGAGGCATCAGAAATTAAGTTTGGCAGTAGAATGCAATCGCCTGCACTTATTCGCTCTTATTCTTTTGTATATGGCCGGAACTGGTTCGCGAGGGAACTCAACCATCAATTCGAAACCGTAACCCAATGGAAGAAAGTTCACACACAGTCACGTGGTTCTGGACGTGATTCTTTTACCGAGCTCGTGCAATTAAATACAATTTCGACTTGTTACTTTGCTTATTTTTTCATCCAAACTGCCAGCCATTAGTGCTGCAATAAATCTCCTTTCTGTCCGTCAGTCGTCGTTAAGAACTTCATTAACTTTTCACTGACGTGCGTTTTTCAGTGCGCCGCATGTGAACGGGAACGCCGAGTATTTCAATATTGCTTCACTAATGTGACAAAATGCCAGGAAATTGATTCAGCTTTGGTGTCGTTGAGGGCGTCGCGCTCTGCGACCCGTTCTCGCGGTGCGCGGGAAAATCGTTCTATTTTTTGCCGGAGCTAAATTAAAAAATAATTACCCGTATTATTTCTCTTTATGGTCAGATCTGACAAAATAAAAGCGCTCTCTTACTGTACACGACATATACACGGAGTGAAAATGTAATCGGATCAGTACCTGCTACTTGATTTATTGCCTACACGAATGGCAAAGCCTCTTATTATAAGATTTATCAGTATCAAAAATGTCTTGAAGTAAACCGGCTTTTGATGTGGTAAATCCATATTAAATTTGATAACTAGACCACCAGCTTTGAAATTTTTTTTGTTCGTTCCTTACAGAAACCTAAAAAAACTAGAAAATCAGACTAGACACAAAGTAGTCGACTGTGATCTCAGTTCCAACTTAACTTCTTTTTATCTTGACCAAAAATAATATTGAAATCTGCGGTAGCCAGTAGGTCAAGCCAATTACCTATTAAAAGAAATACCTGCTTCAAAAGTTGTTCCACAATTTGTTGAGGTGCTTATAAACACAATAGATTTTCATGCATGACGGCTACTTTATAGACGCGTCAACTGGAGTCAACATAATGTTCTCATTTTATCACTTAATGAACAGATTACTGCTCAAAGTATGCAATGAATTATCAATTACTGATAGTCGGGCCTACACCTACCAGTTGATAAATCAGAAATGATAATTTTACAAGCCACATCCGTTTTGATTAAGAGGCCAGCGCTTGAGACATTGCGGATGTGTCAATATAGCAGGTCCTTGGAAAAAACTTATTATTAATATTATAAGAGGCTAAGTATAACGTAGGTACTGCGGACATGTAAGATAAATTTAATCGTCGTTTTCAAGCCTAATAATATACAATGACAATACACAGACAATTAAGCTAAGCTGCTGAATAATAATCTTCTTCAGCTTTCTTTCACCTGAAAGTATCAGCAAAAATATATCAGCTATGCACCTACCGCCGCTAGTTAAATCAACGTGGTACTGTAAGCAAGTAGTTAGGGGGATTTTTAGATTTTGGCTCTTTTGGCTTCATCGTCGGAATGCACGAATTTATGCATTTTAGAATAAGAAATTGTTACTATTAAATTTACTTAGGTACTTTTATATCCTTGTATTTTGTGTTGCAGGAGTTTTTGACAAAGTAAGTAAGGTATGACAATTTGAAAATTTGATTTGATTTTGTCTTTAAAACCTTGAAAAGTTTAAAGTAAAACAATAATACTACTTTTAAAAATAAGTAATAGTTTCTCAATGAACGCTACAGTACTGACGCTGATGTATAAAAACTGAAAGCAGGTACGCATTGATTTTACTGCCCTGAATTACTTATTTTTTTCAAGTCTGGGTGTAGGTACTGTTCTTATATCTATGGATATGTATACAAATGAACGAGTAAAACACGACGGGAAATCTTTTGTATGCGGATATCAAACAAAACTTTATCTCGAACAGTGAACAAAAACGTTCGCGTCAACCGAATCTTTGCCGGACATGAATTCACTAATTAGTATTCTTTATTTATCTCACAATAAACAAACATTACTAATTCAGTTATTTAAAGGTTCGCTTGATTAAGTACTTTTGACAGTTCGTGATCGATCGTGCCTCGGAGATTATATCGTTATATTGAACGTATCGGTCGGATCTTCAACTAACAATGGTAGTTCCTTTATGGTAATTAATTTAAAACAATATGACGCCGATTGTTTAGTACTGGTTAGTTGGGTAAATAGTGCTTCTGAAAAAAAAAACCCTTTACATCATCGAGGCCTATGCTTGCTATTTAAGAAAATAAAATAGCTCCACCATAGAAAACCAAGCCGTTATATAGACTCAAACAGCATGGTGTCCTCTGAAACAATAGGTACTTATGGTAAGCTATAGTATAACGCCCATGACAAAACAATACAATTGATTTACCTACCTGCTTTTTACTGAGCGCCGAATATGATATTCTGAAAGTGAGTTAAGATATTCCTGGTTGCGAGATATTTTATTAAAATAAAATAATATCTAAAATCAGCGGTAGGTAGCTCGTGCCCCAGTAATGCCGTGCATGTGATTGTGATGTCGCTGGACCCTCTAGTGATGTCCCTTCGTGAATGTTGGCAGTTAAAAATTAAATAATGCTTAAGCATATTCACAGACAGTTATAAGAAGCAAATAACAAACACGAAACCAATATCATAATAAAAGTTGGTTACGGATTGCGAAACTGAAAGTTAATGTGACGAATTAAGGAAATCGAATTTAATGCATCATAAAACAGGCAACTAAGAAAAGTGTTTGGCGTTTCGTAAAACGCAGTTAAAGCAGATTAAGCATTAATTTCTTATTTATGTCAGTTTTAAAAGATTGTGCACGACACGCCATTAAAATCGTAACAGGCAATTAAGATTCGCAATTCTAATTGTTACCGTAACGAATGAAACTCATCGATATGTTGACGCGGAAGTGAATTTATCGACAGATTAGTGTGTCGATAGTGGTCTAGATCACGCACATCACTGGCTGGGCGCGGTCGCAGCGTTGGCGCAACCACGGCACGCGCTCTCGGCTTGTTACGATATTGTCATTGTATACAATCTGCTTAGATTATTTATTTTGTTTGTTATACAATAATACAGCCGGGCCGCGCTCAGCACCACTGGCTTGCCGCAATATTGCGCTAGTCGAATAAAAAGCATTCAATCGTTTTAAAACAGAAATCAGCCTAAACGTTGTGATAGTGTGGTAGTAACATTGTGTACTAAGGTTAATTACAATATGTTAACACATTAAACAGCCTTAATCAACATGGCAGTTATGTCTGTAAATTTGTAAGCTTTGAGAGCATGTTAGTAAAATGTACAGTAGCGGGAAACAATTTACAACTAACAAAGCAGCCTGATTTCCTGCCCGCTCGTGTTCTCAAGACCTCGAAAGATCTCAGGAAAGTAAACTCAGATTTTGGTAACGTTCATTAATTAAAAAAGGTTGACTAGGTCACACGTAATAAAACTGTCTGAACATAAGTGAATACCCTGATAAATTTAAGCAATCACCTGAAATTTTACTTTTACTAGAGACCAAGACCATTTTAAGGATCCTTTAAAAAAAATCGCCATAACGCTTACTCAGAATGATAAGTAATATTACCTGTCAATCTAAGGCCTTGCTTGCAATTAATGGTAGGTATAGAAGAAAACAACTTGTTTTTAATGACGCATTACAACGTTTTACTTAACAAGAGTAACTAGTAAAAGTGCAAATTGCGGTTCGGAAGAAAGTAGAGCATCCAATAAAGGTAACACATAAACGTTGGTAAAACCATCGCAATTAAACCAATACGCCAATTAAAGGAATGAAGTTATTAACCTTGCCGAGTGTTACAACATTTGCAATTTATACAAGGTTTCCGTGTTCCTCCGTACTGTGCGAGTTACTGCAATCTTCATAAGGAGAGCACAGGGCGGTAGCTAAGAAATGCGAAGCCAAAGCAGGTACTCTTGGATACTTGGGTTCTTGAAAGCTCGTAACAAATCAAGGAGTAACTAAGTAGGTACACTTTTTAGTACATAAAGTTCAATCGGAGTGACAGTTTTTTTTATTCAAAAAGGAAGGCAAACGAGTAAATGTATCTCCAGATTGTTACGTGAACACCACTGCCGTTAGACATCCGCAATACCAAAGTGATTGAGAATACGTTGCCAGCATTGAGGACTAAAGAAGGATAAAATACCTCTTGTGCTTTTTTTCCCCGGCCATCATACTCTCCACGCCTCATTGTATAGATTATAAATAATTAGGTTAAGCTAAGAATATTTTGTTATTTTTAGGGTATTTTCCATTAGGTTTTATTTATGATGCATCTACTTAATGTTATGATAAATTAAACGCGAAGTCCTCCCACATTCGATTTGACTATAGCATGTTATTAGATGTTCCAAGATTAATTGATAGCTTTTCCTGGCTGAATGTTGCTACAAATTCCACTAAGATTTATTTCCTTCTGGTATCGAGCCTAAAGATGAATTTACAACACTAATCAACAAGGTCCTTAAAGTCCACGACCATGAGTTACGTTTATGAATACAACCTTCACGTACCTCAGTCTCCGTCAACTTTTCCCTTTTCCGTGATACGCGTTACAAAATTTCCACATTCATTAAAATTTACCTAATTAAGGCACTTGTGACTGATAGTCTGATCAGAATATAGGAGTCTATTAAGCTACGTGTTGATACGTGATCGCATCAATTAGTGTAGTCAAATGTTTAATTACATTGTAATTAAAAGCTATATTCGCGGGGCTTAACCAGCGACGTCTGCCGTACAAGGCGCGGACGCGTTGCAATTAGAAGTTAAAAAGTGATTGCATGAAGTCGATGGCACTAAAGTTTTTAGTGTTAGATTCTGAGCTCGGATCGCATTCTGCGAAGCGGTTGCGTGAGCGCACATGACTGGGAAGACTTGTCCGTCAATCGGCCATCCTTTATGGCGCTAACTGCGCACCGGCGCATATCTCACTTAAATTGTTTTATCTTGGTGACAAATAGGCTCTCGGTGGCATGTTGGCGGAAGCCGGCCATTGCGTTATTGTAGTTGCAATCCGCACTAATATTATAAACGTTGATAATTGTTGGGTGATTGATATAGTGGTCAAGTGAAGATTTGCTCACATTACTTTTAATGTGTGCGGAACTAACTAAGCATCTGCATTATTAAAACAGATGATATTTTCAAAACATGAACCTACAGAGCCACATGTTTGCTGAAGCTTTTGTTCAGTCTTTCGTTGAAACTTTATAGCAACTATCTCAGGGTTAGCTTACAGGAACAAAGCATAGTTTTTTTCTATCACTTGTGAACGCACCTTTATGCCAATAAAAAATTATCCTCGTATTTAACACGCAGGAGCGCCGCGGCGTAAGGCCACAGCCGACATTTTTACCCCTGGCCATGTTTCTCATGTACTCCGCCGGAACTATGCGCATAATGTGGCAGATGTCACAACGCATGCGCAGCTATGCGGCCGGAGACAAGCATCGACGTAATCGCCTCTAATTGGGTAAATTGATCCTCAACATGCGTTACTCACTCACTACGCACGACTATGTTTACGATTTCTTGTTACACAGATACATTGATTGACAGGATGATGACTATCGTCAAACTAAGGAAAATCTAACGTTTCTCTGCGGCCATATTTATTTTAAGGAATTCGCAACCACGTACTGACTGACAAGACGTAATGCTCGCGTAGTTAGCCTTTGGCTTATGCAAAGTATTGAAAACTGAGCTGTCCTAACTATTATGCGCAATTTCAATTACCAACGATACGATATTGGTTCAAATTGATTTTTAATTAAGAACAGGTAAATTTTACTGTCGATTACACAATTCTCAGTTACCTATTTAAATATTTATTTGCGTTTCATATTAGTTTTCAAAACTTTTACTTCCTACTACCACAATTAAAATAATATTGCTACTACTTATTGGTACAACTTCCTTTCAGCTCTCTTAAATCATGTTAGATTTTCTCCAGCTTTTGAGAACGAAATGAAATAAAATGTAATGCAGGTTTTTATTGTGGACTCCAAACTACCAAGTAAGTTGATGCCAAAACAAACTGGCAAGCAGACAGACAGATCACCCTGATTTGTCAACATCAATTAGCTGTCAATAATATCTCTCAGTAAGCGACACAGACAGAATCCTATAGCAGTTAAAAGTATATAAAAGCAAACGTAAAAAAATAATGGACTTGAATTTGTGATTGATCCGTGTTCTCCAAGGTGTAGTTCTGACACTTAACACAATAGAACAAGAAAAACTTTTCCGATGATCGTTCGCATAAGGTAACGTGTGAGCGCAGGACACCATCCGTATACGGCCCAGCATTAATATTTAAAATGCAACTCAATGTTCTACGCAACATGATGGCTGCGATGTGTCAAATTGAAATATACGACTCAGCTCCAGAACTGACATTTACAATACACGCTTTAATTGCGAATAAACTCATTGTGGCCACAATGACTCAGGTGGATGTAGAAGTCTCTCTAAAAGGCGACTATAAATTATTGTTGAAATCGCGATTAGTAGGTGAAACATGAGACCACTGTCTGAATCATGCCGCTTCGGCTGGACAAAGCTAAGGATCCTTAATTGAAATTGAAACCTGCAGTACCTTACAACTGCCAGCTGCATTTACTCTATCGCTTTGACAAAGATCAAGCTTTCTGTGTATCACTAAGCTCACAGGGGTTTATTTGTAATTTTAGTAGTATTTTAGTAAGACGGAATCGGTTTCCTCTGATTGTGGTGGGATGTTAACTTTATGACAAGGATCAGTAGCAGTATTATTTCAATAATAAGTACATATATTTTCTTGATGGGCTAATTATCTGTCAGAGCTTCTGGTATAGCATCGACCACACAGAAGCTTGACGCAGCGTATACGCAGTGACATGACTTTTCTTCATACGTTTTGTTGCATAAACGCACCATCAGCTTATTTTGAGCGCTGGTTTGCCGATCCCTAATACATATTAGAACCTTTTACAAAACCGTAAATACTCGTAGGTATATACTTAACCAGTATAACCAGTAATAAATTATTTGTAACACCTGTTTGAAACATCGCATTAAAATTACGATATACCTCTAGAAACCTAAGTCGTTTCAAGAGAGTGATCCCAGGATAAATTGACAGGCCATCATTATTTCATCATTATGTTTTTGCTAATTAAAATATAAACAATAACATTAACAAATGAAAGTGAACGAGATCGCTATCTGTACAGAGATCTTATTCAATTATTGCTCTCGCTCCGAGCCGAACGCGCAATACGTTACACTTCCTAATAAGCGAAACAGCGACGATTCAATTCAACGGCGAACTATCAAAGAAAACGCAAACAAAATAATAAATTCAACATTATCAAGCTAAGTGGCCTATTCAATCGGGACATTGCGAAAATGTTGCCTGTTGCGTTACAAATTGTGCCGGCGAAACGTAAGAAAGGGGGAAATCCTAAACCAGCGCGTGCTTCTAATTTAGCTCCCAGTCCAACCAGTTCTGTTACAAAAGCAGGGCTTTATCTTCTTAAAAGGTACAGGCGTTTTGTTAGGAGCCCGCGTCTAAGTATCTTCGCGCTAGTTGCATTTCGGAGAAGGTTGGAGTTTCAAAATCATATTACGATTCTTATCGCTCTCACGATAATTTTGACACCGATAATAAGGTTTACCGCAAGTCAATTAAGAAGTATTCTAGCACCTACATTTTTGTAACACGAGTTGAAAGTGGAAATTATATAAAGTAGCAGCGTGCCCACTGGCCAGTTATTTGAGGTAGTTTGAGGTTGACCCCAAAGCTGGATTACCTATTTATTATAATACATACACCTACAGCTTTAATATTTTTTGCATCGGCGCTAGTTAATGTACTTATAAGTTTTACTCCATTTTAAATGTGTGTATGATCTGATGGAACCTACACACTCGTTGCCGTACACCTCTTTCATTCAAGTGTCATCGGGTGACTCACGACAGACGACAATCTTAAATTCAAATTGGAATGGAATATTCAAATCAGTACATAGGTAATTGCGTCGGAGTCTTGATTAGCGAGTGTAGGACGACGCTTTCACTGCGCTATATATTACTCAATTAAATAGCTGTGTCAATAAAGACGGCTCACGCACGCGCGGTGATGCTGCAGTACTAAACTAGGTGTCCCTTTAACTGTTTCTTTATTGTTGTTTGTAACTTTGTTTTCACGACCATTAGAGAATCTCTTTGTTTAGTTGATTGTTGAAAGTAGGTATTTTATTTTATTCGTAATGAGTATGGTCTTTGAATCCAAAGGTCCACCAAAAATGTGAATAGGCTTACTAGTTCATCATAGCTGATAGGAGTCATACCGAGCGTGTTAAGATATGTAGGATAAGTTTTCCTACAAGTACTTTTGGAGCATGGTAGCTTGGGAAATTACTTGTGCAAAATAGTCCTTACAATGCACTCTTTTATGGAGCCCGCTCCCATTGATATACATATAGCTAATTTCTATAAACTTAGAAGCATGTAGCTCAGTTGCAGGGTTTTTTCCGACTTGAAATCTGAATAGTCGATGTCAGCACCATTCTAACAATAGATAAAGCATCCTGACTTAGCTATCAATAACATAGGTAGACGTATGCACACGTTCAATCCTGTACAAAGAAACAGCGAGTTCGGAGCTATCTCCGCGCATCGCCCACGTCGATACAACCAACTCGATACCGCACTAAACCAAGCTAATCTCCGATTTGATGCACTTTAGATGCAGTTGCAATATTACCGTTTTGTTCTCTAATTGTAGGCGAATAAACTGAATCCTTATCGATCTCGACGTTGACACAGGACTAGCAACATTGTTAGGAGCTGTATTTTGCACTGTAAGGAATGTTAAATTGCTCTGACAGCAAGCTCTAAAGTTTCATAACTTAATATATTTAGCTAACGGAGATAGTAACGAACTCATTGGGCTCTCAAACGGAATTGTACCTATCACTCAAGGACACTAAGGATATTAGGGCTATTTTAGCCTTAAACAGTATACTGAAATGTAAAATTTTGCCACCATTTAATGCATAAGGAACTTAATTTGTTTACTTATCGCGTAACGATTTGAATCATACATTGAAATATAGAGGCATTTATTACCACTAGCTAACGCGTAAAAGTAGAAGGAAGTTACTGTTGCTTTTCTTACTCACAAATACCTACCTACCTACATAAACATTTAAGTATTTTGCGTACGATAGAATATGCCATAAAGTTTCATTTCGTAAGTATTGTACAAATATCAAAAAAAAAAACGGCACAGTAAAAAGCGTATTAAGGACATAAAATTAGGTTGCATACAGAGGTGAAATAAAGCGCAGAAAAAAAGCAAAAATTGCCTATAAAATTCTGCAACAAAAGCACATCTTATCCGGGGTGTCGCCCGCGCCTGCGCCCGCGCACCACCGGCCCAGCTGCGCGGTATCGCGTCCAATGGCGATATTTCACCGGCTGCTATCACCTGTCAAATCGAACAAGTGTTCCGCCCGGCCGAGACCTATTTAAATATCAACCGTTTTAGACGCAAACACAACTTGTTTCGAATCTAGCTTAGGTTGGTCGGGGAACAAAGAATCTGAAAGTTGCACTAAATTTTTCCGGTTGTTAGGTACCAACAGACGGTGAACATTTTGAAGCCGTATGAAAAAACTATGGCCACGCCAATTCTGCAGCAGCAGCAAATTACGTAGGGTAAAATGGCTTAAAGATACACGGATAGTATTGGGCTTGAGCTGGCAGCTTTAGATTTCGAAGAAAACAGAGACTTAATTTAACGCTGTTATTTCCATTAAATATACTCTTACATGACCGTGTAGGTGAAATTGATGATGCTCACATACACGTACTAAACATACCTAATTACATTTTCATCCTCAACAAACAAGCTACTGTAATATACTGAGCTGAATGGTAATTCATTGCTCCTTTTCTCTCCAAAGCCCATATTTCATAACGAGAAGACTCTATTTTACATATATTTACATCTACTTTGACGCATAAATCGTCCGACGTATCGACGCGTGTCATCCGCTGGCTTTCAAAACGCAGAGGACGCGACTTAACCACGGGAAATATTTATAATGCTTTGTATGCAAAATACCTATTGCTTACAAACTCTGAACAAACTGACACTTTAATCGTCGTTGAGTTGGGCTCGATTGTCGACCGTAGGTTCAGCCGATGTCAACATTATTTTGGCGACTGTCTTGAGGAAGCAAGAGCGAATTTCGTTCGCGGAACAGCTCACGTGGGTGAGCCCAGTGATCTGGCTTAAATACAATTTGCATGCGGCCCTTGTACTGTTTGATTGATGATATTATATCGGGCCCGATGCCGGGGATGTGTTGTCTCGGTGTGAAAGGTGACGGTATGGAGATTAGGATCACGCGTTGATTTGACACGCGCCGGATTGTCTCGGTATGTCAAGGGCGGGTTTCTCCTCGACACCTCAATATGCTTTGTTCGTTGTTTTATTATGACGTTACCTCGTGTCAACTAAATTAGTTTCGTTCGGAATGCACAGCGAGTCACGTCGCCGATATGTCAGAAATAAATACAAATCTTTGTTTCTCGTATAAGGTGTTTATGACTTATTTACAAGAGTGTGAACAGATTTAATCATACATCACGGAATAAACGGTGGAAAACAGTGTGGAAGGGAGTAATAAATTCAGCTGGCAGGCATAATTCATAAAAGGTGAGAAATAGCTGACATATCATAACGTGTATGGGCAGAGCACCGCATATATTTTCGCTGGCTTTTATGGGCTTGTACTTACTATTACCACCTGAGAAAACAGTAAACCTCGAACAGCGTGTTTATTAATAATTAAACTGTACAGTCGGATTAGTCAGTGAAATATCACGAAGGTATCAATTACTAATTGTTTTCTACATAACAGAAATATCTAATAGCATGACAGTAAAGGGTAGTCATTGAGAATGTAACGCCTCAAGTCATTATGCCTCCCATATCTATATTTATATCTCTAGCTGAGTGTTATCAGTTTAGTTATATGTTTTATGCGTATGTTCAGTGACAATTTTATAGGTGCCCAGGGTACCCAGAGAACCAGTTTGAAAAATGCTATTTAAATTTGGCCAGTACCTATTAAAAAAAACATTACGTGAAAATACTAAAAGCGTCCACGCGAAAATTCGATTTTAAATGTAAAAAGCTATTACTCCGTTGACTCAGAAACATCGCTAAAAGATAAAGCAAACAATTCTAGCCTGCTACAGCCACAATATGTTTGGTTCCTCCCGCCGCTGTTAGCGCCGCACAGCCGACATTTTCTACATCCCATTGAAACACACTGCTTAATGTTAGGCCATACGCTGTTCCCGTGTCAGGCGGGACCATGTGTAACATTTCAATAGAGGCCGGTAAGTCCTAGCCGCCTTTAAGAATGCCAAAGCGATACAGCGTTTTTTCACAAAGAGGCTACTGGATTTAAAAACAATTGTATGTGGTTTGATTTGTAGCGTAGATATACGATATGATGACCATTCTGACCAGCTCAAATTGGTTTATTTCTTTTGAAATAGGTTCGTGGATATTGATGGGATCACTTAATGACTAATCAAATCACGCATGTGCGTATGTCTAAACAAGTTGGTTGAAATTAGTTAGAAACGAATTATCTTCACAATATAAAACGAGTATATACATATTTTTTATGGTATCCTATAGAAGTATCAAGAGAGAAAATCCTACGAAGCAAAGAAGCCATTATAAGCTGGGTTGTATCATACCGGGCGTATTTTGCGTTAGCCGCCTTTTTGCGGGCATTCCTGACTCGACTCAGCTATCTTCATCCAATTAATGATTAGCCTAGATTAACTCTTATAATTAAACACTTCATGGAGTTCAGGAAGTGAGAAAATCCAGTTTTGGTTGTTTCGGAAATGCATCAAGTTTTTTTTATCCTTAACTGCTTAACTAGAGCACTTCGCCTAATCGTTCAAGGATTTACTATGTAACCAACGTTTTAAACGACGCATATATCATGGGAAATATGTACGGTTCTAAATACAACATCGTTGTTTTTATTATGATAATGTCGTGTGTCGTATATATGTATGTCGTACAAAAACATTACTTCTATTTACTCATTTTTACTTTCAGACACAACTGTAATGGTTTTTGCCGAAACAATTATTAACTTGAGAGGCGCAAGATGTCAAAACATTTCGTAAGTACTTAATTAAAATTTAAGTATTATTTTGAAAAACTAGTACCTATGTAAACTTGAAACTATACCCTGCGCCACTATATTCTAGACAGTATTGCAGTGTTTCCATTATTTTTGGATTTCTTCAAAATTTTGTATGAGTAAATAAGGATTATAAGAAATCTAGCTGTATCGGGAGTCAGCCGTACATATTGTTAGGAATTGGGATTTCCTGATTAGCTAGCTATGCGCAATGTCCCTATAATTATGTACATCATCCTTTCAAAGTTGGCAAAAAAGAGACACAGAGAGAAGAAGTTTCTTACGGTTTGTTAATTTAACCCTTTAGTTGGCAATTATTACATTTTTTTACAAAAAAAAAATAGAAATATGACTTATAACTCGGAAATACAGTTTTGTTAATCGAACTTCGGAGGCGCAGATAACCATTTGTTTAACATACCTATTCCCAATACCTATTCACCAGAAAATGTCAACTCGTGCCAACTATTGGTCGCAAGCGCAACATCGGTGCCGATGCTTCGTAATTGGTTGTCCGAGAGGATATCAATTGCGTTATTTATGCGGACTGTACCGCACTTGATAGCAAATAAATGTAAGTGTTTACTGCTTTGCTAAAATTAATCCTGGAGATTCTGTTGTTGGTAAAATGATAGGGCGAAACTTGGGTTATTAATGTTCAGTTACCTATTATATTGCTGACAGTTGTTAGTTTATGAGTTGTGATATTAGGATGAATTTAATTATTACGTAAAGTTAAGCAGAAACAACACTGATTATTATCATAACACTGACAGGTTACATTGAGAAAATAAAATACAAAAGTATCACGTGGTCACGTGCCCCCTTACCTATTTTAACAATTTAAGAAAGAGGCCCTGTAAACAATATTCCTCAAGAGATTTGACTGATATATTATTAGCTTCATTTACAAACGGCGTAACAATGGTTAGTAATTATTCTGTTTAAATATGACTTAAAGTGACGTGCAGTTGAACTGTATGAAATGCTACGCGTGGGTTAAGCTGGCGTCCCGCGGCGTTTGCGCAGCGAACTACGGACGGACCACGAGTAGGCGCACCGTCGACGATACGAGCGAATTCGATGTCCATCGAGTGGTTGACACGCTCACCGCACAGAGGTTAATTACCCACACACGCAGTGTAATGGAAAATTGCTTGTCTGTCGCCAA
This sequence comes from Clepsis dumicolana, assembly GCA_963691665.1. NCBI lineage: Eukaryota > Metazoa > Arthropoda > Insecta > Lepidoptera > Tortricidae > Clepsis > Clepsis dumicolana. Next base: position 6,407,379 of record OY829519.1, read on the forward strand.
CACTGAACAGTCATGGCCAGCCGTGAGTACTTGGTTGCGGCTCCCGTTTTTCATAAATCCCTAGTGGTGTTGACTTTGAAATATCACGGACCCTAACAGTATCATTAATTTTGAAGTGGAAAAATAGTTTAGTGGTTAATAAGAATCTATGAATTAAACTTGTATTTCACTTTGAATTGTAATTGTTAGTCAACAGTGTATCAGGAAAACGTATTTAGTTACCTTACATTATAGTTATCATAGCCTTAATTTGTTAAAAAAGTGTCCATTACAAATACTGTGTATACGGTATTTAACTAGCTATGCTACTTAATGCAGGTACCTAACTCTCGCATCAGTCGGCAGCTATTTAGTTTCAACATTACACTGTTAACGGTATTAGAGTCTGTAACGGTCCAAGGCTTCATTTAAGCATATTTGGCCCTGGACACGAATATATTTCATACTTGGTACAAGTAATTAATTAAATAAACAAAATAGTTAAGAATACGGATTTGTATGGGGTAAAATTACTAGTAACACCATCTAGCGGAAGTATCCGGCAACAGGTTGTTAATTAAGTTTCGGTTTATCGAGCTAGCTTAAGTGGGGCTCTTACGCAGTTCAAGTTTATGATAATAGATGGGGCTAAATTAAGTCTGAGTTATTTATCATCAGTACAAAAGAAATACTCAAAATGCAAGGAAAACAATTATTGGATAATAATCTTTGCATTATAATCTTCTATACTAGCAAATTTCATACGACTCGATTCAGTATTTTAGGCCTACACGGCATGGGAATAACATTATGAATAATACAAAGAGATTATGGAAAATGCAAGGAAAATGGAAGTTGATTATTAAAGACTAGTGTCTTACGCTCATTTTAACATATGTTTCGTCAAGTTCTGTTCAGTAGTTTAAGAGCAAAGAGCATCAAAACATGAAATGGAATACGGGCATGGCGATGTACTTACCATGGCGTCATTTTATAGAAAGAAAATCTGTAATAAGGTTTAATTAATTAATAGGGAAAAGTCATGTAATATAATTTATCATAATATACTCTAATATAACTCCGAAATTATCATAAAGATCATCTACAATTATAAATCAGTTAAAAGTCGCTAAATAATACAAGTTTTGGAGCGGACGAAGTAAAGGTTAAAAATAGCTAAATTACTAAAAATGCAAGCAATATATGAATGGAAACTTATGTCTTGGTCTATTAGCTATCTTTAAATTAAGATCTTAAGTAAAATAGGATAATTGGGAAGACGTAGGAACATACTTAGTATAAATAGCTGACATTAGAACCTTGTCGTATGAGTCGTATCATCATAAAGTAAGGAAACTGTATGCGAGGACTTGACGTTTTAATGTGACAAGGAACAATTAGTTGAACGGGACCGAATTGGGAGAAATGTTGCCAATGTATCGATTGCAGGCAAATTAGCACATTTTACCCGACTGCGAAACGCGAAGGGGGGTGATGTGTTTATCAGATCATGTATGTATGTGTGTACGTATGATTGTTCCTTTGTGGCACATTAAGTTATTATAATAGATAGTGGAGTAAAATAGCTATTACATAAAAAGGGATTTCACATAAAAGCATCAAATTTATCAGTAGAAGAAAAGCAACACTAAGAATGATTTCTGTACTGGGAGAACTAAGATTAATAGAGCGATTTAATTTATAGGCTATGTACATAAAAGGTGGAAAAATATAATAATAATATGAATTAGTAGAGTATTTATCTAATTGGAAGGAAATCTAAAGTATAGTGAAGGAAATTTATATTTAGAATGTTTATGTATGCTTGGAATATATTGGAATTTTAAAGTTCACGAAGAATTCAAGGTCAGGGAAATAATAGTATGTCGGCAAAAATTAGGGATGGGATCACTTCTGTGTCGATTGGGACGGTGATTTCGCCGAAGTCGCAGGACGCTTACGAAAGCTATAAAAAGGATGAGCGCATCGAGGGGGGACGGAGAATATCATCGATTTTGATAGCGTTAACGTTACTTGTTGGTCCGGGGAATTAAGTTTTATTTCGGGGAGATTTTCATTTAAATTCTTTTAATTATTGTAGTCATTCTTTTAGCATTTTAATTGGGGGTTTTATTCATAATATTTTAAAGTAAAATCAGGTCACAGCGGTTGTAAGTTACATCGAGTCTGCTGAGTGTTAACTAGAGTTTGGTCATTGGTTTTTAATTTATTAATGAAATATTTAATGCTAGCTTTCATTCGGAAGGTTTTCGTGAAGGACTATTTGCAGCCCTGTGGCGGTAAATGTTCTTTGTTTCTGTGAGACTTTGGTCGCCGTTCCTTAGCGGTTTGAATTAGAGTCTTACGCATTGTTATTGTATTTTGTTACTAATATTTTTCGTGTCTTTCCCCTTAACGTTATTTCTCGAAACCTACCGGTGTCAACGTCAGGAAATAATAGTTAAATCTTCACCGGATTGTGAGAGCGATCTGGAGGCTGTCTGGTTCACGCTGGGTAGTCTAAATACTCTCTTGCAGTGCTATTGAATTGGCGATATCAGACTTGACGGTTGATCTGGTTGTCGTGTTACGACACAAGAACGGGTATTGCCAAGACCTAGTATTTGCAATCCCTATATTTATATATTTATACAAACACTACGCTAGGTATTCTGCTGATCCGTGGGGTCTTCGTCCTAGAGGAGCTTGCTCCAAGACCTCACAACAATTAGGGACTGGTTAGGAAAGTTAGCACACACAATCTCTTTTATAGGAGCATAGTAGAGTTTCATTGCACCCCGAAACTCTTTACACTACACTAAATGTAAATGTGGGAACATACCCTAGTTTTGCCAATTACACACAGATTAGGGGCCTTCTTGGCATAGCTATAAAGTACAATTTAGGATGATAGGAAGGTAGGGAACTAGGCAGGGGCTTTGTTGTTAGGGAATAGCTAGAATGGCGAAGCCTAGTGACGGACTAGATAGCCAATTTCGCGGGCACACACAATACATAAAAGTGAGATATTGAACTCACATTGGTTTTCATCACAGAGCTAGGGAAAAGCTTAAAATCATACACACCAATAGTCATAAGTAAAATTGTCTAATTAAATGACTCACTAACTCTATTATATGATCATTAAGAGCTATGTTGATGCACACCTCTATACAGTAAAGTTACTTGCTAAAATATAAGCAGTGTCAAAAGAGTAAAGTTGCAAAGACAAAGCTATCCTTCAATCGACTCTATCATTCATATACTAAATGAACATTGTGTTTTGTTCATGGATACGTCCCGAGCAAATTTGACACCGTATGGGCAAATGAGCTTAACAGTGAACTAACATAGTCTTCATTTATCTTTCAATACAGACATAATTGAAAGAATTCTAAGGCAAAACATTACCTGAAAAGAAAACTTAGTTCTGTCTGGGCAAACAAGCTTAAATGACTGATAATTAAATATATATAAAGGCAAACCTAAATAAACAGAGTCTTATTGTTCATTGGTAGAAGTTGAAACATGAAAAGTACATACACATACAGTATACTTTATGAGCAGATTTCTAAGTCAAAACTAGGACTTTAAACAATTCACAAATATATAATTGACATTCACACAATGAATGAATATGTGTTAGTTTTGAGGTCAAGGCCTATAGTATTACTTGACACCAGCATGGGCAAGGAAGCTATACAAAATTAGCATGCTTTCATTTAACTTTCAATGTAAACAATAATTGAAAGGGATTAGGCATAAACATTACCTATCCATAATATGATAAAACAAAATCATAACCATAAACCAAGTTCTGGCTTAGCAAACAAAGCTTAATTGAGTAAAAGACAATGTACTTAGACATGTATGTGAATAACATAAAAGTAGATAATAGTATCTATAAAGCTGTACTTACTTACTGCAAAAACATCAGCTGCATTAAGTCATGATTGATCTGTGAAATTATATTAAATAAAAGTATGTCTAAATTAGACCATAATGTACCCTACTACAAAGGGATTTCAAAGCAATAGAAATATGTTTGCATGAAAATTCATAGCCGATATAAGCACTATCTAACTGTATAATAAAATAGGCAAATAATGAATGCCAAACTAGGTATACAGCTAAATATATTGCTATACCTAATACTCAGTTTATATAATAATTGAGTGATTGAAATATACAATCTTGGAAAACTAAATATATATGGTTACTCATGTTGCTATGATATGTACTCTATACTCTATATGAATCTATGAAATATTGATCTTTGGCAGACATAAATATGCTGTAATCAGGTTCTATAAATACCTATGGGAAAAGAAAATTAGCCAATACAATAGTTGATACATTTGCGGGGTTCCTCTCTATCTCTAGTAGTAAAAATACTGACATTACTGCTATACTAACTGTAGACTTTTGATAAATAAATAATTCAATACTCCCTGGGGCGGTGGAGAGATGTCCAGTCCGGAGTCGAGTCTCACAGTTATGGTATCAACCAAAGACGATAGTCTTGGGCGGAAGGATGGGGCCCTAATCTTAGCCGCAAAGCATAATGCTTATTTGAAAAGCATTATTGTTACCCCAGTTACTTTGTTTTACTACAGTTAGTAGAATTACTTTGTAAGACCATTCCTTTTAAGATAACTTAACTTTAGTTAATTTGCTAGCCAGTTTCAATACTTCATGGACATACTTACTATTCTTTATATGGGACAGGTTAATTAATTAGTTTATTCCTAACAAGTATGTATTATTCCTTAACCACTTAGGAATGTTTTCTTAGATAAGTAGGGATCCATTCTTACTTTGACTTAAAGAACTTAGGGTTTACTACAGCGTTCACAATGTAGGTTCCACAATCACTAGACGAATCACAAGGCCAATATTTAGTTGAAATTTCTAGGTAGGCTGATCAGTGTAAGCTAGAGTACTTCAGAATAGTGTCGCGGTTATCAAGCATTTATGTTTTCTTAGTATGATTAGGCTAGGTACTCTTTACAGTAGGTCTACCCATGACCAGGATCAGTTCTTGGTTAAATTTAATAATATAGACTCCAGTTAGGGAGGTAGATTGTTTACAATCTGGTGGTGCTTAGATTAGGATAGGAGTTTAGGTACAATATGGAAAGCCGCGACCAGGATCGGACTTTAGTTATAAGTTATGGTTAGCTGTTATAGGATTAGAATCATTAAAAGTCTAGATTACAGTTAGTACTGCTAGGTTACTAACAGTTTTGCAATGAGTAGTGGTTTCATTAAATATTTACACTACATATCACTCAGATATATGATTAACAGCTGTACCAAATCATTTTAATACATAAGTACAGTATGATATTATTATCACAGCTAGTTAAACTTACTCAATTATTTCAATTAAGTACTTAGTGAACAAGTCTAGAATAATTTATTGTCATTTATGAGTCTAGACTTCAGTTTTGTTATGTTTAGATAGTGACTATCTGTTTAAAGATAGTCACAATTTGCTGTTCGTGGAATGGAGGTCTGGAGGTGAGAATGGATGTAATGTATATTTAGTAAAGACTATTAGTGGGAAATAGGAAAATAAAGATTCAAATAGACACAATAAAAGGTTAAGTTGTACCTAGTACATTTTAATAAAAATTACAACGGTTGTCACTAAAATGGATAGGGTAGCACTTGATGGTATAGTTTGTACACCTCACTTTTATTTACACTGCAATGGCTTTCTTTAATTCCATCTGAAATAAAGAAAGCAGGCTATCGAAGTTGTAGATTCATTAGGTTGGCTTCGAGCAGCTAACTTGCTTGGTTGCATCACGTAAACTGCATATTATTTTGCTGTATCATATAAGTTCAGACTTTTGTTGAATACTTTAGGATCTTGATCATTATTTACTTGTAAAGAAATAAAACTTGAGTGGTAAGGTTGGTTAGAGTTCATAAGGCCATCCGCCATTTTAGAGAAAGTAACGTCACGTGACATATGAAATGTCAAAGCGAAATTTTAAAGTTGGCCGGTTTATTTGACATACCTATTTTAAACGACTTCTTAAATTGGCTATAGTTTATGGACACAAGTCAAGTAAGAATTGCATAGGAACTTGATCAAAATCATAGAAATTATTTTAGGAAAGAAAGCACTAACGCCCTAACGTATGAGAGTGAAATAGTGTATAGATTTGAGTTTAGTTCAAGCATTTTTAAGTTAGTTAAATAAGGAGATTATCAAGTATAATTTAGGGACAGGAAAAACATGAAATTATTTTCTAGTAAGGAAAGTTCAATCAAACAGATACCTATATACTACAAGTATGTAAAGTATTGTGTGGTTTATTAGATGGGGGGTCGCTAGAATCATACATACGGGAAACTTAGAATCACATACTTACTCATTTCATAATAATATAAGAGATGCTTTTGATTTATCAGATGGGGGGTCGTTGAACTCTAAGAAGTATATTTACAGTTAGGCAGTACAGAAGTAAGTATATGTAAAGTATTGTATGGTTTGTTAGTTAGGGAGTTGATTGGCAAGAATTAAGTATTAAACTCTGAGTACTACACTTGATGAGTTCACATATGGTAGAGTTTGTAAGACGGGGGGTCGTGGAAAGGATAAATATTTTTAAATTAGTACTTACTTACTTAGGTCAAAGTTCAGCAGATCAAGTCAGGAATGTACCTACTTGAGTCGAATACTTACACTTACCTACTGATTTCCATTTTACACCTACATCATCAAGCGGGGCAGTCTTAGTTATAGTAGGAGTAGTCATTGTTCATTGTATCCTATGGAAGAGTTGAAGAGAAATGACCAGTGCAAATTTGCATTTGAAACACTGAGAAGTGGAGGTAAATTCTAGACTAGGCCTTTGATAAGTAGGCAACTTATAAAATTAAACAAACTCATCATAATTGAAATACAGACAAGGAGTGTTAAACATCATACATTAACACTAGACAGAAGTAACACATACATAAGTAGGTATACTTATTTTGATCTTTTCAAGCAAATAGTATTGATAGTAGAATAAGCTCAATAGCAGTGACTCAAACACATGCTGTGCAATTGGAAATACCTAGGTTGAGTTCATCAAATGCAGTTGGTACTCAATGTTATCTGTAAGCTCTATCATTCTGAGAGGAGGCCTGTGTCCAGCGGTGGGACGCGAACAGGCTGATGATGATGATAAAACACAAGTATGAAAAATTGCAAATACAAGCATTGGCAGATTAGTAAATTCGGTAACAGAAAAACAAATTTAATTAAATTATTTTAAGAATGACAAGGCATTTTTTTAAATTTAGTATGACAATAGGCTAGGTACTTCAAATGTCTATTTTATATGTGTAAACCAATGCAGATCAAATTGACTTGTTCATAAAGGTTTTAAAAATGAACATTGGATGCTGTTAGTATAGTATAGGAACACTAAGCCGATGACAGGATGGCAGAGTTTTGAGGTTTTACAAGAAGGGGGGTCGAGTCTGTGGCATTCATAGGGAGCATTAAATCCAATCCAGTAAGATTTACATTAGTTTCAATTGATATAAAACAAATTTTAAGTTTTACTATAAGTCAAAATTAGGGTGGATGCGAACGGGATGTTTTATAAAATAAATGACAGTAGGAAAGCTTTTATTAGTATGCAGTAAAATTGAGGCATTAATATTAGTCCCATACTCATTGTTGAGTATGATAAATAGTTACTTTTATTTCATCACAACAAAAGTACAAAATAGGTGATGAGGTGAATGAACTTAACAGTTGACAAGCAGTGAAAAGAAATGCACAGTAGCAGGACATTCCATAGTTGTTAGATGACGAGTAGTCACATCACTTTGATAGTTCTCATGCGTGCAAAACCAAAAATCATTCTCAACATTCCGGGCGCTGACATCTTATATTATGTGACAAGCCAATCTTGCATAATCAAGAATTATATTATGTCACTCTTCACGTAAACTATAATTGTAGGCTTCTATGAATTTTATTTATCTGTAAATAAAAGATATAACTTAGAAAAGTATACACATTTGCAATACTGTAGGTTATGGAGTTAGTTGACGCTACACATAGATAGATATGAATCAGAAATTGGTTAGATCCAACAGATAAATCACTCATTTTGTACAAGTTTCAATAATAGGGGTTAATGAACTACTAGAATGACCTTAGTAATTAACTATTTTAGCAGAGTAAAGGTTAGAATATAAATTATGTTGACATAAGTTAACTACCTAGTATGTATTTGTATGTTTGACACTGATCTGTCTTATAACGACAAGCAAGTAATAAAAGGTATTTGAGCAAAGGTACCAGTGTAATTTACCTAACTTATCAGTAGGATGATTTTGTCAAAAATCGTGTTCAAGTAGAGCCGTCATTGTGAACTGGGGTCATGGTTATTTGGTCTTGATCACTCACTTTATGCAAGTAGCAGTGCATTGTACCCATAGAAAACAAGCATTCATTGTAATAGAGTCTCATAGATAATAATTAATCGGAGATATTCGGTATCTGAAAACAGATTAATACATTAAATTATTAGTATTTTAGAGTTGTACAACCAAATGCAATACGAAACAATAGATCGGAAACTTTACGCAGTTGTTATTACGCAATTAGGAAGAAGAGAATTTGTCACAATTTATAGGAAAAAAACAAATGAAGGAGTGGTTAATTACCTGTTTATTGTCATGTTGTTAAATGAAGTTGGAATCGGTTGGATAACTTGAACGTGTTTTGTCGAGTTCGGTTGTTAGAAATCACTTAGAACTTGGGCTACTTCTAGCGTTTCTTTTTATCAGAATCTTTATTTCATTGATCATTTTAAAAGATCGATATCGGGTTCAAATTAAGTTAACACTGAGTCACAGACAAGACGAGTTTGTAGGTTAGATTTGTTTTTTAATTTTCTTGGTGACTTGACATGAGATGAGGGGTAAAGGGTATAATGACCATACAACCAAAGTCTAAAAAAAAAAGGGGTTTGTTTTTTTTATGTTTCAAAAGGTATGATAATATCACACTAAAATCACTGGAAATGTATACGGATAAATTACCACAACAATTTATAAATTTAAAAAATATTTTACCGCTTTAAAATTAAATAATGTCGAAGATCGTATAAAATGGGTGATACGAGGGGGATAATGCACAAATGTTTAGAAAAATATGGTAGTATCTTACTAAAAATTACTAGAAACATACTGAGGAGTTACTACGACAATTTATAATTTTCAAAGTTACCTTATGGCTTTAAAGTAGATTAGTGTTGAATATCACCCAAAATGGACGATTTTAAAGGGGATGAATGAACAAAACCAAATAATTAATTCATCATAGCAAGGACTAGTTACGTTTATGAGTAGCATAAGTATTTCAGAAATTAGGTATGTGTGTGAGATAGGAATTTCATAGTCCGCACCATTTCACTTTCGTAATTTGAAATGCGATCGATTGATTGGAGAAAATAAGTGGGATTGGTAGATTTTCATTGTTTATTTAGTTAAACAAATCACAGAAACACTGATTGCAAGAAAGTATTTAGAAAATTAAATTGCAACAGCGTAATATATAGATTTAGAGTAGAATTAGTTCTAATAAATTATGGATTATTTCCAATTCGGTTTCATAGATGGCGTTAGTAGTCCTTAATGTTAACCTAGTCGAATTCAACGTTTTGTTAAATATGGTCTGATAAGTGCAATATTGGTAATTGATACATTTCATAGTAATTTAAGCTTATCTAAGTTATTTATACGAGTGTTAAACATGAACAATTAATAAACTAATCTGGTGGAATTTGTTTAAAGTAGTTTCAGGATAGAATAATATAGATGGCGCTAGTTGTCTTATTTTGTCAAGCAAATTCAGATGTTTCAAGATATTTATAATTTGAGAAATTTTAAGTTAGGAAAATGGAAGTTTGGGAGAATATTTTAGGTTCCATTTAATAACATTTTATAAGATTTAAAGATAATTACCGTTAGAGCATGGCATTTAAAGTTATCAGGTAGATTTAGTTCAAGAGTGTTTAGTAGGTGACACTCAAGAGATTAGGGGAGGCCTACGTCTTTCGGTTGACATGATGATGATGACTCAAACGATTTAGTGTTCTAGACACTAGCGGCCGAGCACAAATGTGTGAGGGTCATTGAACGTTACTTATCGGGAGTAATCAAATTGAAACATTTTACATGAGTTGCATTTAAAATAAAGTAAGAATTCGTAAATTACAACTCTCATAAGTTTATTTTTAAATGAATGAAAAGTTCATCTACTCAGTAGCAGGTGGCGCTAGTAGTGCAATATTTTTGCATCATTTCATTGTTTAACCGTAAATGTAAGAAAACGAGTAGTATGTAGATGTTGTACACATGTCTATAGAACGTATACCTACACACACGTACACGTATGTACACGACTGCAAAAGGAAAAAGGGGATGTATAGTAATCAGGGTCCAGTATGTATGTAAATCATGTGAGTTTGTAAATTACATGTTATGGGACAAGGTTTTCCGTCATGTTTGTTTGTTTATCAGTCTATAAAAAAAAGCTACAAACGGATTTTGTTGCGATTTTGACCACTGTTATAAGTAGATAGTTTTCCGAGGAGGTTTATTCCAGTTAAATTCACAGGTAGCGTAGAGACTCATGCGAGGCCGGAGCGGTTCGCTAATTTATCGTAAATTTTATAGTTGATAGGGAAAAGTGCCCAACAGTGGGACATGGGTAGAGTAGGGAGGGCTGATGATGATGATGATGGGGAAAGTATTAATAAGAATTAATAACATTGCGCTTTAAGTACCGCAGGATGGTTGTGGATAACAAAAGCAATCTCAGAGAAATAAAACGGATTACTCACGTATGTAGGTAGAGTTTGGCTCGACATGTTTGTAAAAAAAAAAAGTGACCTCATCGTTAGTGATAGTGGCAGTCGAGTGGGTTTAAATCGGAAAGAAGTTTTCATAATACCGTGTCGCGCGCGCACGAACCTACTCGGCAAGGCGTCGTTTACATGTGCGCTGCGCACACTTACCGTACTGTCAGAAACTGTAAATGGGTTTTCTTGTTTTCTCGGTGAATTCACTAGGTCTACATTGGTCGATATATATATATCGATATAGGTCTGATAGATAAAAAAAAAAATGTATACTTAATTTAGTAATTTAGTTTAAATAGTAGTAAGTATTACTTATTTTAGGCTTAGATCATGTAAAAATAGTTGCAAGTGTGGAAATTAAATAAATTAATTCTTTAATAATTTATAACAGTATGTTTTGACAAGATTTATAGCCAAATGGGGAGGGAAGAATTTTAATATTAATACGTTAGTATACTAATTTTTATTAAGAGTTGTTATGCACTGTGTACAGCTGGTGTTCGTTGCATTAATAATCATTATAATTATTATTTAATTATATAAAAAAAACAAAAGATGTTTGCCAAACTTGAGGAATTGATGATTTGTTAAGACAGCGCGCACAATTATTTTGGTCTAGGGTAGTGATGTGATGTATGAAGTTTTATTTACAAGAGGTTTTGAAAGGGGTTTTGTTAGGAACCTTTGTAAGATAATGCATTTTTATTATTTAAAGAGGGAAGGGTGTTAGTAAGTTATCAATTGCGTAGTTTTGGCGAACCATTTACTGATGGTTGCTTAAGAAACATCACACTTACAAATGAGCTGTTTGTTAGAAGGTGTTAGGTTAGGCCAGCAGGCAAAAATTCAACGTTAAAGTTGCATACAAACAGTTCATTACTCTACTTGGTATGCAAGCCAGTTCGACACACTACACATGCTCCAACATTTGGTCATTATTTGTGTTGGGAGACGGATTTCGGGTTAAGTGAGGCGTTGATGGTGGATTAACATTCTGATTAATTGCAGAAAAAAGATAAAAATGCTAAAAGGATTGTATGATTTTAATTTGGGATATGTAGAATTTCCTTTGTTGATTCTTAATTACTAATATAATAAGTACAGGCGGATGAGACTCGGAAGTGCTGTAGTGGCAGACATATGGTTATTAGAACCCACTTGGATTCACACCCCAAGTGCCCTTGTTGAATTCAGCTGATCTGGTTGGGGTGGAAGTTCATACATTGCACAATTCATTGTAAGCTCGAAAGCACTATCCTGGGCAGAGGTGACCAAGTATTGGTTTAAATAAACACCACACAAAATACACTTCTTCGGCAAATCATAGTAAAATAAATAAGATAAAATTATATTCGCGTAATTTTTTTGCTTTATTGGTACAATCTACACCGGTTGTTAATTTAGTGTATTAACCACCTTAGTATATTGTAGGGGTCGGATGTAACGGTCCAAGGCTTCATTTAAGCATATTTGGCCCTGGACACGAATATATTTCATACTTGGTACAAGTAATTAATTAAATAAACAAAATAGTTAAGAATACGGATTTGTATGGGGTAAAATTACTAGTAACACCATCTAGCGGAAGTATCCGGCAACAGGTTGTTAATTAAGTTTCGGTTTATCGAGCTAGCTTAAGTGGGGCTCTTACGCAGTTCAAGTTTATGATAATAGATGGGGCTAAATTAAGTCTGAGTTATTTATCATCAGTACAAAAGAAATACTCAAAATGCAAGGAAAACAATTATTGGATAATAATCTTTGCATTATAATCTTCTATACTAGCAAATTTCATACGACTCGATTCAGTATTTTAGGCCTACACGGCATGGGAATAACATTATGAATAATACAAAGAGATTATGGAAAATGCAAGGAAAATGGAAGTTGATTATTAAAGACTAGTGTCTTACGCTCATTTTAACATATGTTTCGTCAAGTTCTGTTCAGTAGTTTAAGAGCAAAGAGCATCAAAACATGAAATGGAATACGGGCATGGCGATGTACTTACCATGGCGTCATTTTATAGAAAGAAAATCTGTAATAAGGTTTAATTAATTAATAGGGAAAAGTCATGTAATATAATTTATCATAATATACTCTAATATAACTCCGAAATTATCATAAAGATCATCTACAATTATAAATCAGTTAAAAGTCGCTAAATAATACAAGTTTTGGAGCGGACGAAGTAAAGGTTAAAAATAGCTAAATTACTAAAAATGCAAGCAATATATGAATGGAAACTTATGTCTTGGTCTATTAGCTATCTTTAAATTAAGATCTTAAGTAAAATAGGATAATTGGGAAGACGTAGGAACATACTTAGTATAAATAGCTGACATTAGAACCTTGTCGTATGAGTCGTATCATCATAAAGTAAGGAAACTGTATGCGAGGACTTGACGTTTTAATGTGACAAGGAACAATTAGTTGAACGGGACCGAATTGGGAGAAATGTTGCCAATGTATCGATTGCAGGCAAATTAGCACATTTTACCCGACTGCGAAACGCGAAGGGGGGTGATGTGTTTATCAGATCATGTATGTATGTGTGTACGTATGATTGTTCCTTTGTGGCACATTAAGTTATTATAATAGATAGTGGAGTAAAATAGCTATTACATAAAAAGGGATTTCACATAAAAGCATCAAATTTATCAGTAGAAGAAAAGCAACACTAAGAATGATTTCTGTACTGGGAGAACTAAGATTAATAGAGCGATTTAATTTATAGGCTATGTACATAAAAGGTGGAAAAATATAATAATAATATGAATTAGTAGAGTATTTATCTAATTGGAAGGAAATCTAAAGTATAGTGAAGGAAATTTATATTTAGAATGTTTATGTATGCTTGGAATATATTGGAATTTTAAAGTTCACGAAGAATTCAAGGTCAGGGAAATAATAGTATGTCGGCAAAAATTAGGGATGGGATCACTTCTGTGTCGATTGGGACGGTGATTTCGCCGAAGTCGCAGGACGCTTACGAAAGCTATAAAAAGGATGAGCGCATCGAGGGGGGACGGAGAATATCATCGATTTTGATAGCGTTAACGTTACTTGTTGGTCCGGGGAATTAAGTTTTATTTCGGGGAGATTTTCATTTAAATTCTTTTAATTATTGTAGTCATTCTTTTAGCATTTTAATTGGGGGTTTTATTCATAATATTTTAAAGTAAAATCAGGTCACAGCGGTTGTAAGTTACATCGAGTCTGCTGAGTGTTAACTAGAGTTTGGTCATTGGTTTTTAATTTATTAATGAAATATTTAATGCTAGCTTTCATTCGGAAGGTTTTCGTGAAGGACTATTTGCAGCCCTGTGGCGGTAAATGTTCTTTGTTTCTGTGAGACTTTGGTCGCCGTTCCTTAGCGGTTTGAATTAGAGTCTTACGCATTGTTATTGTATTTTGTTACTAATATTTTTCGTGTCTTTCCCCTTAACGTTATTTCTCGAAACCTACCGGTGTCAACGTCAGGAAATAATAGTTAAATCTTCACCGGATTGTGAGAGCGATCTGGAGGCTGTCTGGTTCACGCTGGGTAGTCTAAATACTCTCTTGCAGTGCTATTGAATTGGCGATATCAGACTTGACGGTTGATCTGGTTGTCGTGTTACGACACAAGAACGGGTATTGCCAAGACCTAGTATTTGCAATCCCTATATTTATATATTTATACAAACACTACGCTAGGTATTCTGCTGATCCGTGGGGTCTTCGTCCTAGAGGAGCTTGCTCCAAGACCTCACAACAATTAGGGACTGGTTAGGAAAGTTAGCACACACAATCTCTTTTATAGGAGCATAGTAGAGTTTCATTGCACCCCGAAACTCTTTACACTACACTAAATGTAAATGTGGGAACATACCCTAGTTTTGCCAATTACACACAGATTAGGGGCCTTCTTGGCATAGCTATAAAGTACAATTTAGGATGATAGGAAGGTAGGGAACTAGGCAGGGGCTTTGTTGTTAGGGAATAGCTAGAATGGCGAAGCCTAGTGACGGACTAGATAGCCAATTTCGCGGGCACACACAATACATAAAAGTGAGATATTGAACTCACATTGGTTTTCATCACAGAGCTAGGGAAAAGCTTAAAATCATACACACCAATAGTCATAAGTAAAATTGTCTAATTAAATGACTCACTAACTCTATTATATGATCATTAAGAGCTATGTTGATGCACACCTCTATACAGTAAAGTTACTTGCTAAAATATAAGCAGTGTCAAAAGAGTAAAGTTGCAAAGACAAAGCTATCCTTCAATCGACTCTATCATTCATATACTAAATGAACATTGTGTTTTGTTCATGGATACGTCCCGAGCAAATTTGACACCGTATGGGCAAATGAGCTTAACAGTGAACTAACATAGTCTTCATTTATCTTTCAATACAGACATAATTGAAAGAATTCTAAGGCAAAACATTACCTGAAAAGAAAACTTAGTTCTGTCTGGGCAAACAAGCTTAAATGACTGATAATTAAATATATATAAAGGCAAACCTAAATAAACAGAGTCTTATTGTTCATTGGTAGAAGTTGAAACATGAAAAGTACATACACATACAGTATACTTTATGAGCAGATTTCTAAGTCAAAACTAGGACTTTAAACAATTCACAAATATATAATTGACATTCACACAATGAATGAATATGTGTTAGTTTTGAGGTCAAGGCCTATAGTATTACTTGACACCAGCATGGGCAAGGAAGCTATACAAAATTAGCATGCTTTCATTTAACTTTCAATGTAAACAATAATTGAAAGGGATTAGGCATAAACATTACCTATCCATAATATGATAAAACAAAATCATAACCATAAACCAAGTTCTGGCTTAGCAAACAAAGCTTAATTGAGTAAAAGACAATGTACTTAGACATGTATGTGAATAACATAAAAGTAGATAATAGTATCTATAAAGCTGTACTTACTTACTGCAAAAACATCAGCTGCATTAAGTCATGATTGATCTGTGAAATTATATTAAATAAAAGTATGTCTAAATTAGACCATAATGTACCCTACTACAAAGGGATTTCAAAGCAATAGAAATATGTTTGCATGAAAATTCATAGCCGATATAAGCACTATCTAACTGTATAATAAAATAGGCAAATAATGAATGCCAAACTAGGTATACAGCTAAATATATTGCTATACCTAATACTCAGTTTATATAATAATTGAGTGATTGAAATATACAATCTTGGAAAACTAAATATATATGGTTACTCATGTTGCTATGATATGTACTCTATACTCTATATGAATCTATGAAATATTGATCTTTGGCAGACATAAATATGCTGTAATCAGGTTCTATAAATACCTATGGGAAAAGAAAATTAGCCAATACAATAGTTGATACATTTGCGGGGTTCCTCTCTATCTCTAGTAGTAAAAATACTGACATTACTGCTATACTAACTGTAGACTTTTGATAAATAAATAATTCAATACTCCCTGGGGCGGTGGAGAGATGTCCAGTCCGGAGTCGAGTCTCACAGTTATGGTATCAACCAAAGACGATAGTCTTGGGCGGAAGGATGGGGCCCTAATCTTAGCCGCAAAGCATAATGCTTATTTGAAAAGCATTATTGCTACCCCAGTTACTTTGTTTTACTACAGTTAGTAGAATTACTTTGTAAGACCATTCCTTTTAAGATAACTTAACTTTAGTTAATTTGCTAGCCAGTTTCAATACTTCATGGACATACTTACTATTCTTTATATGGGACAGGTTAATTAATTAGTTTATTCCTAACAAGTATGTATTATTCCTTAACCACTTAGGAATGTTTTCTTAGATAAGTAGGGATCCATTCTTACTTTGACTTAAAGAACTTAGGGTTTACTACAGCGTTCACAATGTAGGTTCCACAATCACTAGACGAATCACAAGGCCAATATTTAGTTGAAATTTCTAGGTAGGCTGATCAGTGTAAGCTAGAGTACTTCAGAATAGTGTCGCGGTTATCAAGCATTTATGTTTTCTTAGTATGATTAGGCTAGGTACTCTTTACAGTAGGTCTACCCATGACCAGGATCAGTTCTTGGTTAAATTTAATAATATAGACTCCAGTTAGGGAGGTAGATTGTTTACAATCTGGTGGTGCTTAGATTAGGATAGGAGTTTAGGTACAAGTCATATAATCTCTAAACGCAGACGTATATGATTATATACGTGATGATTTTATACAATAAAGCAGATGTGTGATACAGATACGGCAGAGTTAGTACGTATTGCATCTGGGACTGCCGGTGGCGATGCGGTGTACGGCTATCAGATGGCTCGGCCCATATCGGATGCTACCTGAATAACAGATCTCCCGCTATGTTAGCCAGAGATGCTCTGAACAATAATCTTGGCCACTATGGGAAGCTTTGCCTCCGTCCGACCGTGCGGAGTGCGATCCAATTTAGTGTTCCTTTGCTGGTCATTGTCTTCCCGCCTTTGACACTAGCCCGGAAGGCCAAATATGGAGGGCTGAATGACCCGGGAGATATTATTGACACGTTTTGGTAGTTGATACAATTGTTTTCCTTTTGAATACGTATACTGTTGCAGCTTTGGATCAGGAAATTTGACCAGTAACCTCGTTAGTGAGATTATCGCTAAGGCTGATCGTTACGTTAGGTTGCTAGTAAAATAAAATATTGCTTTCTTATAACGTAAACTTAGGTCAAAGTTGTTTTTTGGTCGCATGCGTAATTTTTCTTATTCCGGCCATTCCGGGTCACACAAACATCGCTGTTTGTAACACTAGTAAAGTATAAGCACAAACTAAAGCTCCTAGAAATATTTGTAATATTGTTTATCAGAGCGACTGCAGTGGTCGGTAGCCTATCTGCTCCATTATCTTCCCCGAGTCCGCCGCGGGATAAACCTACGGAACGCTAGAATATAACATTGTTTACCAATATCAGTGGTTCCGTTATTTGTAACTGAACGTCATTAAATGGGACCTTCTGAACTGTGATAGTGAATACAGTACATGCAAGTAATTGTTTATAAGATATTCACTATCGCAGGAGTTTATTTTATACGAAAGTCAATATTTGAGGACAGTTTTTTAAACTACTCCACCATTCAATTAAAAAAAAAATTACAATTAAAATACGGATAAAACGAAATTGAAGTAAATTAAATAACACAAATCGAGCTGTGAAATTTAAGAGGTAGAGCAGACAATCAGACATGTTTATTCGGAGTACACCATGCTGGCCGAAAAAGCAAAGCATTTTTATAATACCAGTTCTTTTCGTGACCATGCAATTTGCAAAGGGCTCAAAACAGTGATGGGAGAAAATATTTTATTTTAACGTCTATTATAATGTCTAACGTAATCAGCGAATGCACAAATGCGGAAAACACTACACATACTAGGTAGTATAAAGGCATCTCTAGTTGCAATTCCACTTAGCAGAGATAGCCAAGGTATTGTTTATCTGCCTCAGCGTGGGGTCGGCCTATAAGGTAGCTTCGAATCCAGCTGCGCAGCCGTTACAGAAATATTACACCAATTGTTTTGTTTCTCTACCATAACACATTGTAGCCGATGTTGAACACGACAAAAATACTTAAAAGGAAAACATTATCTGACATCTATGCAAACTAAACCAGGTACCTCAAATGCGGCATCGGTGCTACTCCAAAAACCGGTTTGTGCAAAAATGATTTTACTTCGCCATAGATGTGGCGGTAATTAAGTATTATGTTACTAATTAATTATGCATTGATTTATGACAAGGTTAATAAAATATTGAGCAATTACCTAGGTGTTTCTCGCGGCTTTTTGCTTTTGCTTTATATCACGAAGTTTATACGTGTATATCATAATAATTCAATTGTATGAACACTCACAAACAGATCTAATGCTTAAAAACACCTAAATTCAGAGACAAAGAAGCGCCACCAATTTTCACACTTACGTACGTAATTCGATTCAATTTATTAGTCGTTATTATAGATACGCAGTGCCCTAAGCACGACTTGTCGAATCTTGCGTCACGTAAAATCGAATAGTAAACTATAACGAGTTTGTATGACGTTTGGAACAGCGCCCGCCCGTGACCGTATTTGGAACTAAAATTTTGTATGAGATTTCTCGATCTCGATACGATAACCGTAACGTAACGCAGGATTCGACAAGTCGTGCTTAGGGCACAGATCCGTCTATTACTGAGTAAGCTTTGCCAAGCTTCATATTAGACACGTGCGTTTGGCTCTATCTGCGCAGTGCCATCTGCTGACAAATGGGCTCGCCTTAACTTTTATCGTTATCAGCACACACGTACGATTATAAATCTCAGTTAGCCATGTCCGTTGACTTAATCCGCTCCAATTTAAATTAGAAAGCCGGACGCATCCAGTTTGTGAGGCTCCGCGTAATTAATATGCGTAGGCTAATTGTCGGTGGCCGGTCATCTCTTTACGAAGACGCGGATGCTGCGACTGATGCCCTGGAAATGTCAGGGGATCATAGTTCGATAAGATTGTAGGATAGAACGTCGATTGGTGAACACATGGGGGATGGTAGACTTTACTATGTGTAGTCTTACTTCCTTTCATCTTTCTACCTAAATAAAATGTGGCTATAGTTCTATGTTAACATGTATTTAACTGGATTAACAATGCACAAACATACCGTCATTTTTTGTGTCAATTTCTGTTGTCGATATTGTGATAGTCCGTCTTAATTTGTAAGTTATAAGTATCCTAACTTTTGTTTAAGCTGGTCTGCTAACTGAAGGCCGGACCTAATGTCCGAACTACAGCCATATGGGACTTCTTCTAAAGTAGTGGCTTTGTTCTAAACTGATCATCAGCAACAACACCTTCATAAAACCGACAACCATTTCCAGCGTCTCTACCTCCACTATTCCGCTGGCCCACACATTTCGTTGATAAATCTCCAAGCAGATTCGCTTAGAGCTAATAAATTTCTCGAGATTACCTACTGCGTCATGATTAATACACTCGGCCATAACAAAAATGAAGAGCCGATAGTATGTGGGTGGTTAATTTGCGCATATATCGGTTACGTCCGCTAGTATTTTTCTAGTAGTAGTAGGCTTTATGTCTTCGTAATGATACTGTGTTATCTCTGTCTGATTATTACTGGCCCTTAAATTACTGTTTTGATGTTGAATGAATGTTATGTAATCTAACGTAACGTAATGTGCAGGTGATTGAAAAACTGGCCACCACGTTATTGCTTGCGCACGGCGTAAGGAATGTTGTATAAAAAAAAAACAATAATGTAGTTATTTAAGTAGTCGTCCTCGTCCTTATTTTTAATCTTCTTTGTTTTTTTGGGATGTTGCTTTAAGCTAAGAGCAAACATACTGAACAGAATAGAATATAACAGGTTTTCGATTTAACATTACGGTATGGAAGAGTATCGGTGTTCCGATTTTTTTTATTTCTCTACCGCACGATGCGACCTGAGGAAACGAACATTGTGTGAAGAAAAGTCGCCACATATTTACAAATATTAGGTTGTCAGTTTAAATTAAATTTGTATAAAAACCTCTCATAATTTGTTTTAAGGCTCGATGTAGAAATATCGAGTCTTGCATAATTTAAAATACTGTAAAATTTACATGTATGCAATGTACCTACATAAGTATATCTATGTACCGCTACATCGCTTGACCAAACAAGACTCCATAAATATGAAATAATACGTGTATCCCGTCGGTGTACCGATGACATAAACATCTCTGTCAGACTGAACCCATTCATCTGGCGCGCCATACCAGGCCACGGCATCATAATGAATCATTTGCTAACTACATTTACTTAGAGCTAACATTTAACCAGCCAACCGAATTCGCATACATCAAAAAGTTGTGCTAGTAAATTGTTTACGAAATGTGGAGTCAACTCTGAATATGTTTAGCCACTTTACTGTAACAACTATAAGAAAAATGAGCACAAAAATACGACATCGCTTAATCGGTCACTTTGCCTAATCTTCAACTATTTCTTTGCCATTTCCTTAAAATCACGATTATTTTCGACATTCGAAGAAACTCGATGGATTGCACTGTCAACAAAAACATGAAAGCCCAGGTGACTTGACCTCGATCTTGTTAAGATCCCTCACTAGCCGCTACAGCCAATTACTGAAAAAGCAAGTAATCTTTAATTATATTATTGCATCACCGGTAATGATGGACATTAAATCAATAATTAAGAGTCAGGTGGGAACTTGGGCTCAAATTGAACGATTGTTTCGTTAATTAAGGCGGTGCCATAAAATTGGATCGGCTTGGGCCATAAGTATGTTTGTTATGTTATAATTACAGGGAAAGGTTTGGGTGTCGGCTGGTTCGTTACCGATTCTGCTTTCTTCTTCAATGTTCTGAAGCTCTCGTAATGCTACGAAATCAATTCACCTCATATAATGAAAGAAAACTTACAAATAAATAACAAGCTTTCGTGTCTTTGTGGTAGAATATTAAATTTGATACATTGTTTTGAAGGGACGAACGAACGCTCATCATAACATGACCAACCCAACCTTACCAAAACAAGAACAAAACAGACCATCTAACTCTACTATTTGCTTTGCTCACTACACTCTAATTTGGTAGAATAACCTAACCTAACCTTTCCCCTATAAGAAAAACAAACCACACGCCACGAAAGCCTAACTAATGTCTAATACAAATGTCGGCGGGCCCGTGGCGCGCACGCGCGCTGGCGTGCGTCGCCTGCGCTCTAATTTCGCAACTCCGTGTAGATGTCGCGGCGCGGGCGCAACGATCGTATATCACGGCAGTGCTGCCCGGTGTAGGGCGGCGAGTTCAATAGTTTTGTTGATTAAATATTTCTTTATTGTTTTAAGTGGGTAAGTATTTTAAGAACAGCCATATCGTGCAAAGTGTAAGTAAAGAAAGATAGATTATAGGGATGCTGGAGGCTAGGTAGAAGAAAATATTATGGTTGCACTTGTGGGAACAGTCCGGGATGAGAACAAAATTGTAGTTCGGAGCAGATGTCGACGATATTCGATGCAAGAAGAAACTAAAAGGCCAATTATATTTACCAAGCAATTTTTTCGACTTGCCAAGAGTGCAAAAACATCATCAGAAATAATAAATAAAAATAAGATTGATGTTAAAATGTAGAAAATAAATGAAGACCGAGTCAAGAAAACGGAGAAAAGAGGAACTAAAATTTCTCATACGAATTTGTTGCCATAATTATACGATTTAAGCAATTTGGCAGTTACAAAGAAAGTGGCGTTCTCATTTAGTTTCTTGACTTTTTGGTCGATATCTTTGTAACTTCCAATATGGGGGCACGGTAGTGTCAAGACGCGCCCATCCTGGCAACATTTTACGTGAAAATGTGTTGAATGGGACCGATAAATTTGAGGAACCATACGGGAGCTAGCCTTGCGGATTTAGTGGGCAAGCGGCCTCCGCCCGCCGACAGCCTTATCTGTTATCAGTATACGTAGATACCTTATTGGAAGACTGTCCGTATCCATAGCCCGCTAGCCTTGGAGCCACTTCGTGAGGAAATTAAAGCAAATTGATCAAAAGTAATAGCGGCTGCATTTAATGCTTAGTCGTAGGTAATAATCACGGGAAACTATGGAAAAGAAGAGTCGGCACTTTATACTAGGATTCACCATTAAAGACATTGTAGCCGTCTATTGTGCTCTTTACTATAATCACACTTATGTATTGTCTACTACTACTTGGATTTTCATCGTATGCAGTTATTTTTGAGCAAGCTGGACGTGGCGAAACCCGAAATGGCGAAAATAATGTTATTATAAAGAAAAAAAATTCTAACTATAATATAAATGAATTCGAAAATTAGTAAAAAAAGCACGGAAAACATCTTCTATTCAGCATTAGATTCAGGTGATATTTCACAGAACAATATGAACAGTACTTTGGTCCACCGCGACCAATAACAGTCTGGTTAATGATCATTTTGATAAGATGAGGACTCTACTGATCAAATTATCTGAACTATGAGTTGGGCACTATTACGCCCAGTGAAAGGGAGGGTGACCATCTATTTTACTAGACGAACCACTATCACCCACACACCCTCACCGTTATCAGTAAGTGTGTGCGTCGGCATAATGCATATTGCAGGGGTTACTGCCCTAGTGCAGCGTAGTTTGATAACAGTGGTTTAGCTGGCATGTATAAGACAGCAGAAGCAAATTGTAATCGAGTTAGTGAAATTTGTTTACTTACATAAATTTTTGAGGTAGGTACTGTGTTTTTTATTTTACATGAGCATAAAATTAGGTTTTTCTTTGTAAGTACTCCTTTTTATAATTCTTGTATATGTAGAGTTCCCCCCCCCCCCCCCCCCCCCTTTGACACCTGTGGCAAGACTTATTAGTTTAAGACATTTAGTTTCTCGATTGGAGAGATATTCAGGGCTTTCAGTAAGTATTATCCGGGCATTTTAGTATTAACGTAGTCTTTACATGTACATTAATGTTTCATTGCCAATCACAGTGGCAATTGTCGATATTTTATTCAGAATTATTACGGACATTCGAATGTCTTCTTGTAAGTTTTTACACGACTGCCCAAAGAAAAAGAGTGTATTGTTTTCAGGGTTCATGTAAGTATGTATGTAATCTATATGTATGTAAAATCTATAATAGTATTTGCACCTGCTGCCAGATTTAACTACGCTGTAACTGTAGCATGGGTGTGTCCAAGGCAAAAGGGGAATTGACAGCGGCACAGACTACATCATGTTCATTCCTGGGCCTTGCACTAAATCTGCTTGTTTTTGTTGCGTGCGCGCAGTTTATAGGTGGCTGTGCTGATTGCAAATATGCGGAAGACTTGTTAATTCTTACCTAAATTTAAATGCAACACTCTTCACAGATATATTTAGCTCAAACGCATTCACTGTTTTTTAATCACTTGTTTTGCAGATATTACTCTCAAATAAAGGGCAGTTTAACTATACTTTTCAATAACAAAAAAATGTTTCATTTGCTTATCTGACAATGCAAAGCAATTTGGGTAAGTCATTAGTCTGCAGTTGGTTTGCATGGTTACAATTTTAAAATAGACGGATATGTTTAAACAGCTATTTATATAAAATTTATTAATTGTTATTATCATACTGAAAATATCGATTGTAAAACTTTATCCTGTTTATAAGTGAAGTTATAATTTTACTGTCTTTGTTTATAAGCTACAATAAGCGGGTGAGTAATAGAGGCAAGTCTAAATAAAGGTAGAGTCCTTATTTGCAATAACCAATAAAAGGAAAAGCGCAGTTGCAACAGTTTTCACAACTGTACACAATCGCAGACGACTTCCGTAATTGGGGGGCACTAACACTTATTACCTACTTACATTGATTATTGTGGTCTGGAAATATTATAACTATTTAGCCAAGTTTATGATAAAACTGTGAACAACATTTGAGCCTCCGTCAAAGATTGTACCCAAAATCATTTCCTCACCAATTCCCGGCCATTCAGAATCACCTTTCAAATTCTCAAAATAGAGCTCTTTTTGTTATTATTTCTTTATTGTTGACTATTCACGCAACTTAGAGTTAAAACCCAACCTTGCTTAACTGTAGTAAACTTTACTTCCTCCGCCGCTTCTGTGTTTGCCACACTATAACCGTGTACAGTTTATTTCGTTAACAATTATCCGTGACCTCTTAAAACACCGAAGAACCAATTAACACAATGTTTGACGCGCGCTCCCCTTTATTACATTCGCGAGGTGTCACTGCGAGGCGCGCACGCATGTCGAAACATCGCAATTACCGCGTCAATAATAGCAACGTCAGAAGCGCATAAATTTAAATCCGAACCCTGACTCCCAAGGTTGTCCCTAATTATACCTTTCGAATGAGACGTCATTTCCTTGCGCTTACGAAATATTAAACTTAAAAAGAGGCTTTTTCGCGTTTCGAAGGTGTGAATTTAAATAATTGCAATAATCTGAGACGGACAGACATGCAAACTTAATGAGCAGGTGAACGGTGTGAAGAAGACAGCGTGAGATGCCGACAAAGTTGACGCGGGCGCAGCGTGGCCGCGCGACACCCCGGTGCTCGTTGGTACTTTTAATAATTAAGCTCATTAAAATTGCGTAAAAACTTTAGGCAAAGACCTTCTACAGATAAAGTGGATCGAAATAAACTTACTTAGTTCAAAGTTACTACTTAGTAGTTCAAAGATAGAATCAACGGGCTAAATTATCAATCTTATCTTATTTAGGATATTGTTTTTATTTTCTGTAAAGTATGTGTATGTTCAATCCAGTCAGTTAGGAAAATGAAATTACAAACGTAGCAATTAACACTAAATCGCCGCGGTCGTGTTTCTATATACGAGAGGTGCGTTTTTACAGCTGTAAAATTTTATTACCCCAAATTTGCGACAATTGTACCGGAATTATTTTATCGATTGCTGGAACGTGATTTGTTAATCAAGGTCTGTAACCTTTCGAACAATTGGATTTAATGCAGTTTTTCAGACATATCCTTTCCTTTTATTATTCGTAATAAGGGATTTAATTCATTTTATTAATCTCATGTTTACGGCCCATGGAAACAATCAAGAGCCGGATGAAATCACCAAAGGTATACGGTCACCTTGGTTCGGCGTGTTAGACGGTTGTTCTCGCTGATCTAAATACGGAGTCTCGGCTCGATCCATCAGTCATCTCCCGCGCATGCGTCGGCTGTCCACACACGCCGCGCCGATCCTGAGTGATGAATGCCCCGGCTTAGCCGACTTGACAACTCATTTTCTCGCCATACATTCCATTACCAAACGCTCAAATTGCATAGTAGCGGAGATCACCTTCGCAACCGGAGCATAATAGTAGCCTTATTCATACAGCCATCATTATTTTCTGTCTCGCAACAAGGCAAAAACAATCAATAAAAATAAATCATTTAAATAACCATAAACACGCATTACAATGCGCCGACATTACATCTCCTAATGATTTTGCTAACGAATCATTGAAAGTGGTCGGATCGCGTGCGCGAGCGCATGTCCGCTGCGATCTAATCGCGCGGCGGGTGTGTGCGTGCGGCGCGGCTGTGTGCGTGCAATGCGGCCGTAATAATATGAAAGTGTTGTACGGACCCCGCCCTAGCCTCGGGCCGTGCTGGCTGTTCCATTTACATCTGCTCGGATACTTTATCAAAGCCTTCTGTCGGTCCCGCCGCCGATACCGAGCCTTATCACGCCGAATATCCAATGACAAATTCCATTTGCCCGTAAATATGCAGAGTGAATTGCAACGCTTCTTCGAATCGGCAGTCTCTGAAATCAAAACATTGATTGCCCCACTATAAAAATCATTAAAACACACCAAAATCCTACAAAAATATGGCAATTTACATGAATAAAAAGTAATTCAGTGTCCAAAAAAATTAATAAGTATTCTTTTACAAAAATGATGCATTTCACTCTAATTAATAGTACAGGAAATATTAAACGCTAAATAACACATTTCACCTCTAATTACTGAAAAAAATATTTGATGGAAACTTTATTAAGATGTACACAAATAAGCTAAATAAATAACTTTAAAAATAATAAATAACTTTAAAAATAAGAACCGACATTAAAATTTACGGGCGGCGTGAAAATTCAACTTACGCCTAAATAGTTTTAATGTCACATTCCTATGCCGATCACGAATTCAGGCTACTGCAATTAACGCTTGTAAACTATATAATGGCTCAGAGAATCGATTGTCGCTGGCAATAAGTTCAAATCAGTTATTCTGCGCAGGCGCGGGGTTTCATTGCATCGCTTTTAGATGCCGACTATTGGTTGCGCAACTACTTGTCTTGAGAAATGGAGCAGGTAAATATGCAGTGGGTACGCCCAAAACCTTAACTTGTCAGAAAACATTTTCCTATGCCTACGGAGTTTGGTAATAACTAATTTACCTACAACAAACTCCCTAGCAGCGTTAGCAGCTACCTGCGTCGCTTAGGAAATATATTTTATCTACACACATAATTATCATAACTCCTCTATTATGCGTTCAGAAACCGTAATGACCAACGATACGACAATAAATTTTCGTCTTCAAAAACCAATACAATTTAAAAATAGGCCTCAATTTAAATAAAATGTCTAAACGAAACGTCAGCTCGATATGTTTGTCTATGATTAAAAAAAACAGCCAAATTCGTGACAGGTTTATTATGCCTTCGACTTCTGACCCATCTCAGAACTTAAAATATGTGTGTGTAGATAAAGTAATGTATGCATTTCTACATAGGTAATTAGGCCTTAAAACACCCATTAAGTAACAGTTGCATAAACTACTATTGTTACCTACAACTGTAAAAAAATACAATAAATATTAGATTAAAGATGAACTGCTACAAATAGTTATAAATAATGTTTAAAACATGCCCCGTCGACTTAATGCAATTCTGCAACCTCTGATATAGAGCTTTATTGACCATCGACTAAATAAATGTTCTATTAAGTTTCCCCTCATATTGTGTGTTCATCAATGCAACCATGTAGCAGTAAAGGCAGAAGTTTCATATATGTATATCTAACCATTTCATTAAAGACACCACGAAGAGAATACCTAAATAGTATTGGACAATCTCATCTAACTAAAAGAAATAGACGATGTTCCGTCCAGCCAGACTCACTTCAGAGGGTCGAGCACGACTTTACGAATGCTGCGTAACGTTACGGTTATCGTATCGAGATCGAGAAACCTCATACAAAATTTTAGTTCCAAATACGCTCACGGGCGGGCGCTGTTCCAAACGTCATACAAAATCGACAACGTTTACTATTCGTTTTTACGTGACGCAGCATTCGTAAAGTCGTGCTCGGCCCTCTGACAATAATGGACGCACGTGCGTTGTTCAGGGTCCTATTTCAACAACTTTACAAATGTCAGAATTCAACGACAATTTGGAGTTAATTACTGACTTGAAAAGCTTTCGTTTTAGCGCACCTCATATTGGCAAAGAGATGTCTTTCGAATTGTCATTGTAAACTGACAATTGTAAAGTTGGTGAAATGGGGGCCTGACAGTAACAAACCATTATCATTTTCGCGATAACAAATGTCTTACTCTCTTTTTGGCTCACGAGTCAAGCCAGTAATGGAAGTTCCTAGCCGCATAAGTGGTCAGACTGATTAATTATCAAGCACTAGTTGGGTTCGCCCTCGAGGCGTCTTATGAGAAATTCGAAAATACGATGCGAAATATTTAAATATAGAAATACTACTTCCGTGTGACGTCAACAAAAATACCCGCTGAAGAACTAAGTAGTTATCCGCTATCAAGTTTTCATTGTTATTTCTACGTGCTATTGGAAACTAAATAAATTATGTACCTATTTTGACCCGTAACGTGTTGGTACAGATATTTAATAACGTTTATTACTATTATTAAGTGTTTTTTCTAAATTAAATCAGCTAAATATAATAAAAAATTATGTAATTTTACAGGTTTTCTTTCTACTTAGCACGCTTTTAGACAAGTATATGAAGCAGATAGATATCTGAACGTTTTGAAGGTTGTGCTCATTGCCACTGTTTCGCAGATCTAAGCTAGCAATTTAAATGCCAGAATGTACATTTCTTTATTTTTCTTCCACTGCATCGTTATAATCTACTTAATGCACATTTAATCGACTATAAATCCACATAGGCCTAACGTACAGTCACATGGTTATATATTATTATATATGGAAATATACTTATTTGACACTTTAAGTAAGTAAGTAAGTAAGTAAACGCTTTATTGTACAGAAAATACAGAAATAAATACAGGTTACAAACAGTGAGACTTTAACTTATTTTTTAATTTATTGTAATTAATTTAACAAAGCGTACGTGACACCGAAAAAGTTTTTTGTGCTAATTAAATTCGGGTACGTTCATGTCGTTTTAAGTAGGCACATGTAGTCATGTCATTAATTTTATTGTACCGGAATTCTGATAATGATTTATAGGTTCTACAACCTGCCGAAAAAAAATGTAGTTTAATTTCCTAGTATTAAACCTTAAACACAATTCTGTGTTTAAGTTTTATCGAACAATGGGAAATCTTAACAGCCTGGGCAAACATATCCAAGATTACAGCAGTGAAAATTACATAAATCAGAAAGTCAACATACGTTTAAATGATCATTTTACTTTGAAGGCATTAAATTCAATAATACTTTTGCCTATTTTTTATAGCTTAAGCTTATTTTTAAAAACCTCATTTACTGTTGCTGTTTGCTACATAAAGATTACCGAGCTTGCTTATCGATCAGAAATTTAGAGACTCAATTCTCCACCATCGAAATATATGATTTTTACACTTAGTATATTTTACACCAAAGTGTGATGCGGAGTTGGTTAAAAATCATAAAAAGCTTCGTAACTCCTTAAACTATCAAAAATCCTAGATCGTACTGGAGGTTATTTTGATAGGTCTGAAGACGAGACATCTGATATCGTCAGTTGCCGGACCATCCCTCCCAGTTTTAATTATTTATAAAAATATTTTTTTATGTTCTTTAAACACATGATCACAGTTTTAATAGGTAAAACTTTTTACATGTATTGGTAGCTAAACATTGCATAAGTATATTGTTTTTAATTTCACTTACACTGTAACTGATCCGAGGGGGAATGCCCCAGACACTCCACCACTAGCAGTCGGAGAGAGACGCGGTTATTGCATATTCTAAGGATAATAAACTACTATTACTGTCAAGTGCATGTTCAGATATCCGACTATTATGTCCGGTCTTTTAGACATCTCATGTGTAACTCGAATTTAACTAGGCAACTAACAATGGCATAATAACCGATGAACCATAACTATTTTACAAAATGGTTTTCTTTACAATGAGTACCTACCAATGTAGTACATACCATCAGTTATTCTGTGCTAACAGTATCCCTGCTGTTTTTTGTGTGACAGCATGCGAATCAAAAGAAATTGAGAAAAATCTTTCATTTTTAGGGAACCAGAGTATTGAGTCTACGCTATTTGCTAGCATAGCAACACCATAATATTCTATAAATGAAATTTCTACAGTCAAAACCAGATTATTTCAATCACACGACGGTTTTCTGCTCTCGCGCAACCTGTCGAGCCGTCAAGGCGTATTAGGCCGAAAGTACCGCCCACGGCCGAGAGATGTCGCCCCGACGTTATCCTGCCCGTAAATCAGCCTTGTATATCTTGTATATTGCATTGATAAGGTGCAGTGTCGCTTCGGCTGAGTTAAATTCCGCCTTAATGCCTAGAACCGTGTCTGGAATTTGAGTGGGAATCGAATGACTATTACCTTGTACTTATTAATAATGGTAAGTATCGGATACAAACTCACCTTAAACACTGTTGTTGGCTTCAAAAAACATAGTCAAAGTTAGGAGTTTGCTAATCAAAGAGTCATAGAAACTCACTATAATATCACTTGTTAGTAAAAATAGCACGCATTACCTACTCTTGAATTGTTCTTAATCCCTCATGAAAAATCTATCAGTCGCAGATAATTACTTTACTTACCAATTTAAATTATTCCTTTTCCAGATTTTCCTTGTATTAATTCGTCATTCTTGATCAGAACTGTACATTCCGTAATAAATATAACTTTGAAGGCATTATTCCATTCTCTCATGTCATTATGCATATTTCTATACAGGTAGTCAAGTGAAAGGGTCATTTTACCTTCCACAAATTGGTCAAAACGCCGGACCAATTATCACATTCTGAAGAAACAAGACACAGAATGGTCAGATATCGTCAAGGATGTTGTCCCTAGAAGGGTAACGGATGTAGCAGGACACGGCGAAAATTAACGAAGCGTTGATAAAATAATTAGATAGGTTTTGGAATTATGTATATATTCAGTATGAATCCTGCCCACTCCTGCGAAGCAATTCAATGATGTGTGTGAAGTTCCCAAGCCGCACCGGGCCCACGTGGGAACTATAACCCAAGCCCTCTCATTCTGAGAGGAGGCCTGTGCCTGCGGACGTAAAAAAAGCTGGTGATGAATATCCAGTATCCTTTACGTGGTTAGCCCTAACGAAAAATACTTAGTAAAGATTCTTACGTGAAACAAAAATACGACGATTATTTTCAAAACCTCTTTCAAAAATTTTTTTTCGCAGCAGCTCAGAGGGTCGAGCACGACTTTACGAATAAGTCGAAGTCGAATAGAAAACGTTGTCGAATTTGTATGACGTTTGGAACAGCGCCCGACCGTGAGCGTATTTGGAACTAAAATTTAGTATGAGGTTTCTCGACCTCGATACGATAACCGTAACGTTACGCAGCTTTCGTAAAGTCGTGCTCGACCCTCTGGTAGTTAGTATTATGATTTACAAGTGTACAAATGCTCGTATCAAAGTAACAAATAAATACTGACGAAGGCGAAGATAGTATCGTATAAATATTAAATACTTACACACAGTGCACAAGACACGTCATGTTTCGGCGAAAGACAAACATCAATCAAAATTTATTAGCATTCATTAAGTTGGTCACGTATGGACCTAGACATACCGCCCAATTAGCTTGGACCCTGAAACCCCCGCATTAAGTATTTAAACACATTAAATCGGTATACCTACTTTATGTCCTATCGTATTGTCTAGTCTTTAAAAGAAGCTCAACAATTTATTGTGAAATGACAAAATAAATAACTACCATAATACGAATAACATGGTACCTACATTCTTAGGTCAGTGCGATATTATAATGTAGGTACCTTAATAATTATTAGAGATATGCAGTTTCTTTACCAACTAGTATAATTTTCAGCGCTTTGGTTTTGTTAGTGTTATGTTGTATAATTTTTAGGTAAAAAATAAATACCTAAATAATGTTTTTTGTAGTCGACCGACTATATAATAGTGCCAACTATTCGGCAAATTGTGACGAATAGTCGGCAGTTTAATTTTTGGTTTATTTACATGAACGTTAATAGAAATACAGTGCAGACGTCGTTTATTTATTTTTCTTCATCCTTAGGTACCGCTTGGCCTCTCTCATCGGGTCTCCTAGTTCGTGTGCTGCAAGACGATCTGTTCAGGATTGTCGTTTAATTCTTGAACTAATTCTCAAATCAAGCTATAAAACTTCGTAAATCTCAAGAACTAGGCCGAGTAATCTATCGGTTCGTTGTATGACGAACCCCGCATAAAATCCTCAGTCGATAAAACTTTGCAGGGATGTAATATAACGTGAGATAAAACTAAAATAAAAATATCCAAAAAAAAAAACATGCCGAAGATAGGTATTTATACCTAAAAGTACAAATAGCTTGATATATTGGACTGATTAATTCCTCAGTTCAAAATTATTTTACTAAATGAATCATTCTCATTGTTAGGTGTAAATTTATAAAAATTCAAAAATTTTACCAAAAAAACTGTCACTTTTCAAAGATAATAACTTTTTTGTCCGTAATTTCGGTTTCAAAATTTTGTTTTAGATATTTAGAATGACATTTGGCGTAACCGGTAAGAAAATCAAAAAAAAATGCTTACCAAAGTCAAGCTATCTCACTTCAATTTAAAAATACCAAAAACTCAACATGGAAAATTTGTCAGTCCGATGTTTTTCTTTAATAATACCAAATGGTCTCATTACCACTTAAAACCAAAATATCCAAACTAACAATCATTCTCCGTTGAACACGATTTTAATACTTCTGCAAATTTATTAGTTTTTAATGCGCTTGATATTTTTTTGGATATTTTTGTATTTGAAAAAAAAAAAAAATATAGTTGTATCAGTAAATAAAACGGACGGAGCAATTTTCCACAGCGACTGAAAAGGTATTTTTTGAAAAAAATATAGATTAATGGTAAATATTTTGGATTTTTATGTCGTAAGTATAAAACGGAAATAAATTCGAATTGCACTGAAAAAAAGTGACTGAGCAATTTTGCGGTGCAAGTTATGATAAAAAACATATTTTTGAAGAAAAAAGTGGTTTTTGTAAGGAGATTTTTTGGATATTTCACATTCAGTTTTCGTAGTAGTGAAGAAAATTTTATCTGAGCATTTTCCGAACAAAGTTATCAACGAAATAGGAATTTTGGCCAAAATACCTAACTTGCGGTATTTTTTTTTGGATTTTTGTAATATACCTTTAAACCATGATACTCTATCATACTATAAAGTTTTCTTTGCCTGAGGATTTGCAGTTGGGGTCCCTTGCTTCCTTTCCTAGCCTAAACGGTCACCTTAAAGTTTTGCCTTCCTGCCTGTCTGTCTGTATGCTTCGGCTACAAATATAACACATGCCTTGACTAGCTTTTTTTGTGATTCAGTCATAAAAATTATCCAGTTTTTTACTAAAGAAAAGAAGAGAGTATGGCTTGATTCCGAATGAGGATTCTCATGAATACCAAACAGCCTTTAGATTTAGGCATAGAATGCAACCAAAGCTTAACTTAAAAAGAATATTCAGCAATGCTTACTAGTCGGGTAGTCAGGTTATAGTCGGTGGAACCCATAGGGTAGCTCATCACTACTTAAAACTATTCACAACATTTCCCTCCACGTATCTCTAGATCTAGACACATTTCAGATATTATCAATACAGATACCTATATATTATGCAGGTTAAATTCATTAAGCATCTAAATCTAAGTGCATTTTAATGTATCTATAGAAGCTTAGTATCAGATGAACCTGTTTCATTTCGGCACATGACAATTGCGTCATAGCACTGCTCAGATAGTAGTTCAACATCAGATAAATCTAAAACCCAGGAACACTTAATAAAGAGTTGTTTATACTCCCACACTATTAACCCACTAATGTTTGTTATTGACATTAATATGTTTCGATTGACAGTGCCACTGACAAAAGATCAATGGAACTAATAGACAGAAAAAAACAATACAGCTTATCATGTTTGCGAGCATCGGCATTGAGACGACAAAACTGGAATGTCATGATAGGTAGATATTAATGTACGATAGCTAGTAATTAAAAATCTGTCTGTAAATAACAATCAAAATATTGCGAAATGCGGATTGCTTGTGATAAAATTTGCATGCGCGAGTGCGCGGCAGAGCTACATGACGCGATTCACCAATTCTTTCATTAGTTCTATCAGGTCTTAGTAAGTTCTTATCGATTGTTGTTTAGCTTTAGAGTTCTGTACGATACCAAAGTCAAACTTACAACACCCTTCTTTTTGTGGCGGGGGTCGTCGAAGCTACCGAACAACTGTT
Organism: Clepsis dumicolana; assembly: GCA_963691665.1. Taxonomy (NCBI): domain Eukaryota; kingdom Metazoa; phylum Arthropoda; class Insecta; order Lepidoptera; family Tortricidae; genus Clepsis; species Clepsis dumicolana. The sequence continues at coordinate 6,441,489 of OY829519.1, forward strand.
AAATATAGTATACAATGACAATGCAAAGAAAAATCCGTTAAACAGCTGGAGCTGGAGCGTGGTCCAACTGCTTAACGGATTTTTCTTTGCATTGTCATTGTGTGTTGAATTTCATACTATGAATGTTTCATAAAAATAAAAACAAAAATAATCAATAAATCGCGTATTTTCATTGGTTAAATATAGTGCCTTCTTCATCGTCGACATTGGCGGAATCATCTATAGTATAGAATGGAGCTATACTTTTAAAAAAATGAATTGAATTGTGTCGGGGGTTAATAAAATTATCCAGCTCCCTGTTTGTTCAATAAAAAGAGCCTGTTACAATTAGACCGTTGTGTCCGGAACCCTAAACGGGAGACCAAAGTGCAGTTTTAGAGTATTGTAAAATGTGATGAAGGATAACAATTATTACAATAAGCAAACCCACGGCATCTTTACTAGTTAGTAATTAAGAAGGATTTCAAAGATTATCACACAGCACGTCTGAATGGTTCGGGCGGGTCACGCGTCCGGGCCACGACCGGCGCGGCGCCCGCGCATTCCGCGCGTCAAACTTACCATCGAAAAACCACGCAAGGACACAGCGGAGTTCTCAGTACACAATTAGGATGACATACTTGTGTTACTAATTAGTTTAGGTTAGCCTTGGCTAATTAAACAGGAACTCTTACCGGAATAACTTTTTGGAAATATTATGTTTGACTCAATAAGTTTACACTTGACAACCGGTTAGCCTAGTGGTTAGAGACCCTGACTATGAAGCTTGAGGTCCCGGGTTCAAATCCCGGTCGGGGCAGATGTTTGTATGATGAATACGAATGTTTGTTCTCGGGTCTTGGATGTTTAATATGTATATAAGTATGTATTTATCTATTTAAGTATGTTTATCCATTGTCTAGTACCCATAGTACAGGCTTTGCTTAGTTTGGGACTAGGCCAATTGGTGTCAAATTGTCCCATGTTATTTATTTATTTATTTTATTTTACTTCAGTTGTTTCATGAAAATATTTTTGCATGAATTCAACGAGTAACAGTAACTAAAATTGACTGGTCTCATACTGAAATGTTGAACAAATCGGAGGATAAAATGAAAAGATACGATTTTTTTAGAAATAAGGTACCTAAATGATCGTGTGCCGACTATGTCCCATAAGGGTGACAAACAGAGTGCAAATTATTTGGATTAAGATGTCAATCATTGGGAAGTTTACCTTAGCTACCTTAACGGTGGCTGATGGTTGGGGCCGATGACTTCGATTCATAAGTATAGATTTTGATAAATACCTAATGTTTTTGATGGCTGTTGTTCTCTTCTCTTTGATTCTTGAATTAGCTATGTAAATAGTTCGATTTTACAATAGGTACAATTCCGATATTTAGTTGACCCTTATGAGAGTACAGGCCCGAGTACGAACATTCGAAACCTGCGTAACGTAATCGAGTAATCGAGTTATCGAGAAATTTGTATGACGTTTGGAACAGCGCCCGCCCGTGAGCGTATTTGAAATTACATGTTCGGCTTACTGTGCTCAGTTTAGCGACGTATTAAATTTCAACTCTACCACAGCCTCTAATTTAATCATAATCTTAGCGTGACCCATATCATGTTTTTATTTGATCAACATTTATCAGATCTAGATCACGACATGTCATCTGCTGGTGTGGTTCCGCGAAGTGACCGCTTCGATTGTCATGCGGACGTCACGCGCGGAAGTGTGGACGTGGTCATGCGACCCCGGATTGTGCGGACTACGCGTATGGGGGAAACACACTGACGTTTGTGCCGAAAATGTGGGATTAATTCGTATGTTGAATAAATATCAATTAATTCTCTTACAATTGTTATGTGATTTACTTGACTATTGTCATTATTTACGTGACAAGAGGGGTAGCGGTTTATTTATTGCGTATTTTTTATTAATGTCGTCTATAGAAAGAGACTCATCACGAAATACTGAGACGCAAGGCTCCCCTGACTCTAATGACTTTGCAAAATAATGCAACTTACGGATTTTTCTTACTGCTATAATTCGGGGTAAAAGTTACTTGAGTAAGTAAGTAGGTGGTGTCTGCTACACTTTTAAAATTCTGTGTCCAGATAATTTACGCAGCTCAATCACCCGTTATCAGTCACTTAACAATAATTACGAAAGGGCAGACTATTACCACAATTTACGATAGGGTGGACACGCCGTAAATAAGACGAATGTCAAGTCAATCACCTGTGACAGATAAGTAGAATGCTTTAATTACTGTGCTACCGGACCGCCCCCAGTTTTGCGGGAAATGACCCGGTTGAAAGAAATCTCTGATGGGATTACCAATGTTTTTTTTATACAACAAGGAAGGCAAACGAGCAAGTGGGTCACCTGATGGTAAGTGATCACCACTGCCCATAGACACCCGGGGGGCTTGCAGATGCGCTGCCAATCTAGAGAGCTAATACGAAATGCCTCTTGTGCCCGTAATTAACCCGGCTGTCTTACTCTCAACACCGGAACACAACAGTACCTACAAGCACTGCTGTTTGGCGGCAGGATTAGCGAGTAAGATGGTGGTAGCGATCCGGATGGACCTCGCACACAGTCCTACCACCCGCAAATCGCAATATAGCAATTATGCTGTCTACATTTAATGAGAGCTTATTTCTTATTTGTATTGATCTCGTTTCTGTGTCTCTGAGGAAATGTAGAGAAAGTGTTTCTGACTGATACCTACTGCATTCAGATACAGTGCCTATTCCGATATGTCCCACTGTTCCCGGTGTTTGCAATTAGCGGCCAGTCCCCAGTTCATCCCGCCATCCCCTTTTAGATCTGTCTCGAACTCAAACTCGAAACGGCTCCTGCCTTTTCGAATTTGTAAGATTCCACTCGTTGGCTACCTTGGTCCACAACCCGTCCGGCATTCTGATAAGACTTTTATTATTTTTATCTTACATCCTGAGGTTTATTTTGATAGCGCATACCATAACTTACAGTTTACTGGCAGCGGTAGAATTATAAAAGTCAAATGAACTTGAAGTGAGTATGAAGTTATAAATTACTGAAATTATTAAAAAATAAATTTGAACCAAATAAACTTGTGAAAACACAAAATGTCAGCTTAAGACCTCGGGTAAATTAATTGTAACATTTGAGAATCAGCTCTTAAGAAAGCCTTAACTCTGTTTTAAAGTATTTTTAATTCAGACTTTACGGGTATACCTATATTTGAGCTGAATTTAATAAGTAAATGAGGTGAAAACAAGTCTTTACGTAATTAAAGTATAGGTCAAACAGTAGCTGATTTCATTTTCTACCTACGCATGCGCAATAATAATGATCCATTACTTCTCATTCAGGGTTCAGTATACACATGTCATGTTCATTCTTTAGTAACCTGTGAATTAATGGCACAGCCTGCAGGAAAATAATTTTCGAATATTTTACTAATTTTATCAATCATCGAGGATTTTGATGACCACGCCCATTTTGTCTTCTGACCTAACTAACATTGATGTTGAGCTGCATCAGCTTCATGATAATAGAACCAAGACAAATCGAGTGCCAATGCCAAGACTAATTATTTACATACAAGGGTGCAAAGTTGTATTTTACCTGCGAGTGTTACACGAGAAGGAAAATACATTTGCATGTGTAACACAAAACTTTTCACCTCACTGTAGCGAGGAAAGTGCAACATGTAAAAATCATCACTGGAATCACTAATTTTTTTACGAAATTATAATATAAAACTCTGGAAGTTGTGTATTTTTACGTGTGTCGGAGTCGGTGAAAAAATTTTTGTTGACAATGTTGCATTTCTGACGATGCGTTTAGAAATTGCATCGACTCAACTTGTGCGTTCAGAATTATTATCAACAACAGTATAACAAAACAAATGTTCCTAATGGAATTTTAAGGTTTATGACTTAAAATCATAAAATAAAGCTAAATTTGATATTTTTCAATAAATTCTCAAACCATTTATTTAATGATAATTAATATCGAACGAACCATTGATAAGAGCGTTCTAAGTTTTGTTATCTGTCAAAAGCTACTTAAACACGCTCCAAGGTCAAAGTATTTTCCCCACTAGTGGATAAAAGGCGTTTTTACCCTCTTGTTTTAAAAGATAATAGATGGCGTTCCGAGGTAGTGAGGGGAAAACGATTTAAAAAAATCAATAGCTTCCGCAACACAAATCAATGCTATACATAACTAAGTAGATAAACAGCCTCGCTACGAAGCACAAGCTAGCGTGATCAGTCTACAGACGTTTGTTATTAACTGTATAAAACACAAATTGAATTCACTGTTCTACTCGTCTGTACTATATGCCTCGGATGTCAACGGCACCTCATGATAATAATTAAAAGAGGTATTACTTAGGCCGCGACAAGGCCGGCAAATTATTTGAGATATTGGGAGCGAGGCTGCTTTCTTGGCCAACCGCGTTAATGTGCACGCACGTCTGAGGGTATGTTATTATTTTTTCGTTATGGACAGTATGTAATTCGTGTTACTTGTCTCGTAATGGGTGTGCATTGATATGCATACTTGTTTTAGTAGTAACTGTAGCAATCATAGATGAAAATGATATTTGTTTTTAAACGGCCACTGACGCTTTCATCTGCTTTTATGAAATATTCTATAACTGAGGAACAAGATGATAGTGTCTGGCCCAGCCCAGATCAAAATAATGCGTAAGATACCAACTATAATTGTTGAGCTAGTATCGACTTCGACTTTCGTTCTATACCTTCCATTTGTAACCGAGTTTTTTACCTAATTTTGTATAGTTATATACCTATCTTTCTATTTGTTAATACCTAACAGAGTTGAAAAATGAATAAAATAATGCGCACATAGTTCACATATTTATCAGGAGCTACCGTAAAACAACCCCGCCATTATTACCCGGAAAAGGTCCAAATAAATGACACTGCGCAATGTAGACAATTTGTCAAAATGACTTAATCCGTTTTAAGTTGAAGAGATTAAGAGCTAAATTAATGGCTATAAAATGCTATAATTAACAACAATTACTCCGTTGGATATTCACGGAATCGTATAGTTTCATTGACGTTCGAGGTGCAAGTTAGTAGTGTGGTCGAAACTAGGAGATTACTCACTCAACGGGAGCATTAAAATTATTTAAAAAACCGGACAAGTGCGAGTCGGACTCGCGCACGTGGGTTCCGTACAAAGATTTTAACACTTTTCCCCAGTGTTTTAAGTTGTCCAGTGTTAGCAAAGCCCTGCTCCTAAGCAAAATGTACGCAGTGTGGGGTCATCTTATATTGGTCTATCAAATCTAGACATACATAAAAATTTAAGATTTTGAGAATTTCCTGAGTGGTTCTGCTATAAGAGCTGCCTTCATACCAAATTTTAAGTTCTTAGGACGACTGGAAGTACCCTTTAGGTTTTCAGGGTACGGGAATTTGTATGGAAACAACCTTTTTAATTACTGTATATTTTGATTGCGTTGACTTAGAAGTTTGATTTTTTTCACAGCCTCAAGGGACTGCAGGCTTGAATATTTGATATTAATTTCAGCCTGCTATCTCCACGAGTTTTAGAGAAAAAGGGTCTTGACAAACAGACAGACAGAAGGACAACAAAGTGATCCTATAAGGGTTCCGTTTTTTCCTTTTGAGGTACAGAACCCTAAAAACGAGTCACTCACAGGTATGCTCGATACAATGTAAATAAATAAATAGTTTTTAATACTTACGTCTCAAGAGAGTTTTATATTAGACTCTACCTAATTAACGTCTGAATAAACGTCTGAATATTTTAAATAACGTCTGAATATGGCGTCTTCTAAAGTTAGGTAATACCTTAACATATTTTTTGCTAACAGTAAATAAGGTGACTTGGGGAAGTTTGATGGAACTTACAATGTTATATAAGACAAGTACTTTGCATACAGTTGAAACATGGAATTAAAACAAGTGTTAATGGCCCCTGATTACCCTTAATTGAGGACCGCAGATTGCTCGAAATATTGTAGGTATTTAAACAAAAAGGGCAGATTTTTAACATAATAAAATTATGAGTGCTCTGCGACCTGACATTTAAAAAAAACAAGCTTATTAAAATAAGGCACGGCGAAAACTTGATTGACAAGTGAATTGCTTTAATTAAGTTAAGATAACTTAAACTAGATAGAGTTTAAAATTGAGACAGAAATTTGTTCGGTCAAGCAGTTTTATGGAAATTGTGATGCAATTCCAAGACACAAGCCGAGACGAGTTTACCATGAATAATGCATATCATAGGACGATTATTCCATAATCTTTATGTGTATATTCCGATTAAAATGCGTAGGTATAGCAGCTACATAAACTAGGCATGATACAAGACTTCCGCGGTATGATGACATTGTATTATCCGCGGAACAAAATATCTACGGTTAGTTTAGTATTATTAACAGAAGGTAATATTATTTGAGATAACCAATCTGTAGTTGTAATAAATAGACTAATGAGTGTCAATATCGAATGGCCAATCGTGGCGTGCGCTCGTTTTATCTACGCAGAGCTGTTACAACTAGTTTTGATTAATTTAGATTTCATTTTAGTTAACAGGAGCTTGACAATCTTGAATAAATTATTACTAAAATTTATAGTTAAAAGTGACAATGTTAATGTCGAAATAATTACAGTTGTTAATTTTACTAAAAGCTTTTGCTAATAATTTTGCTTTGTTATAACTTATCAGTTAGATAAGTTATAACAAAGCAAGAGTGACAGTGACAAGAATCATAACTTGTCAATATTTATATGACGACCGGATAGTCTAGTGGTTAGATACCCTGACTACGAAGCTTGAGATCCCGGGTTCGATCCCCGGTTGGGGCAGATGTTCGTATGATGAATACGAATGTTTGTTTTTGGGTCTTGGATGTTTAATATGTATGTAGGTAAGTATGTGTTTATCTATATAAGTATGTTTATCCGTTGTCTAGCACCCACAGTACAGGCTTTGCCTAGTTTGGAGCTAGGTCGATTGGTGTCAAATTGTCCCATGATATTTGATATTTAACTATCAATTTGAAATATTATGGAAATATCTTGCGAAGTAAACTGATTTGATTTAATTTAATTGCTTACCCACAATGTCGAAGTTAGTGTCACAGTCACAGCACCGGATTGTTCGCAAGTATTTTGTTTTGCTACTTTTGACTTTGGATATGTTGGAAGACGTACGTATACGCTTGCAGGCGATGATAAATTAACTAAATGAAAGTGACCGTCGCTCTTTCGCGTATTAACAGCTCTACATCATGTATAGCAACAAATGGTCAAAAAATCGTGAGCGCGCGACGGCCGAAGGTCGTCCGTCGCTGAGGCCGATCGGTCACTCGAACAATGGCTATCTATTGTAATTACTATTACTTATGAATATTGTGCAACTGATACCGATACGATACGCGCGCCATCGTTCGTGGGTAGCTCACTAAGACTAAAATTCTCCCCTACTGGCACAAAAGAGCGTATCTCCACAGGAGGCTCACGGCAGTTGCGCCCTTTTGTATCAGGAGGGCTTTGTAGTTAGTTCCACTGCGATTTATTAATGAGATACCGAAGAGCTTATCGCCAAGCTATGGGTTCATTAAAAGAATATTAAGCAGCCTATCTTGTTTTGTTTAAACGATACCTACTGTAAAGTACTTAGGTACTGTATACCTACCTAATGAAAAAATCAGCGCTTAACCATGCGCGCTTCTACGGAACACGCTTTCACAGCACACGCTAAGTGCAATCCTTTTGCCGCACTTAGCTTTTATAAGTTAAATAATTACAAATTAACGTAAATTTACAGGTTACATAGACGTGGTTTAGACGAGTACCTAAGTAAAATGAAACTTTCATCTCTTTGTAACATGTGATGGGCTCTAGTTGTAGCATAACGTACTTATGTCAGACTAAGTTGCTCTAGATTTTTCTATAGCAATTTCATCTTGCGTTGGTACCCGTTATCTATTCAGGATTTAAGCCCCACCTCACTGTCTAAAAAGCACCTGCGTTGTATGTACTGAACAAAGACTTTTATCTTGGCTATTTCGTAACAATTACGTGTAGAAAGATAATAATCGACAGCCTTCCGTATGTCACGGACAATAAAAATCGTATCAATTCAACAATTGGATCGTTGCGCTGCCAGCGATGTTCGTGACAGAGAATCGAGGGCTACACGTAGTTATTACGCAATAGTAATTACTTACATTCGATTCTACTATCAGGAATAACTTGAAAAATTTTCAATTATCAAAACCTTTTTGTCTCTATGATTGAATGTTTTAACTACGTATGAAAACAATAACAAAAACATCTAACGCGTCATAACCTCTAATCGGACCATGAAATTTCATTTATCTAAAAAAAGCAATTGCACATCAAGCTCCGCACAAACCGAGCAGACATTTAATTGGACTGTCAAAGGTGGTTTAATTACTTCCTAATATTGACAAAGCTGGTTTTTGCGGCTCATTCCCGTGTCATTATGTCGGGCTGACGAGAAAAAACTTTATCGTTTCGTTACTCGGCGCACGCGTGCGCGCACGGGATCCCGCGGGCTTCGGAAAACTAGGTGCATTTTTGCCCAGTACTTTTTAATGAAAATTGGGGTTAGGTATTATTCACAATACATAAAATGATCTACTTACTAAGTATAATAATATAACTGCATTAGACAAAAATAAGGTAATAACTGTCAATATCCCGTTTTCATTATGCCTAATTTACAAACTTACGAGGGGCGGCTGATAAGTAATCTCCTTGGTCAGAAATATATACAAAAATAATGCTGGCTGGTATGGATTTATATTCGTTTGTTATTCTATTTTCAAAATGTATTACATTCATTTGTTTATTGCATCACGTTTATTTGTCTCCTACAATTGTTTCAAACATGTCGATAGAAAAAGTGAAAATGGATAAAATCGAGCAGCGTGCGGTGATAAAGTTTTTGACTAAAGAAGGGAATACGCCTTCGGAGATCAGACAGCGTATGTTACGTGTGTTTGGCAGTTCGTGTTCTTCCAAATTTGTTATAAAGTTTTGGTCAAAGCAGTTTAAGTTAGGTCGTGAGAGCCGGGAAGATGATCCTCGTAGCGGAAGACCAGTTTCGGCCGTCACCGATGAAAATGTAGCCAGGGTGAAAAAAAATATATTAGAGGACCGACGAGTGAAGCAGTGGGAGATAGCTAGAGATGTGGGCGTCAGTAAAGAGCGAGTCAATGAAATAATTCATGAGCATTTGAACATGTCCAAGGTTAGTGCACGTTGGGTCCCCAGAATGTTGACTGCATTTGACATGGAGAGGCGTGTCAAATGTTGCGAAGAGTTTTTGGACATGAGTCGAGGGAAAGAGGAAGAAATAATTTCTAGAATTGTAACATGTGATGAGACTTGGATTCGACAATGGGACCCGGAAAGTAAGCAAGAGTCGTTACAGTGGAAATTTAAGGATGAGAAGCCGCCTCGGAAATTCAAGGTCTGTCCATCAGCAGGTAAACTTTTGGCTACAATCTTTTGGGACACAGAAGGGATTTTGCTCATAGATTATTTACCGAAGAAAACTACAATTAATGCTGATTATTACTCAAACTTACTCTATATCAACTAAGAGAGACAATAAAAGAAAAGCGGCGAGGTAAACTAAGCAAAGGAATTCTGATTTTGCACGATAACGCACCAGTGCATACCGCCCGCACAACGAAGCTAGCAATTAAAGACAATGGCTTCGAAACCATTGACCACCCCCCTTATAGTCCAGATTTAGCCCCCTGTGACTATTTTCTGTTTAGACTTCTCAAGAAAGACCCCAGGGGACGAAGGTTTACGACCGATGACGAAATGAAGGCTGCGGTTACTGACTTTTTTGACGACAAACCGAAAGTTTTTTTTTTATGGTTTAAATTCAATATTTGAAAAATTTAATAAGTGCATTTTACTAGCAGAGGACTATATAGAAAAATAAAAAAAAATTAGCCACGACAGTCTTTTGTTTCATTGTTAGGTAGATTACTTTTCAGCCGCCCCTCGTATGTACAAATTAAAAACGAAAATGAACAACTACGCTTCAAAATTAAGTATTATAAATAAATCACTTGCCCCAAATCGCTGCCTATCAGTAGCGTGCCCAGAAGACCTTCCCGAATTCAGGTTTACGCGTCATCTCCACCAGCGATTGAGCACTCCTTGAAGACTCTATGGGCGTTTTTAATAAATTTTCCAATTTTTTTTCACTTTAACATTTTGAAGATTATACAACATCAAAATATTGTAACATTTGTCAACCACAGGGAATTATTGTATGAAAAAAATTCAATTTTAACACACAGAACAAAAATACATGATAATAAAAGGTTAAGTAAGGGCATTGCGTAGATTGAATAAACCTTATTATTCAGGTTAGATTTTAAATAGTAGGTACAAGTGCCTACAAGCTAAACCGCCTCTGCCGGCGCGGACATCGGAGCTACTACTTATTCTGAGCTCGCCAATAGTAAGAAGCTTACAATGGACAAACGAATTTCTGAAATATCCACACACCTATAGGAGATCTACACAATGAGGCGTAAACAATGAGAGCGAATGTATTATTCAGGCGTTATCTGGTCCCTGCGCACGAGCCACACAAATTGCGCTGATCTAAATCGAGTAGATTGTGCTCATAGATCTACATCGGAGGAGCGCAAGCGACAGTCACGATATGCTGATACGTTGATGGAATAAAAGGCAGGACCATGCCCTTCATGTGTCCATTTTATATAATTTCCACTTACAATATGTTTCGACGCCTTGATTCTAATTTGAAAGTACTTACCTATAAAGCTTGAAGCTATGAAGCTTGAGGTCCCGGGTTCAAATCCCGGTCGGGGCAGATGTTTGTATGATGAATACGAATGTTTGTTCTCGGGTCTTGAATGTTTAATATGTATATAAGTATGTATTTATCTATATAAGTATGTTTATCCGCTGTCTAGTACCTATAGTACAGGCTTTGCCTAGTTTGGGACTAGGACAATTGGTGTCAAATTGTCCCATGTTATTATTATTATTATTACTATAAATGAATATTCTCGAATTTTATTTACGGTTGTTTTGGCCTCTCTTATGCTCTTTGAGCTAATGCAAGATTCTGAGCGGCTCGGGCAAGCATGCAGTCAACTTTCAGTAAAACTTCTACCTTTAAAGAGGCACTGGTAAGCTCACACTTTCCGCCCGATTCAGTCCTTATTAAGTGAGGCTTATAGACATGTAAGTACTAAATTTAAAATATTTCATTAATTCGCCCACAATCAGTTTCCACTAGCAATGTTTCACGAATAATTGTATCTTGTTATTCAATCAGATGACAAAAGCATAATCTTAGGCACACTAGAGAGGAAATGTCGCCGAGATGAATTTCATTGTGGTCCGTCATGCCTCACCGATTAAACAAATTATGCTTTCATATTATGTCGACACACAGTCTGTCATTGTACCTACGTTATGCTCAGTCTAATTTGAGAAGTTGCTACATAATATTATTCACGAAGCACAATAACGAGCTTTCATGCCTCGGATATTTTACTTAACATAAATTAATAAGTCTTGGAAACTATGTGAGATCGTGATTTAATGTTTTATACCTTTTTCGCCAAGACGGTGACTTGAGGATCGTGCTTACAACTTATTTTAGTAACTATCATAGACTAATAATATTAAGAAGAGTATTTAGGTACCTACGTATACCTATTGATATTAACATTGCGTCTACTTCAGAATGGGATCTTGCTTATTCGCCTATTTACCGCTTGTGCGTACTTTATGCCGTGCATATTAGATATTATCACCTGCCACATAAGGTCCTATATACTTGCCTACTAAATAAATTTTCTACTAAACTTCCAATAGTCAGGAGGCAAGTACAACTGTTTCTTTGCATTACTATGCATTAAATTGCTACGAATAGAAACCTGTAACTGAATATAAATAAATAATCGGTAAGTTATCGCAGCCCACTTTCTTCAGACCTCCCGCCTGACGGATAAGATGCGCTCGCGCTGCACACAATGCCGATGAGATATAATCGAATATTTCGTTCAAAAACAACAACTGGTGAGAGGCACATTATATTTCCATGGGCCTTCCAATAATCGGTTTTTCGTAACCTCGGCTGCGTTTCGCGCGACTGATTTCTTTTCGATCTAAATTTTGGCATCGTAACTTTATTACGTTACGCACTACGCAAAAACTTTTTTCGAAACACATTTTTAGGTAACCGTTTCAAATATTATCACGGAATATTTCGACGCTTGTTAAATTCACCGTCTACACATTTTGATTAGATGCAACAAGAATATTATAAGATACCTCTCTAGGTAAGCAATTTTAAAACACGATTGGCCACCGTGTTACAAAATGCTTAATTATTAATGCGTGTTTAATTTAAAATAGATCAATCAAATGAAACTGATAATGAGAGACTTAAACGATCGATTAAAAAACATGTCTATTACAGTTTAGGACAGTCGATGCCAAACGTAGCCGTAAACATGAGTTGCTTAAGTTTCGCTAGCACACTGAAATCTATTAGATCAACAATAATTACTTGTACCTAATCATATTTATCTGCGCAAAGCGGGCAGGAAGCTTTATTGTTTGGACGTCTGGCTTATAATAAGGCCGGTAATCAGATACCTAGTAAAACACTTTTAATTTTGTTCTGACCTTCAAGTGTCGACCATTCACGAGCAGTGAAAACGAGCGGCAGATAACCGATCGCGATCGTGCGCCAACCTACGTTGAAGACTTCTATTGCTGGATATTCGAGGTAAAAAACTATACCAGTATTGTTATTAGGAAAAAACCGGCTAAGTGCGAGTCGCACTTACGCACCGAAGGTGCCTTATCTGAAGTTTTTCAGCTTCGTGACAAATTGCATGAGTCTAGGTCAACGGGAAATTTTGATTTGCTTCGAATTGACGGACAGGCGGGCAGGCAGACGGAAAAACGTACGGACGGACAACAAAGTGATCCTATAGGTAAGGGTTCTGTATTTTTTAAAGGTACAGAACACTAAAAAACCAGACTACATACTATGAGGAGGCAAGTACAACTGTAATATTGCAATACTATGCATTAAATTGCTACGAATAGAAACCTGTAACTGAATATAAATAAATAATCGGTAAGTTATCGCAGCCCACTTTCTTCAGACCTCCCGCCTGACGGATAAGATTGTGGTAATGCTACAGTTTCTTTTGAAACTTATTTAGTTACTTATTTATTTTGTTTTCTAAAGAAGCATAATAATCAATACAATAGTAACTTTTGAATAACTATTAACGACGAGTTGACTTTAATTGTGACGTGGTTCTAATATAATTGGTTCATAATTGACAAAAATAAGAAAACGATGCGAAAAACCAACCAGATGGCAATTTCTAAAAGCTTGTTTCAAAAGAACATAGATATTGGAAAAAAATATAGTTCCTAGGTATAGCTAAGTTTGGATGAGTATCATAAACCCTTCTGCGCTAAACTTAAGCTAGGTTAACTATAAAATAAAACAATGAAACCATCATAATCTCTTTAACCCCTAGTTTCCTTGCTTGTTATGTAGCTAGGGGTTATCTGGCGGCAGTAATTAAACGCGGAAAGAATGTCGGGTGAATCAGCGCCGGGGCGAGGTCACGACGGAGCGCCTATTCTGCTGAACTATTACTTCACGACCACAGTGAAGACTTATTTTAATGCAATCATAACTCAATCATGATAAATGAAATATTTCAAAATAGGCTAGTTCCCTATCCCGTGGGAATTTCGAAAATCCCTTCTTAGTGTACCCATAGTGATACTCAAGTTTTAAGTGTGCCAAATCTCTCTTGTCTCTTGTCTTGTCTGTTAGTCTCTTGGTCCTGTGGTTTAGACTGTGCGTTGTCTGTCAGTCAGTCAGACAGTCACGATACTGGTTTATACAATAAAAATATTATTTAAAAAGGACAAAACAAAACCCTAACAGGAGCATTTCGTTATCCGACTTATTTTCTGTTTCTCTGTCTGTCCATCTGTTTGTCCGCCCCAAGTAAATCAAAACCTATAGAGTACTTCCGACTAACCCTCGGCCTCGGCGTGTGAGGTTTTTTTTTTTTCTAATCCATTTCTGTTGTTTTTGATTTTTGGAATTTGAAATTTCGTCCTTTTAATTTTGGTAAAATTAATTAAGAAGGCAAGAAAAATACAACCTTTTGTTGTAGTAAAATAATGAATAATGAAAATGTATGTTTTGCATATCGATGCTGTTCACCAATAAAAGGTGAGCTCTACACACTATCTTGACATAAATAAGTGTAAAAACGTGCAGTTATTTTAGATTCATTTTATAGTAGCAACAAGCATTGTCATCTGAATAAGTTGCAGTATCAGCAGCATCGCTCACTCACGGAGCCGCGCCCGCTTTCAGTATGACGGGTTTCATAACGTTTTATGGAACACATTGTTAGACATACCTACCTACCTACTTGACGAAAACATCTCATATTAAGATTTTGATGTAAAAATCTTGACTAGTCATTTGTATTTTCACTCTTCTAAAATACCCATAGGCACATTTATAAGATTCGTTTTGAGTACACTGCGTAGCGTACTGCATTAGCATACCTAAAACGCAGTCCAAAATATTAATTTTAACTGTTTAAATTTATTGTTAAATTGTTATGGATTTGGTTCCTAAAAAGCAATCAAAGGTGCATCTAGAGTAGCTACCTGGTATCGGTAATACACTTTCTCAACAGCTTGTTATAAAAAAAATAAAAATAGATCAACCTATCCGAGTTTGCTCTTTTTGTATCTAGACGCATCAACTCCAGTTATAAAATAAAACAAAAAAAAATTGGCAGTCAAAAAAAGACACTTGACAAAATGCTCCATAAAATTAAATACGGATCTACGCAATTTTCTATTTCTTTGATTTAGCGGATGATTTTGTTTTAGCTTCGTGTTTTCTCAAAGGTTCGCGAAATTCAAAAGCTTTCATTTACAACTATGGGTAGGTACTATTCATTAAACTATGTCCAACCATAATTTCAGCTTTCTAGGTCCAATGGTTTAGATTGGGCGTTGATGGACGTGTTCATCAACTTTATTTAACTGTTCTTTACCTTACTCAGCTGTGTGCCTTCCTCAACCTTTCTCATTAAAATACACAAAAATAATTATTATATGTATCTAAAAAGCAGAATCGTTGCTGACTACAACGCAAACCCTAAAACACTAAAGCTAACGACTTGAAATACTTGGTATAAAAAGGATTCTTTCGAAATTCCCACGAAACATAACGGGTCTCCTATTTATATTAGTTCCTACGTTTTTATGTTTCTGGTAGTGATCTACGGCCACCCATCTGCTACTTTGTATTTTCTTTGCATCCTTTTTATGATTTCTTTATAGTGTTCTTGTATTATGTAGAGCAGTGACGGGCAAAGCCAGCTCCCGCCCGCGAAGGTATTTTATCCGGCCCGCCGACGTTCCTACGAAATGAATAGTACCTACCTATATGGCCCGTGATAATAAGCGATAATTTTGATGGCTCTGCAGTATAAAATAGAATAGGTAAAGGATCCAGCTAGACCGCGTAGTTCTTGTGTTGCGGGTCAAAAATATTGAAACATTTAATTTTAAAAGTTGTATAATTCTGGCCCTCCTCTAAAATATCTGTAACTTTCGGGCCCCCCATGAAGGTAGTTTGCCCACCACTGATGTAGAGTATTGTATTGTACCTAATACAAAAAACTGTAGGCATTCGCTTTATTATTTTTACAGCTAAGTCTCAAGAAGAGCGCAGCAGTGCGGCTTGCGCGTACGCCGACGGGGCGCGGCCGCCACCGGCACGCTCTGCGTCCCGCCGCGCCGTACGCGCACGACTTACCCGCTCCAACCCAAAACGACCTAACAACTAACCATTCCCATACAAGCTTACGCCTTACTATACAGCACGACTTAAATATCTCTTCGACCCAAAACGACCTTACAACCAAACGCCATACTTACACTTACGTCCTTTCACATCCGAGAGAGTTGTACCCAGTTTTAATTAACCTAGGAGTTAGAATTTGATTCAATAGCGCCGACGTGTTGAGCGGAGGTATTAAAGCTAAGCTCGTGGGTTAGCATGTTGTCTTATACCGGGAAGAGTTAAGACAGTTAATTGCTACAAGTGGGGTCGTCTTACTGAGCTTTTAAGCTTCGCAGCATGGGAAAATTTGCTGTTTTTATTTTTTACGTTATTTTACGGTTTCGTTATTGCGACGAGATTCGCTAAGTAATTTGAAATAAAATAACTAATTAAGTTCAGAACTCGTTGGAAAAATTCGCCGTGTTCACTATTCGCTCGAGTTATTAGTGTATTATGGTAAATGTTCGATTTCCAGTGCCCTAAGCACGACTTGTCGAATCCTGCGTCACGTAAAATCGAATAGTAAACTATAACGAGTTTGTATGACGTTTGGAACAGCGCCCGCCCGTGAGCGTGTTTGGAACTAAAATTTAGTATGAGATTTCTTGATCTCGATACGATAACCGTAACGTAACGCAGGATTCGACAAGTCGTGCTTAGGGCACTGTTCCATCCAACAAAATATAAATGCTTTGTTAATTTTGGGTGTTCTCGTCACAGTAGAGATTAGAAAAATACTTTTAAATAAGTTTAATACGACTGTAGTTAATCTCTGAAATTATTTTAGCTTCCTACAACCATAAAGTAACTTCCATTAAGCTGCCTGTAATAAAGGACACAATTGCCTTGTAACCCCGCTCAGCAGCAATCACGGCAGTGTTGCCCGACGAAATTACGGGGTCATCCGTCCGGGCACTAATTGAGACAGTTTAGTCTTAGACACTGGCCGCTCGGCGTCCGTAAATTGGCCGTTTATGGTGAAAGTCTACCACGGGCCCTGTGAGGAAATGTCGGGGGTCAGTGTTGCTCCCGATATAACGTCATGTTGGTGCGACGCTTCGGGCATCGCAGCGGCCCGGTGGCATTCTTGTTGTGAACGCTTCATGTGGACCCGGTTTTACATTAGGCATAATAAACATTTGTTAGATGTTATGATAAACCAATCATTCTTCTTGGGAAGCGTATTGGCTAATGTTTGCCTAACTTCTTTCAGGGATTTTATTCGAAATATATGATGTTCTTCGTTTCCTTGGTTGACATATAAACCAAGGCCCCATACGCATTTCGTTTCTATACTGGGCCGTGTTTTATAAACCTACAAGTTACAATTTTACAGGCGTTTATTGGCAACACTTGTCCTGTTTTTTACAATTTGCGTTTTATAAAAGTACTGTGCTACAATTTTACAAGCTACAAGTACAGGCGCCTGTAGCCGTATCATAGACAAAAAGTGGACAATTTATAGTTTTAAATTCATAATCGAACAAGCGTTTTTGAAAAACAATTGTAAAATACAACTGTAGATTTGTAATATTGTAACGAAAACTTACGTACGTCCTGCGACCTGTAACAATGGCTACAGGTGTACTAATTTTTGAATTAGGTGTCTTGATCAGTACCAAATCAATCGTTCTATCTACCTATCTATCTCTTCTTAGAGTTATTAAATTCAAGGTCATCAAGGAATGGATCATTTATTGACGAACTCGTCTGAGTCGGACTCGGAAGAAGAAAGTCCATGGCAGCATAGAACTAGGGAATTTTGGCCACGAATAAATACAGATTTTGACACACCTTTTCAATATTATAATGAAAGGTCCAGAATGAACTATATGCAAATAGACTAGACTAGATTCTGCAAGAAATTGGGAGCTTATTAGAATCGTCGAGTAGGTACCCAATCAATCAAAATAATTCATTGAGCGCGAAGCTTCAATTCTCTGTCTGGGTCTGTCTGTATGCACTGGAGTATCATGCAATCGTTGACATGCAGTGGGCAGGGCAGTGGTGGTTACTTACCATCAGATGACCCATTTGCTCGTTTGCCTTCCTCGTCGTATTTAAAAAAAAAACCATTTTTTGGCCGTTTTTTGCCATTGTTTAGAATATATGTATATTTTACAAGCCGACCCGCGAATATCGTACCGCCATAGGTCATTCTATATAAAATGTACCTATGAGAAAATGAACTTCCTATTTTTCTTCTCGAGAAATTTTCCCCTCTATCTTACTATTCGAAGCAAAGATAAATCCAACAAATGAAAGATCATAAAAATCGGTCCAGCCGTTCTTGACTTATAAATAGTGCAATTAACACGATTTTGTTTTATGTACTTAGACAGATTTTCATTTATCAACTTTGCATAAGTATTTTTAATACGTAATAGATAAAAAACCTCTACGTATTTGTAATTTTTGGCAGCCACTTTTTTTTAAATTAGTGATGTCCATTACACTTGTAGAATTTACTTGTAGTCGAGATTTACAATACCGTATTACAAGTGTAGCTTTCCGTGTGTCTTTATAAAACACCTGTAATTGTACACAGTGCATTACAGGTGACTGTTTCCTGTAGACTTGTAACTTGTAGCCTGTAGGTTTATAAAACACGGCCCTGCTCGTTTAGGCTACCTTTGTGAGCAGTTAGAGAGCTTAGAGACCAAAATTTTTCATTGAAAATAAACAAAGGAGCGGCTAATCCTTTTGTTCCAAAAGCAAAGCACTCAGACCGAAACAACAGTGAGGCACACCTATAGACAGTGAAACAGTAACCAGCGTTCTGATACAGCGTGTTCAAAACGGTGTAGTGTCCATGCAATCAGATTTACGCGCCGCTCGCCGTATCCCAGCACAATAAAGTACACGACCACCTTTTTAGGAATGCTAATTCTAACATTGATTTATTCAATGCTGTTTTCATAGCCAACTTTATGCTCATACGAATTATATTAAATATTTGTGCCCGCCAAGCGCAATCGTCGTGATGTGAATGTCACGGTTTTTTAAACAACAAAGTCGACATTTTTACTTAAAATCATGCGTAAACCACGACTCGCAAGTCATTCCAGGGTAATAAGTAAAACAGAAAATTAACACTTTTTAACAAATCGCTACTTAAACTTATGAAAAATGGCCAAAATTTTAATTGCACACACCTTCGTGTTTGCAAAAACAAATGCCAAGGCGATGCTTTTTAAAATTTAATTAATTACAGCCGGTTAGTAGTTTTAACATCAAAACCGTTTCATTTATTGTTTGGACGCAATTTGCTGGGCTATTATTACGAAAGTAACCACTTCAGTTAGAGCTTCGTATGCTTCTGTAGCTGTTCTATTGTTGTGGTGTAATGCGAGCTATTATTGAGAGATCATGTTAAGGTGGTGCTGTTGTAACAACACTGTTATTAGAGTAAACTCGTTAGCTTATTTTAAACGAATACAAAATTACGAGACCTCACGCTGAGGTCAATTAAAATGCACGCTTTTTAAGAGGCTGTGATTTCTTGGTAATGTAAATAGCGTTCATTTAAGTAAGCTAAATTATATATTTTACTATTGTATTTACCACCGAGGTACAAGCGATGGATCCACGTGAAGGAAAGTGAAGATAGAAATGTAGTCCTAATTAGCCTAAATAAACAATATGGTACCTACCCTTTCAGGGTCGAGTCGAAGGCACTCGAGCGCGTGGAAGGTCGCCTATGAGATGGACTGACCAAATCAAAGCAGCCGTGGACGGACCCTTGCACGCATGCACCAGAAAGGCGGCTGTCAGGGACGAGTGGCGGCGTATTGTGAGGCGGGTCACGAACACTGACATGACGACCACGACCAAGAGTCAAGAGTGTAACGAAGCAGAAGAAGACCTACCCTTACTGCAGTGCAGAGGTCCCACTTGCTACAAAAGGTTTGTAGGGATCTAAAGAATAATACTTGCTGATTTACCCTTAAAATGTATACGAATCAAACTTATCTCCGCTATCTACGCTTTAATTATGGACGCTGGGCACAGTTATGGTGCCTGTTAATGGAACACCCATTGATCCCAAGCTACAGGATGTTCGTGAGTGTCCCTTGAACTAATAGTTTAATTGCAACGCGCAGGCGCAGAGTCCGTTCTAGCGGCGATTAGATAAGATCTGCCAGAGGTCGCTGCTTGTTCCACGTTTTGTCGGACTATTCATCAGGCTTGCATAACTTGGGCAAGGCTCATAGTAGGCTAGAGTTGATTCATTTTTAAGTTGTTTTCTTTTTCTGAAATTCAGTAGCATATCTGTGTTTTGTTAGCGAAATAAACGGTTCATTATCATTCTTATTATTATTCTTATTCAACTTCTAAAAAAACAAAAAGCAGTACGCAGTTTTGACACATTGTCCAATCCGACTCACTCAGTTTGCTCTAGGTATGTTTGGAGCAACCTGTCTGGGTTGACGCTGTTTATCTTTTTCTGCATCTTTCAATACCTGAAGATATCTGAACAGCTTGAAATTCCGCAATAGTAACCAAAGTAATATGGCATATACTTAGTCAGTAACGCTACCAGTGGCCACGCAGTAATTTCATTCAAGGTATCGCCTATGAATACCGCTTATTTAACGTCAGCGGGCTCGATGAGTTAATAAATATTACATAGAATTATCCTCGAACGAAGCTCGTAAATAATGTTCCAGTTAATTTTTGTGCCTCCGTAAGGTCAAGTAGCATTTTAAATATTGTTCTTATGAAAGTAATTGATTGGTTTCGTTTCTTTGTTTAATGTAATGAGAGCCCGGCAATGTGTTTTAGTCATAGCAGTCCTTGACTTCTAAGATTTGAAAGATGAATGTATTGCAAACCGTTGAATGAAGAAATAGCTAACAAGACTCATTGTGTTCGTTACTACCTTGATTTTTTGGTGTTTATAATTGATACGCTCTGCTAATTACATTTTGTCAGCCTATTAATAACGAAAATAACTTTGTTACCTACATGCAGAATTTTACGAAGCGTTTATTCCTGCATATTGTATAAGAAGCTGATTTGTATTTATAAGGGGACGTGATGGTAAATATCCATCTAGGACCTAGGTTCTAGGTCATATGCCACAAAGTGTTGGAATGATCTGCCTCCGCCATTCAAAAAAATTATCGCTATTAGTAATTCTAAGATTAAACTAAGCAAATATTTATTGAATTTACAACAAGCACTGCCCGTAGGCGGAAAGGCTACTTCGTCTTACCTCTAATGGGATCCGGTCCAACGCGTTTGATGCAAGGATATGAAGGGTTTGCCTGAAAACCAGCGCTGTAGCAGGCACCTACTGCTGCATAATGCTGAGTCAAATTCCTTTTCGACATCATCATTTAAGTATAATTTTAGCAACTTTTTGTATTGGTTTAAGAGTCAGTGTATTTTTTGATGTCGAATAAAGTTATGTCTATGTCTATATCTTTTATTACCTTCAGGCATGATGGTGGGCTAATGCTAGCCTATACTGTTTAAAAAATGCCCAAGCCATGGTCATGTGCAAAATATAGGCCTCACATCATACAAAGCATTGGCCTTAAGGGAAGAAAAAGGTAGAAGGGACTTGAGGCCTCCGGCACTCTAACTGATGGATCAAAGCCCAACAGGGTTGGACTCGTACTCGATACGTTTTTTAAACTATATAGAGATTCTATTGAATTAGGCGTTACTTTACGGAGGTCCATATTTATGAACTAAAAACAATTACTTTGCTTTGTGTTTGTGGTCGCGGTGAGCATAATAACTGTTTTTAGTTCATATAGAGATTTTTATAATACAAATTGTCACTTTAATTGTTATTAGGGACTTTTATTTGTATCCAATCGAGATTAGGATCCGTAGGTCGTTCTATATCAAACTGAACTTTAACACCTGAAACACAGTCACATTAAAGTTTTTACAATTTATTCAAGGAAAGAGGATAAATCAAATAATGTGACTTATGTATATGGCCTCCCTTTTTCTTCGCTGTACCTTTTTTAACGAGGTTTATGACGTCACCAATGCTTTTGACTCTTGAAGGATTGTTATTATCGACTGTTTCGATTGTTGCTTCATCTTGCTGAGGCGCCTGCATAACCCCTTTTGGTTTCTGTATTCGGTTCGGTTGTGTACCTGAAAAAAAAACGTTGTATTTGATTTCTCTTGCATTTTTGTGATGGCACCGTCACTACGTTTTATCTCCAAATTACACATTTATGTAACTACTTGTATCCTTAAACGCAAAAATACTTGTCTAAAATATTAATGACACATTCTAAACGAGATGCATTCCTAACGAAGGGATAGGGATTAAAATTAATAATAGCATATGTTTGTAACTAACGGATAATTAACTATTTAATATATTCATATTCATATTAGCTATCGTTTTTAAAAGTACTTACTCTGATGTTGTGCGGCTTTAAATGAAAAAAAAAATATTCAAAAGCTTTATTATTAGATACGATAAAGTACATTTTTTATTTAAATCTTTAAAAATACCCAGATGAAAATTACGTTGTAATTAGGAACTCACCTATATCAAGTATCTCCCACAGGTCCTTTTTCAAAAGTGGATGATTGCCATCATCATTTTCTGCTTTCAATAATTACATTGGTTAAGTATTTAATTTAGCACTGCAGTCGGCACTGATGATGATGATGACACAATTTTCGGCAGATTTTCACACCACTTGCCATAATGAGATGAAGATACCAAAGCAATCAATAAAATGGTAATCAAGCTTTATACTTTATCTAAAAAAAAATTACTTATCTCACCATTACTTGCTGACTCGTTCATATTTTGGGCCTTAGGTTTACTCGTTTCTGTGACGCGAATGACATTTTCATAACAGTTTGTCTTTTTTGATTTACTTGGTCATTAACTACATTATAAGTATATACCTAAAGCATGTAACTCACCTTCGGCTGTGTTTCTGTAATCTAACTTCTTTTCCAAGGCTGCCACGGCTTCTTTTAAGTCCTTCATATAGACCGGCCTATTATCGGAATCTGAAATAAGTAAAAAAATATCTGCTCAAAATGAAATCGTTAACTCAAGAACACATTTTATTGATTTTCTTAGTGTTTAGCTTTAGTTTGAGTTTTTCGCGATTTTGAGTTATATTTTTATAACGTAAAGTGGGATTTTCTTTTCCTTAAATATTTAGTTTTAATTATAGCCCAAGCCCTCTCCTTCTGAGAGGAGGCCTGTGCCCAGCAGTGGGACGTAAATAGGCTGATGATGATGATGATGATACTTACACCCACTGAATTGAAAAAAATATCGCACCTGTGACTTGCTCTGCTGTGGCTGTAGTAGTCGATGAATTTGTGCCACCTGAAAAATATAACTTTCAGATAATTCTTATTAATGCAGCTAACGCTATAACCCGTACTCCCGTATTTGGAACTGAGTTGTTTACACGAAAAAATAGTTTCGGAAGGCGAATGAAAGAGTTGCTTTTTAATTAATTCGAGTTCTATTTAATGTACTAAAAGTTAATAAATATTTTCTCACCAGTTTCATTCTTGTCATTTGAACGAACTGAAAAATATCAAAAAATAAAAATTGATTTAAATCATATTTTTCCATTCATGTATGTAATTGGAAGATTAGAGATATTGTTTAGCTAAATAGGTACCTATTGCACGTGATAATTTCGTAGGATGTTTTCGCAGTAGCATCCTCAATTTATTTTTGTTTATTTGAACTGAGGGCTTTTTATTAAATTTTAAAAAACGGCGAATACTTGACAAGGACTGTTTTGGTGGCTCTGGTGTTGGGTCGACCATTTCTACTTGCATCTCTATAATATGGTCTGGAAATTTACCTGAAACATTTATTTATTTTTAACACACGTTAAATTGACAAATGAACTGGTCAAGCTTGTAAGACAGCCGATGAAGGTAAGGTAGGTAACCGTCCCAATGATTCCAATTAATTCCAATAATAGACACCTTGCTTGTGATCTTTATTGTGCTACGTTATACGTATTAAGATTGAAGGTGCCTTATAAAAAAAATGTTAGGTACGTACTATTAGTTCTCTTCCTTTCAGTGCTCGGAGAAAAAAGACCTTTAACCTTTTCAACGCCAAGGACGCTTAAAAGCGTCATGAGCTGACGTGCCTACGACGCCACCAACGCTTATAGGCGTCCGGCTGCACAGTGCAAATGCGACCTACGAACGTATGCTTAAGGTTTAAGTCCGCGTTGACGTTATGCCAACTTGGCGTGTCGATGACAACTTTTGTATGCGTCGTTGGCGTTGAAAGGGTTAAACAAAAACTTTTTCTACTTACTTGCTAATTGCTTTAAAGATTCACCATTGTTCCGTAAAATATTCTTAATAACGTTTTTCGGTGGGTCCACTTGAAATAAGAATATGCATAGAAAATTTTAAAAACTTACGAAATACCTACGTAAAGTAATTAGGTACAATTTTTTGACAATCGCGATACCACTGACCATTATTTCTTAGACTTACTCAATGAAACTAACGCAATTTTTCTTACTATCTAGTGTAAATTTGGGGTGAATCGAAATTATCTACCTGTTGGGTGAGATCCTGAAGTAAAACAAAAACTATGCAACAGTAAGTAAGTTATACACAATACCATGATTTTACCTCCAGAACACACTTATCAAATTGTAATAGAAAAATCCATGAAATTTCTAACATCAAATTTATGTATTTGCACTTTATATCAACAATAAACAATTCAACGGAAGATTGAAATAACGTTTATTTGTGTATTCGTGTGTGTGACAAATGCCAATTTCCTTTCAATTCTAGTTTATGGTCTGAATAATTTGTTTATGTCCTGATGACTTATGTAGATACTTAAAAGTTTGAAATGATTGTTCTCTACAAAAGCTACAGACTGTCGTCAAAAACTTAAAGTAGGTACGTCCGGTTACCGTTTGATGCGATGCGTAGACGCATGGTAGACGCTGCATAATCCCTAGAGCCACAAATAATAATAAAATTACATAATGTATCTAATGCAGCTATTTATTTATGTCAAATGTATGACTCTCTCATTCATTTTAGTTCCCGTTACAATTTGCACAAAGAAACTCGTGTGTGCAGCGAAATTATTAAATTTAATAAGAGGATCGATAAAATTTATTGCGGAACAGGAATTATTGTTCTCGTGGATCTCGATAGTTGTCGTTAGTTCTGAGTGCACTAATATTGTTCTTATCGGCGCGGGCGACGATCGTGAGACCTGCCGCCGCGCATGCGCCTCGTCAGAACGCCTGCAAACAGTAAACGGATGAAAAGGGAACTAAAATATTTCATACAAAACTGTGGTCATGTTCCAGTTACGAAGAAAGTGGCGCCCTAATTTTATTCATGGTAACTTACAGGTGCTTTACTTATCCAGAATTTCAGGTGACTCTTCGATAAGATTCATGGATTAAGTGTCATTTCCGACAGATTTACATAAGTCGCCGTAGGTAATTACAAATATCAAAGGCCTGTCTTTGTCATACTCATTTCGGTTAGGATTGGATTGCATGCAAAGTATGTAATGTTTAGTATAAGAAGTCATATTATTATAAACTCACTTGCTGAAAAACAACCCATTTTGAGCATGCATCGTTATAAAGATCAAAAACCCCAACAACCTGAACAACATCTTAAATGAGACTTTTATAATGACTCCGCGATTTCTTCCATTCCTAAAGGAAGCCCTGATATAAGAAGCAAGTTCAAGCCGCATTAGCACACGCTTTTGGTTATCAGTGATAGGTTATAGGCGCGAGCGCAGCGAATATGGTCCAGCAGGGCCGGGATCGTGACGCCAAAGACCGGGCTCAAAATATTGATACGGAGAATGGCTGTAGTTTAGACCGGCCCAGAATGTAGTGGGCATTCTATAAACATCGCTATGATGCAAAATATTGCTGTTATATTCATTTGTTTTAAAACGTACCTTGGTAACATAGTTGTTAAGTTGTCATTTCGTCTGCATTCAATTGGTTTGAACCTAACCTTCTTACAAATTTCTACTTTTTGTTCAATGTTGTATTTTTATATAACCTCCTAAAAGCCTCGCATGCAAGAATTTTTATATCAAATTCAGAGATGAAACCTGATAACACAGTGTTTTTACATTAATAAATACCGATGTACATTCGCCAACACATTCTGTTTTAAATAAGTACGTGCATATGGCACTAATTGGAAACAAAGGAGAAATTTTAAAATAAATACCATAAATTATTACTCAGACATGTTAAAAAGACTTAAAATTACGTTTAATTAACATTATATTTTCCGCGCACGTAGCCGTTTAACGCCTATGCAAGTAGCAAGCTTCTTTATAATTATTAAAAACGGTTTCGATTATATTTAACTAAACGCCCAATCAGTCGGAGCCGTATTTGGTTATGATAACTATGAATTTGCTGCTCTATGTCAATACCAGGCCATGCAACCACTAGGAGGTCTGTTCTGCCCAACACGAAAGGACGTAGCCGCCGTAAGTTTCCTACACAGTTATGCTCTTTTTTTTCAACAGGGCAGTGCTGGTTAATTTAGGGGGATTTCTATGCAAATTTAATTACAGCAGTAGTAGTTCTAACCACGAGACCACTAACGAAGTACACCATTAAACTATTCAAAAGTACGATGTTACGATATTAATTTTCATGACAGATTGAAATATTCTATTCGGGTCAAACATACATTTGGTGCCGTTTGAAAACTTGAGCAACTTTTCCGCAAACGAGTTTTCATGGCGCGGTAGAAAAGCGTTTAGTTTCATATAACGTCAAAATATTCTAGAGATCGACGCTGTCTGTGTGCTGTCTGTAGAGTTCAGATTATTAATACTGTCCTAATATACTTTAGTTTGAATTTGTTTGGATGTGCTTGAAAGAATGTATTTAATTGGGAGCATCGCCTGTTTAATAAGCCTGTCAGTAGACAATCTAGATAACGGATCCTAAAAGCTTACACGTAGGTATAATTAATTCTAATTAAATTTATAGGTAATGAAGAAAAACGCGCAAAGCCGGAGCAGGTCGCTAGTAACATTCTATGGCAAATTAGTTTAACCCAGCATAAACCTCATGTCAGTCATACAGAAATAGTCACCCACGATTACCATTAGAAATAAAAATACGGACTTAAACTAAACGACTCCCAATAACAAGCCTGCAAGTCTCGAAATAGCAGTTTAGCCTTTTACTGAATCGAAATTAGACTGTGGAAGCCGACTATCGGCTGAGTGGGCAATCGGCACTCCATTTTCGTGCTAGGCCCGCATAGCAATTGACACCATGTAAGTCTAGCCAGTGGCTATGCTTGCCCCATTAAGGGCCACTTCCTCAACAAAAGAGGCTCCGAGCCCTCCATTCCAACAATTGTATGAGCTATTTACCTTAACTGTAGCGGCCGCAATCACACCCGCTGCCGAAGTTATAGAGCCATGAACGGGTTTGATATTTGAATACGTTATATCAGAAGACGCCGATTTGATACTAAAAATTATAGACGGAATGATAGATGGAGAAAGAGGGAGGCGAAGTCCGAGAATAGACCAAATAAAGAAGAAGATAGACGATATTTTATGTGTCATATCAAGAAGTCGAATAACTCGCATTAAAAAGTTCAGGCTAGAGAAAACTACAACGACAAGAGTGATACTTTTGAATGATGATGATGATATTTATATACCAACATTACAACATTTACGGCAAGGCATGATTTTGTAACAAATTTTGAATTAAGTAAGTGTATAGTGTTTATTAAAAAACATACTTACCTACCTATCGATGTAAATAGCCGGACAGTCAATTTAAGTATTGAGGTTGTTCTTTTCGACCCACATAGGTATTAGCATAGATATCTGGAAGGACATTGCTGTAGTTTTTCTTTCCCTCGAAGCTGCCTTGTAAGTTCTTGTAGCATTGCAGTTATTTATAGGAGGCGGTGATAGCTCATCGTAAGCTAAATCAATGTATTATACCACAGTAATATTAGGTATAGGTACATAATATAAACCATTTCAGTTGTCAGTTCTATTTTACGTACAGACTAACTTATGCCCTCCATCTTCTAGTGACTGCCCAGTGGACGAAACTTGACCTAATTAAATAATTATTTTGGCTTTACGTACTTCTCCTCCATGAAACTCTAACTACCTGTGCCAAATCTCACGCTCCTCCGTGAGCGCAAGTATTCTTAACAAGGGATCCATAGTTTTCACTACACGTCATACATAATTAATTACAGATAATAAAGACGAGTACTAATATCAAAATTTATCAAATTTTTAACATGAAACTACCGTGAGACTCAATCATTGTTAAATAAAACGGATCACTCACGTACATAAGTCGAGTCTAATTAGTTCGAAACATGTCGGGCTAAACTCGACTTATTCATCAAATAATCCCACTTGCATCAAGTATCAAGTGCTACAGATTCCCGGTAGGAGCGGCGCAGCTCTGCTATAACAGCTAGCGTGATGTGCCCATAGCTGGGCAGCCGCTTGTCATTTTACACTGTACCCACTCCGTACTGTATCTGTTAACTGTTTCTGTTAGCGCAAGCCGTGGTGGTATAACGAATGTTTCTACAGAAGGATTTTTCTGAAAAACGGGGGTGTTATTCTGTAAGATTAATCACGACTGTTTTAGCATCGAAGTGTCTAATTAGCTAACATACAATAGAATACAATACAAATATTATACAAGTATAAATATTATAAATATTCTTTACAAGGAAATAAATAAAGGGAATAAATATAGTATCGAAAATTTAATACTTCGACGCTGAACAGCCGTGAACGCAACGCTGATGTCATGTTCTATAACACCCCTTAATATAGATTATACTATTGTCATTGGCCTCATAGTCTATTTTGCATTGCATACTATACCTATATACAAACAGTGTTAAGATGGAATGCAATATTCAACATGGCTGTGCAAGCTAATACGGGAGCGATTATTATAAATTGAACTCAAGACTTAAGATCTCATTTCAAGAACCGTTAAACGTGAAAAGAGGTGTTCGATACTCTTGTTAAATAGTACAATATCTTTGAAACTGTAAAGCAAATTATTTAGCATGAAATCGTTTCACTTTTAAAACGTTTTTTCACGTTTCACGGTAAAAAATGGGCTAAAATAATTCAAGGTTAGATACAGGTTTTTAGTCCATATGAGACACTTTCGCGGTTCTACTAAGTACTAAAACTAGGTACTGATACTAAAATATGATGAAAATGAACCACTAAAAGCACTTTTGCCATTCCTAAAAAAGTAGAAAATATCAGTACCTAATGCGTCCATCGGCACGTGCTCCACAGAAGTGTCCGCCCGAGTCGTGACAGCTCCGCGGGCAGCGCAGGCGCAATCTCCTCTAAATTGCGTACACTTAGCGACTCTTTATAGACCTTTTAAGGTAGAAAATTTAAGATGATGATCGACACGCTCATAATTAAGATAACTGAGATAGTAGACTCGTGATGTGGAGTGGGTGGTTCCGCTTCCGAGGCACGGGTGGGCCCGTTCTGACCATTTCGGGGCTACTGACTTCTATTACTTAATTTGGTTCTGATGGGCTGATATGAGGTGTATGGAATAAGTTACCTTAACTTGAAATAAGTTTTTGAATTCAAATTAATTTGTGCGGATTATATTTTATGCTTGGATATAGCAGTTATAAATCCTGTTTAGTCGGATAGGTTGTCCTCATCCGTAAGCTTAAAACGGAATGACAGTGTAATGCAGAAAACTAAAGTGATATAAAAAAGCGGAGTTTTCATTTGATGACCTGATACTTAACATCTAGTCCTTAATATTTCGACGTATTTCATCTGCCTCTAAAGGTACTTATAACGTGCCTTATCAAATCTGTCGTAGTATTTCACTGCTACAGAGATGACGGTCGTAACTGTAAGTTTAGCATAAATATTCCTATAAATAACTGGCTGCCCCTACATCAGCCTGCACCTCGAGGTGCACGGTAGCGTCGTGTGTGGCGTCCCTGGTGCTTTAAATAATATACGACCAGCGGACGATGCTCATATCTCAACGGGAAGTATTTTGCATGCGAGCACCACTTATCTTTTGGAATAATCTGAAAATGGGAGCACACTGACCATAAACATCCCTAAACAGAGCACGCCACAGAGAAAATACAACTCTCAATCTTCAGTACTAAGACTGAAACCCCGGTTCTGATGTGAGTTTCATATGTTGTTTTAAAGTCTTTCAGGTTACGCCAAACGCATAATTTATCGTAAAACCATAATTGGTAAAGCAAAGCATCTTCAGAGAATAATGTCATGCATTAAGTCATGAACGCAAATTTTTGATTATTAGATTCATATTAAGGTATCATCTCAAATTTATAGCTTTCTTTGCAGAAGGTTATTATGCTGTACGGTAATAAGCAGTTGTCGAATCCACCAAAAATGGAGAGCGTATTTGTAACGGTATTTTTATGCACCGCATTTACGTTAATATAGTGCAAAATCGTGTTGGATACAGATTAGGCAAATAAAAAAATCCGATTTAACGGAAAACCTTGTGATACCTACGCATAATAACTACATCTATATTACTAAAGAAATTTGATAACATTTCACATGCGTTACTGTATTCTGTACATATAGAAATTCCTGTATTTCCTAAATTTGACGCAGGGTATTATTTAATTATTATGCGTCTGCACCCGGTCAATGAAGTTTCTAATTTAATTTGAGCCAGCTTACCGTAGTTACCAAAAGCAAAGTGAGAACCCTTTCATTCAACCCTAACTTAACTTTTTATACAAAAAGCGCTATTTAAACTCCAAAGTCAGATCGCTCCATGTGATGCTTGCGAAGGAGTTTAGCCTGTTTTATCGCTTCATTAGCTGCATGGGGTCAGACGAGTCGACACCTCTCGTGCTAAATGCAACCGATGCGCCTGCGATTGTGTCGCTGGTAAAACACGACGGCGCGGTATGTCGGCGTCAAGCTTAGCTCGTTAGATTACACGTCATTCATTTGTTTTAGTTAACTAAAATTGGTTTTCGTAACGGCGTTTACAATAAGGGAACGATAAAGAACAATTCATACTCGTAAAGGAGACGAGCTGTCGGTAGGCCTCCAACAAGATGGAGCGACGACCTGGTAAAGATTGCGGGACCGCGGTGGATGCGGAAAGCACAAGAACGGTCTGAGTGGAGAGCCTTGGGGGAGGCCTATGTCCAGCAGTGGACGTCTTTCGGCTGAGATGATGATGATACTCGTAAATCGTGCATTTGATAAAGGGATGTCGGTCGCGGAAAATGCTTGGTTTAACCCATCGTATGCGGGAAGTAAAAAAGTCGGTCTTAATGGTAATATGCATTTTGCTGAATAAACAGCAGAACAACCTCTGCCTACTTCTTCCCTTATCAGTATGCTGGCCTCAGGCCAATAACGTACACATCATTATTACAAATTGAACTACAACTACTTAAAGGCACAGTAGAAAGTCCGCAGAAAGTCAGTATGACGCGATACAGTAAAACATTACCACGAAATCGACATAATCTCATCACAGGAAACTATCTTGCTCTAGCTCGCAACAATGTAGTTTATACGAGTGCAGCGATCCTCGTACTTTACCGTTGGGCCTAATTTACATTCGGCCGAGGCGTGAGCGCAGTAATTTTTGCACGCCTCGCGTGTTCGCCCTACCGTTTAACAGCGTGCGACATGAAATACTGGATCAGATCACTGCGCTAAGTGAAAAGTACATTTTTCTTATGTTCACAGTATCTAAAGCTTCATTCTGAAACTATATTGGAAAAACATGCAACTAAACAAACAAAAATTGAGAAACCCCCGAAATTTCAAAGTTCGATATATCAAAAACAGCTTAACCGATTTTGACGAAGCTTAGCTAAGAACCATCACGTCTTGATTTAACTACCTTTCGATTACCAATACGATCCAAATCAGTCTATCGGTTCAGCAGGATTTACATGATACAGAAAGATACACGTTGAACTTATAACACCTCTCTTTTTTGCATCGGGGTTTAAAAATGTATTAGTGAATATCACTTCTTTATCATCTAGCATTTAGGTAGGTAAGTATAAAAGTGTTTATTGACAATTGACATTGTATGTAATGGAAGCACATTGGACGCTTCGATATACTTTAGTCAGCTGATGTAGATTACAGCTGTACAAAAATAAACAGGGATCAGGGATATTTAATAATATCACTAATAAAAACGTTTGAAACCCGCTTCCATGTACATTCGTATTGAGTAAGTAAGGTGTTTTTTCGGAACTAAACATAAAACTTGTCTACTTTTCATTACGTCATTGATCTGTAACACTTGCAAGCACCTATCATTGAGGACTAACCACTTAGTGTACTCGGCTTGTATGCATAATAATCAGTTGTAACTCCTATGGCCCTAACAAGTTCTTTGGTCATTGGACTAGATTCGCCTCATGTCTTAATTAGATATGGCAAAGTGGCAATAATATGTTTTGCTTGTCAGTTTGATTGCATCTGCGGATCGTAGAAATATCCAATGCGTTATAGTACTACCTAATCTAACACGTTTCGTAGACGTGTACTTTCTTTACTAAACCAAAATATCTGTATAATTCGGACACAAATGAAATACATAACACAAGCCAAAGTAGGTTAATGTGCCATTTTATATGTATTTAAGTTAATATTACACAATTCATCACAGCTACATAGCAATAAATATAAATAAAATATTTACTTATTCGAGGAACGAGTTCTATGTGTAGGTATGCTCTTATTGTAAACAAAATGTTAATACTTATGCATATTAATAAAAAATATCGAGCTAAATATTAATTAATGTGTCCTTATGGTCCAAAGACGAGGTCCTAATATTCAATGCGCACTCGAAACGTAAGTTATGGGATAAATATTGCAAATTTCTTAGACATAGATGCAGATACGTTATAGAGGTATAAAAAAGACTGGAGATGAAGAACGAACGATTTAATTCAGAAATATGAGTTGGGGAAGGCGTGTATTCTAAAGTGGAGTCCAGCTTATTAATGCAACTAATGCTGCTGATTATGATGTAAACGAGATGAGCGATATGGTTACCATTCAAGGTCCTTTAATTTGTCTTCTGACAAAATTGAATGAATCGTATCCAATCAGAGCTTTATTTCAATTAGATTCCATTTCTCATAACGGACTGTGAATTGCAGATTTTATACCACATGCAAAGGAAGCAGATAAGTGCAAGAGGACATCTAAATCACGCGTGTCGTATGGACAGACAACCCGACAAGGCTTAGTTGTCTGCGAACAGGCCATAACTCTTGGAACAGATGAAGTTATTAATGCTGCTGTGGGTTTCTAAGCGCCTGGTGGAAGTCGCCGCGTCTGTGGAAACATTACTTTAAAATACCTTTTTTGGTGTCTCTGTTTTTTTTTTTAATTTTAACCGCCGTTTGTTTTTCTATTTTAAGAACAAAAATATGCGTAAGGATAGTGTTTTCTTATTGTGTTGATTATTATATGTACAACATAATCACTAAAAGTTGAAACGAATTGTTTTTTCAATAACTTTTAGCGCAATCGGCAAAACGCAGATGGAACTTTTAGCTGTATTTTTTACTTTTATGCAAAACAATGTTCTGCACAGACCAGCCTTGATTTCCTAGTCTATGGATCAGTTACTAGATGAAAATATAACTTTCACTAAAAACAGGGTAAATATGCAAACGAATGGAGACGGCGGCGGACGGGCCGTTTTAATTTGTGCTCGACTTCCCGCCATTAAATACGTCCGGGGACTCGGGACTGGCGAACATGAAACTGTTAAGGGAATCTTTAAAATATATAAATAAATCCTTCTCCTTCAATACCATTTATTAGAAGTCCGAAAATGTTAGTTACTCATATAATTTTTCATCATAATAATTACTGTTCATCTAATAATCTGTTCCTAACATTCTCAACTCCGAATCATTCAACTTCTTAATATCAGTAAACATAAATATCTATTTTACTACTATTTATTAAATAAATAAATAAATATCATGGGACAAATTGACACCAATTGCCCCAAACTAGGCATAGCCTGTACTATGGGTACTAGACAACGGATAAACATACTTATATTGATAAATACATACTTATATACATATTAAACATCCAAGACCCGAGAGCAAACATTCGTATTCATCATACAAACATCTGCCCCGACCGGGATTCGAACCCGGGACCTCAAGCTTCATAGTCAGGGTCGCTAACCACTAGGCCATCCGGTCGTCTGCCGGTGTTCACATATATTTTTTCATCATAACCGTTACTTACACAATTATTCAGGATCATAATTTTACAATGATTTCTTTTTATTCATAAAATTTATAATTATAATTAAAAAACTTGCGAAACGAACAGTCCAGAATGTCCAGCAGTGGACGTCTTTCGGTTAACGTGATGATGATTCACCTACAGCTTGAAAGAATAGGTTTTTCTTCTACAAACCATGACAATCTTTAGCCTATCCGATCCTCCCTCGCCATTTTTTCCATCGTTTTATCTCAACTCTAATAATATCAGTAGGTAAGTAATATAACAAACCAAAGCATGACGTTTTTTTCAACTTAAAATAGTTTATTAGAAAAATATATATAGAATATATAGAAAAGTTTATTAGAAAAATATCTCAAAACGGTAGAAACTATTTCGGTGAGGCTTAGCTCTATGAACCAACTTGATTGAGCTAGCTTTCGATTAGAAAACCATATCTATAAGTCAACAAACACTGAAATACACACTTCAAACTTATAATGAACACCTCAATTCTTGCGTCAGGGGTTGAAAAACAGGATGGTGTTACTAAGGTACGAATGCATACACACACGGCTGCTGCGTCACCAGTTCCTCTTCTTGAAATTGGCTTGACGTTGACGCGCCGCCCGCGTGTTTCGATCTATTTCTTTGTCTCTTGCGCTTTTGCATCTCATAGTACGGCACCTGTTCACTCGGGCACTCCCCGTTAGCGACGCGTTGTCGCGTCTCCGTAACGATGCTTCCGCGCGTTGCCTCACTACCACCGTCCTGCCGCAGTCACGACGAGACGCAGTGGCTATCGTTTAGTGATGGACATTCTCATTCACATCAGCAGACCTTGGACAAAGAAAAACGACGTCACAAAGATTTGTTTTGGGACTAATTTTTAGGGTTCAGTAGTCAACAAGGAACCCTTATAGTTTCGTCATGCCCATCCGTCTGTCCGACTCTATCCGTCTGACTGTCTGTCCGCGGCATAGCTAAGAGACTCTCTATGCTAGAAAGCTGTAATTTTGCATGGTTATACAAATTAATCAAGCCGTCAAAGTGGTCGAATAAAATCCTTAGTCTTTAGAGTACCTCTCCAACCACGTAAACTGGGGGTGTTTTTTTTTCTTAACTATCTTAACCCCTTACCGCATAGAACGCCAAATATGGATGGAAATGTTTATGATTTTTTTACCAGTTATTAAAAGGATGAATTGAGTAAAACTAAATTTAATAACAAAAAGCAATCCCTTCGTAAAATGGAATACTATTAATTTGTTTGTTTTGACTGCAAATTATAAAATTACTTTGACGGTAAGTGCAGCGCGTGGCGCCGGCCAGTCGGCGAGAAAAAGTGTCATGTTTACAATTAAAAAATAAATAGAACATGGTCAGTAAAAATCCTAAAAAAAATATTGATTTACTAATGAAACCCTGTAGAACATAAAAATCATAAAGGTTTTTCAGTATTTACTACTACTTCGACTAAACTAAACCGAACACCAGCTTAAAAAAAAACATTTTACTTACGCATTGTGCAAAAATATCCGATGATGTTTACGGTGATATTAATTCAACGCCAGCTGTATCACAGCTAGGTCCCAGGAACGCTATAAAGAGGTAGTGGGGCTATAAACAAATTCGTAGAAAGCCCTGATAGGCCGCTTAGAGATGGTTTAGAGCATGAACATGGAAATGGCGAATCGCCAATGTTTATTTCCAACTAATGTCAAGCATAACCGCGGGCGTCGCGGTGCCTGGCGCCGCCACAATGGCGTCTGATTGCATGAGGAACGGCTTATAAATTAGAAGAAAATTATGAATTCTAACACTGCACTAGGATGTTCTCATATTTCCAAGTAAGACAGAGCTTTTACCGGTGCTTCTGATAACAGTCGCTTTTGAAATCAGTTTCTTTTATTTATCTTCGTGCTAGCAGAAGATCCTAACAAAAGGTGGAAAAGAAACATTAGACATATCCATAAATGGCGGGAGTGTAAATGCATGTAAAAACAATCTACCTAGCTATAAATTACCTTGAAGATCGCCAGACACAAGTGGATGTAGACGGGTTACGGCCATTCGTTGTCTTTGATTGAAATGAAACTACGAGTATGTCGAGCAACCAACGTCTCCGGGTTGAAAAAATAATCACTCTTTAAATAATTGATTGAATCAGGCTCTATTTTTCATGGACAAATTGACAATTAATTTGCTCACCCGCGACCACACTTCACTCACTTCAATCACTTTTCATTAGTCTCATTGTGGAATGGCGGAGTGATCGGGAGCGCGATGCGATGCGCCGGCGCATTAGCGCGGGAACGCCGCGAGCGCCGCGCGGACGTCGCCGCTTCATTACCGGCCCGGAGCGCGATGCCTGCCGACCGATGCGGTGCTGCACTTCTTGCATACGTTTTAAGCGTCAATTTTGTTTTGTTTATCGCGTTTACGCATCTTGTGTACTCCATAATTATTTTAAGGATAGGTGTAGTGAAGTTGTTTAGGATTAAACATTAACAAAATGCTTTCTGCAAAATGAGTCACGTTTCACATGTCTAAAAATTGCAGATAGTTCTATCTTCAATAAATTGTTACTGGCCATCCTTAAAATATGCACTTTATGTGTACCTACTTCTTGCCTCAAACTAAAATATTTAAATGTAAATAAGCAATCATTGCAAAGAACTTGAAGTTTACTTTGTAACTCGATAAAATCCTGACCATTTCCTAAACTATGGGTCACGGCATTCGCGGGCCACTGCCCACTGGTCTGTCGCAACTGAATATCGGGTGGGCTTCAATAGACAGTACCTATCTACAAGCCAAGAAAGTCCTCTTAGCAAGCTATTCTCCTATCCCTATTCTCTTAGCCCTTAAGTAGTACATACTAGTAACGTCAGGTTACACCTGGGTCCTAGGACTGCTGAGTCCAGAACTAAAAAAAAAATTGATGAACTGAAAAATGACTTGTAGTTCGAATTATTTTTGAGGTATCTTAAAGGTAAAAGACAACTACTCAGTAGAACCATTTTGTATTTGCGTGATAGGTTAGGACTAAGATCTGAATACTGTTTATTTATTGTGCTTATAAAGTTAATAGACTTCTAAATACTCGGAACTTGAAGGACAATTTCCGCCACTGGCGAGCTTTAAAGTTCAAGTAGCGCCTTGTGGCATGATTGCTATTTTGATTTTGAATGTAAATCCTTGTTCAAGATTTCATATAATAACCGGTATGTGCGTGCTTTATTGCAGTTTGGACCGTCAGCGTCAAATAATATACACAAACTAGCTTATGCCCCGCGGCTTTGCCCCCGGCAATATTTCAAAATGGGCTAGTTCCATCCCGTGAGAATTTCGAAAAATCCCTTCTTAGTGCACCTCTAGGATACTCAAGGTATACCTATGTGTACCAAATTTCAAGTCTCTAGCTTTAGTGGTTTAGGCTGATACAATCAGTCAGTCAGTCGCGTTTCCCTTTTATGTGTTTAGATAATATTATTTTGTCTATGTATACGGTCGAAGAGCTTTGACGATCTACAGTTACACTACTTGAATTCATTGTCTAAACTTGCAATTTTTTATTCTGGTTTGTTGTTGTTAGTTTCAGGTGACTTATCTCATCTGCTATTTAATACGACCACTTTATTTGTAAATAAATCAAAGTACTTCACAGCCATAAACGTTTTATGAGGGCTCTGAAACCCGCGCGGAACCCAACTTCGTAGGCGGTTATTGGTGGAATCTCTCATCGGTAGTACTTCGCAGAACGTTCGCGGTTTAATTCCCAATATAATAATATCGAGGAAACGGTACATTAAGACCGACAATGCCCACACAAATCAAACAGTACCTAATACACTGTCGGCCAATGTTGTGTATATCAAAACATTTGCATGGCGCACCAAACGAGACTTGCGTGTTGACGCCCACTCGCCGGTGCAATACTATGCAATCGTTCGACGTATCGGCATCGCATTAAATGTTGTAAACCTTCCACAATGCGGATTTCTCCATGGTTTATAAAAAGTTTATGTGTGCGATTCTGCTTAATGCGGTGTGTCATGCGAAGAGCGTTGCGACAGTGTCCCGTTACTAATGCTACTTGCTTTCGTTTGTCTCGATAATTGATTCTTCTCGTGTCATGCGGTGTCAAAGTGTCTGGGAATTGGTCCTTTGTCATAAAATTAACTGCGATGTTTATCACCAACAAATATTTCCGTTTTATTATTTGAGTAGATAATTAATTCTCAAAAAGAGCTGTATCGAATAAGTGATGCGCTCTGATTTGATCTGGGGCACCTTGATGTAGGAGATATGATGTTTTCTTGATTGCTATCAGTCTTTCTGTGACCATGAACCTGTGAAACATAAAAAAATGACAAGGACTTGTTAATATTATTGATGGCGATGTCATCCCTTCAAATTCATTTTATTAATCCTCGACCCATAAAGAGAGGTGTTATACGTTCGACGTGTGTATCTGTGTGTCTGTCTGTGGCATCGTAGCTCCTAAACTGATGGACCAGTTTGTACGTGACTTTCATGATAGCTACTTTAATCGAGATGGTTCTTAGCTAAGTTTCTTCAAAATCGGTTCATTCGTTTCTGAGATATAGAAATTTGAAATATTTTACTTTTCTAAGTTGGTTGGTGGTTGGTGGCAGGTCAAATCTAATATCGCTTTCGTTGCGGTTAAGTAATACCCCATTGTCGCCCACATCTCGATTCCAATACGCGTCTAATTAGCAAGATACAAGTGCATTGACATTATAGGTACTCGTGATCGGTCGGTGTCGATGGGTAAGTCAATCGCATCGTACACCCGACACGCCGGATCGTTTGTCCGAGACGATACTGCACAAGACCTTGGGATCGAGATTACGGAATCCGCGTCTCATGCGTATCGAGTTCGAGCGTCTCGGAAATTTGAGCGTACACATGCGTGGCCTGTAGTGTACTGGTATCTCTTGTACTTATGTTATTAGTTAATTTTTAAAATAAACACGTAGAAAATTGGTATCTATATCGGAAGTGAGACTGCTAAAGCTCAAGTGTAAATGAGAATTCGAAGAGTAGGAAAGTACTAGCAAAATAGACAAAGTTATTCAAAAATAGGCCACACGCAACTATGATTGGCAAAATATTTGTTATAATTTTTTATATCAGGTGTTAATTTTCACTTCTTAAATTCGCATTTCTTAAGCTAACATTCTTGATAACCTGTTTCAGAATGTGGTAAGAAAATGCGAGTAACTGAGAAAAATAAAAGATACTTTTATCCAGGAGTGGGACGTGCCGGAATTTTAACTAAATTAATACCTATTTATCTATATGACAATAACAGATCGATCGATAGTATCGATACCATAGAAAATACGTACCTTAAATTGTGAAAGTAAGAGTGCTTTTTTAAGCGGTTGAAAAAACATGTTTTACCATTCAGTTATAATTATTTACCTTTATATCGACGGTTTGCACTCACTTCTGCGTTCTTTCACGGTTTATTAAATTTTAACATCACTTGTTCCCATAGCACTGAGAGCCGCGGGGCGAGGCGAAATCGACCGACGGACACGCCCTTAATTCGAATAATATTAACACCTTTCATTTAAGAAAATATTTTTAAAGTCATTTTATTTGTGACTATTTATCATCTTGTAGTTTTATATTTATGATATTTCTTTACATTGACTTGTGGGCTGAGAAAAAAACCATATATGTGGACTTTTCTCTTCCAATTAACGTTTAATGCCAATATTCATAAACGTCACTCAAGCCTCTATTAGTTAAAATAGATTTTGTCTTCTTTTTCACTTCTAACGGAAATGTCAATGTGACAAAAAAAGACAAACGACCTTTAACGGCATTTTAACTAAATATTTTTAACTAAAATGCCGTTTATGAATAAAAGCGTAAGCCTGCATCAGCTGTTTAATGTAACTTAAAATATTGCATAAAATGTTTCAAATTTGGTCTTACTAAGTAAGTATTGTGTTTGATTTGTAGCTTCGTTATTTTTTATTTTAAGAACTAAATGTGTTTTTTGTGACAAGCGCAAACAATTTGTAGTTTTAATAGGACAACCACGAACACTAGACAACTAAAAAGATGAGTGCGAAATTTCTCCTTACTCCAAGATAAAATAAGCCGATCCAGCTTGTATCTAGAAAAGACATATCACAGCGAATAATCAATTTCGCATTAAATTAAATGTATTACCCCAGTGTAGGGTGTAATTGCAAACAAGACTACAACAGGTAGATGCATCGATATTAGAATAAATTTATGCCGCGCGCGCTTCGGTGCGTGCGCCTGCGACGATCGCATCGTTTCGCCGAAGTTTCCGCCTTTGGGAGTAGGTAAATTAAGACCAAAGTAGGTACGAGAATATGTACAGGGTGACCCCAAGCTTAGTACAGATACACTTTTATGTAGAGTGATCAGGGA
Source organism: Clepsis dumicolana (assembly GCA_963691665.1). NCBI lineage: Eukaryota > Metazoa > Arthropoda > Insecta > Lepidoptera > Tortricidae > Clepsis > Clepsis dumicolana. The sequence goes on from OY829519.1 coordinate 6,482,170, forward strand.
GGTCATTAACATAATGTTTAAGCAAACTTACTTTTGTTCAAATGTGCTACTACCGTTCTCGATAGTGGTTTTAAGATTATTTCAGAAAACTCAATACAATAGTAAATGTCATATACGTAATACTTTTCTGATGCTCTAATAAGCAAGCTACAGTTCAATGAAACTAATAAAAAAGTTTTTTTTGTTTAGCAGATGGTGCATATGGTGCAATTATACCAAAATGTCTCAAAGCACAGAAGAATTTAAACAAATTAAAACAATTGTATTTGCAAAAGCAACAACTAATCAACCTGTTAAGTAAGTGCACTAAGCTTGCGTTCATTCTGTATATTTATATATTTTATTGTAAGCAAAACGTAGGTAGTAATTTCTAACTCTTATAAAACTACTCTACTTTTAAATTATTGTTTTAGATTTACTCGAATTACATTGATCTAAAGGGCTTACAAATACCTACCGATGACAATTAGTAGAGACGAAAAAATATTGTAATTGTTAGTATGGAGAGCTGTATAATCTATTAATTGTATTGGTATTTCGTCCTTTAGTAGTTCTATGTATCGTACAGTCGCCAACACTTTTAATTGACCTTTATGAAACCATATCATATTGCAATAAAATTAACCTGTATTTTGCGTCCGACAAATCCAATCAATCATTCTACAAATACCTTATTAAAAACATTTAATTCCATGTCAATTATTATGTAAACCATAATGAACAATCCAACAAATCTATCTTCCTAGACATCAACCACTTATTAGAATAAACTGTCTGTAGACATATAAAGTGTAGACAGACACGTTATAATCTGCTAAGTTTCCTTGTATACCGGTCTAGATGTTGGTGTCTTCCTACAATTAAGCCTTCATACCTAAGCAACCCAAGTTAATAAATATGAATGCATTTAATTGGTCCATCGATCGATTACGCGGAAGGCTGTGACGTGGTGGTGATATGGTATACCGATGTTATTAGAATTACGCGGAAGGCTGTGACGTGGTGGGTATATGATATACCGATGTTATTAGAATTACGCGGAAGGCTGTGACGTGGTGGTGATATGGTATACCGATGTTATTAGAATTACGCGGAAGGCTGTGACGTGGTGGGGATATGATATACCGATGTTATTAGAATTACGCGGAAGGCTGTGACGTGGTGGGGATATGATATACCGATGTTATTAGAATTACGCGGAAGGCTGTGACGTGGTGGGGATATGATATACCGATGTTATTAGAATTACGCGGAAGGCTGTGACGTGGTGGGGATATGATATACCGATGTTATTAGAATTACGCGGAAGGCTGTGACGTGGTGGTGATATGGTATACCGATGTTATTAGAATTACGCGGAAGGCTGTGACGTGGTGGGTATATGATATACCGATGTTATTAGAATTACGCGGAAGGCTGTGACGTGGTGGGGATATGATATACCGATGTTATTAGAATTACGCGGAAGGCTGTGACGTGGTGGGGATATGATATACCGATGTTATTAGAATTACGCGGAAGGCTGTGACGTGGTGGGGATATGATATACCGATGTTATTAGAATTACGCGGAAGGCTGTGACGTGGTGGGGATATGATATACCGATGTTATTAGAATTACGCGGAAGGCTGTGACGTGGTGGGGATATGATATACCGATGTTATTAGAATTACGCGGAAGGCTGTGACGTGGAGGGATATGATATACCGATGTTATTAGAATTACGCGGAAGGCTGTGACGTGGTGGGGATATGATATACCGATGTTATTAGAATTACGCGGAAGGCTGTGACGTGGTGGGGATATGATATACCGATGTTATTAGAATTACGCGGAAGGCTGTGACGTGGTGGGGATATGATATACCGATGTTATTAGACTTATTAATGTGGGCATAGATACTTGCATTTTACGAAAGCTACCCATGCCTATGCCTACTTAAACACGGTTTACGTAATCGGCCTAAATTACCAAATAGTATTCTGTGTAGCATTATTGAAACGATTTAATTTCTTTTCTTGTTTTTTTCCATAATTGGAACCAAAATAAATTCGTTTTCCGTGGTTATTTAATTTTCAACAGGCTAAGTTTATTATTGATAAAATTGTTTATTTAACGGCGAGAAAGCATTAAATGCAATAACCATTATAACTTGTCATAGCTGTCATAAAAGTTTTTACTATCTACGAGTAAGTATCCATACATTCATTAGATATGGACAACATTATTTCATAATTTAACTGCATACTAAAACGCATTTTGTTCATCTTTAATTACGTGCATAAAACTCAAGTGATAAAAAGGAAACTAATGCTAACTATGCTGATGAAAGAGCACTATAGGTATCTGTCGCCTTGACATGAGTTTTACGACAGACTTTTCAATAGTACTTTTTGATATAAGTGCGGAAATTATGTCATTATGCCCGAGCCCCTAGGTGTCTCGGGACGAGTGAAAATGACACTTCCGCACGTGTATCAAACGACGTTTTTTAATACATTTGCGATAAAATTACAACGAGGCGGTGGGCCGGCCCACCACCACCCGCCGGCGACCATGTGGAAGAAAGCGGAGAAGAGCCGCCGGCGCCTTGGAAAAGTAAAAAGCACTAGTACGAAAAATACAACTTTCCGCATGAAACGTAACTACAAAATGTACCACTTTTTAAGCAACTATATTAAAAAGTATTTATTCGACATTAATTGTAATTATGTGTATTTTACGTGGTATGTTCGTTAGTTACTTAAATGTATAATACTACACAGCACCAACTGTGCTTTATTCTGTTCTTACCTTACGTTATGGTTGCCTGGTAGAGATAGCTCTGTAGCGATAAGTTCTTGTACTGTATTGAATGCGAGCTCAAACTATAACCAAGTATACAAACTATAAATTAACACGTGATAAGTTCTTACTAAGCATTTACATTTCTCTTTCACACTCTGTAAGTATAAGTCTCGTTACAGTAATCCCGATCTTAATTTCACTTAAGTCCTACAAATCTGTTATAATAAAATGGAACGTTTGAATATGGTACAGACAGCGTCAAAAGTACAGCTAATATATATAATAACCTTTTATTTTTATTCAAACGTAAAACCTTTATAGAAATCCCATGAACATGAACATTTAAAAATCTACTCCTGTTCATATCTTAGGTACATCGTGTTATACTGCTAACCATCAGGTAAGGAATATACAGTATATGCTACGATTAGCATGTTGCCGTTTCAGCACAGTATTTGCTTGTATCCTGGCCATTTGTCAGTTTACAATGGTAATTCAGTGTAAACAAATTGCTGACTTGAAGAGTTTTTGTTTTAGCGCGCTTCATATTGGCAGTGGGATGTAGATCGAATTATCATTGTAAACTGACAATTATAAAGTTGTTGAAATCAGACCCCTGCCTGCTGTCAAATCCTAACCTAACACGAGCGTCTGTTTGCTTTTACAAACAGATATGTTCGAGCACACTGTTGTGTCCATTATATAACTACCTACCAGATCGAGTCACACTTAAATGTGCCCGGAATGAAGTCAGTCATAATTATGTAGGGGAAGCGAGACGCACAGAGACTAAAGGTAATGTGGGAGCGGGACCGCGATACCTTCCACGGTCTAAAAAACTTCACTGCTTTAAGTTTGAAGCGTACTTAACAATTAGTTTACTACATTAATTTAAGTAATAACTTTTATCTACACACATATCATAAGTCCTCTAAAATGCGTTCAGAAACCGTAGAAAATTACCAGCATTTCAGTACATCGTCACCTCCCCCGCCAACCACCTCCACCAGCAGGTCCTGCAGTAAAGTAATAGTCGAACACGAACGACATCGAATTCGATGTCGTAATGACTTTTCGATATCGAATTAAATTTTTCGAATTTGACTACCAACGTTATTTTAAAATCATAGTGAAATTAAACGGATCGCTCACGTATATAAGTCGAGTTCAGTCCGACATGTATAATTAATAACGTGATACTGATTTTTTTTTTACAAAAAAAAAACAGTTTACGAAACGTCAGCTCGGTATGTTTGTCTATGATTAAAAAAAAACAATCAAATTCGTGACAGGTATGGGTATGACATATGCCTTGGGCTTCTGAACCCATCTTAGAGTACGAGAGTAATGTATGCAACTCCACATAATTAGGCCTTAAAACACTCATTATGTAGCAGTTGCTTAAACTACTATTGGCGCTCACAGTACAACTGCGTAGCATCTACGAACTCGCGACGTAGGTAATGGAAACATCATAAATATTACATTGTAGACTTAGTACGAACATGACGTAAAATATGTTTCTAGATGGGACAGTTTTGAAATGGTTGCAAATATGTAGCGCGAGTTTTTGCCCGCGCGCGGTTTCGTTCTCGTAAAATGACTTTTTATTTAAACCTACGAGTGTGTCCCATGGGCATATTAATTCTTGTGACAATAATAATGTTTTATGTAAGGGGAGAGACAAAAAAGGTGTGATATAAGTTTTAGTTTTGACGTGTGTGTGCATCTGTGACTGCTGTGGCATCATAACTCCTAATATAAATATTTGTATCAGTAACCGAGTGGTAACTTATAGTCCATTGAGTGCTCAACAATTTGAGATTAAAATCTCGTTTGAAAAAAAAGTGACGGACATGTTATTTCCGTGTACCCTTCATAATTATAATGTAACTTATGTTAGCTTGATGAAAATCGTATTTTCCGTAGTTCGCGTGCTCCGTGGCGGGAGGCGGTGTGATAACGCGGTGTGTTATCACCGCGCCTGCGTCCAGGCAGCCACATTCACTGCAGCTGCAAACAGCTTGAGCGAGTTTGATACTTGACGATTTTAATGTTCATAATGCGTTTTTCCATGTAGTTAGTACTTAGCCTGAAATAATGTATGTACGTATTTTGACTTCATAATCTGGATCAATCATATTTTAATGTTATGGCTTAATCCTACCTGTTTGCATTAATTATAGTATTTATATAAATACCTATTCTTTATTAATAAGTAAATGTCAAAAAAAAAGTAATGTAATTTTTTTTTTACTGAAAAAAAAAATTGGAAACTGGTTGGGCATTTTCGTATTGTATAAGTTTCCTAAGAGGATTTTTTTGGTATCATTTCAATCATGGCAGAAAACGGTTCGACGAAACATTGCATTATTTTGACAATTTAATGTCACGGAAGACAATTAAAACCCACTCTTTATTTATACATCTAAGTACTTTAATATTATTCAAAGTATCAAATCAGGTTACGCACGCTACGCCAGAGATCATGCGATGCTTGACGCTGGAGTCAAGGAGAGCGGCCGGCGACCACGCCCTGCGCCCGCGCCGATTCGATTCGATTGTCGCTATATATCCTTTTCGGTTACAATCGAATAGCGCCATTGTCGTTTGAAGTTTCAGGTGTCGAAATATATCAATTCAATTGCCCTTTGCTATGCATTATTGGATTTAGACTTCGAATGAAAGTCTATATTTGGTTTATTAATTTTATGATACGAAAGACCTGATTTCAAGTTAGTATCTAACAATGGAATTGAAGGCCTTAGGGGCAACGCGATAATGACATGTAATATGTCGGCTATTAGCGACTTGCATATAGGATCTTTCCGTTCCTTCCCTAATTAAACACCTTAATGTAGTGTCCAGGTAATTAAGAGAGAGCTGACAGAAAGCCGACAGAAGAGAGAGAGAGAGAGAGAGAGAGCGATGTGCGACTATGAATTCCTTCCACCAAGGACGATAAAAGCTAGGGGACATGTCAATGTCCATAAAATATCACGTTCCTTTAAAATAATAAGGCTGCTGTAGCTAGTTTCACTATATAGAGGTTTCTGTACCTTATTACATGTCAAAAGTTCACAATAGATCTCTTATCTACCGTTTCGTATGACACTTAGCGCCACCTCTGTTCGTTTTTTATTTAAGTTTCTAGATGGCGCTATTGTGTTAGAGGTAGAGGTATCATATGTATAGTGAAACTAACTGCAGCAGACTTTGTATTTTAGGCATTGGTAGTCGTGTTACTTTTATCGTCCTTGTCTCCACATTTACACTGTCTCTAAATTCAGTTGTACATGCGTGACTGACTTATACTTAAGTGACCTATCAAGCTCCGCAATATTATGCTAGTGCCTCGAAATCATCATCATCATCAATTTATACAAAACTCTTCCGTTACTGAGTTTGAGAAGGCTGCAATTTTGCACAGAGATTGAATTTATGATGTAGACAAGCACTAAGAACGGATTTGTTGAAATTGCTATTCGATAGACAATAAACGAGATTTATATATTTACGCACGTACGAAGTCGCGGACAAAGGTTTATTATAATTATTAGTCATTAATTATTAGTAGTTAATTATTAGTCAAAATAAGCAAGAAGTGTTGTACTAAATCTGCTTGGCAACGTAACGTACCGAATAAGCTGCAACTGTAGGTTCTGGCAGAATATCAGCGCTGTGGCAGTAACGCCGGCAGCGCACGCTGAGTCGGCGCCTTTTCGCGGCTGTGCCGTGACAAATTTCCGTGTGTGTATAGCTTGTAAGATATTTGATTTGCTGCATTTGTCATAGTCATGGTTGTCGAATAAAGTTTTTTATCTATCTATCTATCTAGTTGCATGATGACAACTGTGCTTAAGAAGCATCCCAAGTGACCTTTGTAATTAATACCCGTCTAAGTCACGCTTCGTGGAGTATAGGAAGGAATTCTCGATGTAACGTTGACCTTGCTATGAATAAAGTGAAAATTAATACGGATGTTGGACATGGCGGAATTCGACACCAGTAACCCTGACCACGCTTGCTCGTCCATGGCTACTGATGCATTACAACACAATACAATAAATACACTAACTCTTTATTGAACAGCACATGACAAGCAAAACAGAAAAAAGGTATAAAGAAAATACAGCACATCTTTACAGTCATGCTAAACATAATGTCAGTTTAGAATTCTGGTCAGATTGTAGAAAGAAGGATGAACGTACTTCGTTTAAGATAAAAACTATATGCCTATATAGGAGTCAATTTAAAAAAAAGTTCCTCTATTTTCATTCATCATCATCGTCTTGCTTCATTTTAAAAATATGGCATTCAATCATAAAACATGATCATCGCTCATGAAGCCACAACAGTAGGACCCATTTTCGAATCTTCATTGTTAAGCCATTACTCAGAGTTAGATTTCATGTCCTGTTATCCTTAGGTATATTAACATTTATTGTCCATTAATAACTATCTATTAAGAATAATTACAAAACCATAGAGTAATCACAATACACATTTATTCGACCTTGAGGCTATGAAATAAATTACCTATTCTGCCTTATCAGTTATTGAGTAATGGTCTATGGAGTGCCGCCTGGCACGCAACGATGACAAATATCCGCGAGTACTTCGTAGTAAACTTACATTAGTAATTATTAAATCAGAACAGCTCCTGGACGTTACGGATCTGTCGCCGCCTTTCCGGTAAACCCAGCCGGATGAATTACACCCACAGTCATTAATTAACAACTGATAAATAATCCATATCTCTCGCGAGTAAATATACAGCAGTTTCTTAAAATACAATTACCGTACACACAAGGAGACGACGGAGCCCCGCACTTACGCAAATTTATAATGTCCTTACAAATGAGCCGTACAAAGAATTACGGCTTTTAAAAGAACATTACGTTGATAAAAATTATGATGACAGCTTTTAATGCGGGATTCTTGCACACGTTAAGTAAAATCGCCACCGTAATCAGCTCGCACTGCCCGCGCTATGACTCAAACTCATCCATATTTGTTCACTGCGGGCAAAAAGCGCGGGGATCATTTTCATCTCCGTCGGTAATACAAACAATTAGTATAAAACGGCTGTTACTTTTCCGAGTTTCAGTGCGCGGCGGCATCGCTTCGCCGAATAAAATTAAGCTATAAAACTTAACGATATGATCTCACCAAAACCCGAGCCGCTATACATAAATTATCATATTATAATTATTTGGTACGAAAAAAAAAGCCGTCGAAAGGGACGCGACGCGGCGCGGGCGCGGGTCCGAACATCGACATTTAAGCTGTCAAAATACGGGACCTGTTGCGCGTATTGTCGGCGGTAATGATTATTATTTTTGACTTTAATTTCAGCGCAGCGGCGGCCGGCTGACCTTTTCACTCAAGCGATACTTATTTTGCTTTATTTCAGATGCGGTTATCATCAAACGTCGATCTGAGCGAGGTGGTGGAGCGAACGAGGCTGCTACATCCGCTCTCTGAGGTCTCGAGCGACCACGCCTAGCTTAATTGGCTAGAGCGATGCCTGCAGCTTTATTATATTATGCGCTACTGCCTTTGAGCACTGCGAGTTACTAATTCGCGATAATTATACGATAGAGTCGGAATAGGCTGGGTATTATGAGCCGATACGACTGGGTGATATCGCTTTTCAATTTGCAGGCGGCGCGTAGGTTGCGTCTCGATGCGTTGAAACGGTGCTTATTGTGGAGTTATTGGGACCAATTGAATTTGTATCTATTCCAATAGCTTACCAATAATAGAGAGCATAGTAGATTCAGAATTATCGTAAAGTAGGCGTTTGTACAATGGAAGCTATGGACAAGTTTCATGTAGTTAGATATTGGTTATTGCTCGTAACTTTCTTCTTAACTAATGATTTAGGTATCTGACAAAAGAGTGTGCCTAGCTAAGTATGAAAATTATAACCTGTGTTTTTACGATTTTCCCGTAAATAACAATTATTATACTTTTAAATACCCATTCATTGAGCTGTATTCAACAGAAAAAATCCGGAAAAATATGTGTCTCGTGTCGCTTGTTTCGCGACTCCGTGTCGCGTGCCATAACATAACCCCTGCCACGTTGAATTTTTTCTATGTATTCAACTGTCAGCGCGTTTATCTCTTTTTGTACTGACTAGCGCCATCTAATACAATAACTAAATCTAACTTTACCGCATCCACTTTACAAAACAGCCACCTAACTTCGCGTATCCGCGGCGATACCATCAACCACTCGTTTGATTGACATGCTTTAATGATTTTGATGCGTTACTATAATTCATATAAGACAAAAGGTAAAAAGCACTGGCATTCGTCTATCCTGCACTGCTAACTACTGGTTAAATTTTTGTTTGCGTAACCGATAACCGACAATGATTTACAAATTGAAATCGTTTCTCTTTCGAGATCGTTGAATGAATGTCGTAAGTGGAGCATGTGTTTAAGCGTAAAGTTCAACAATAACTAGCTTTTTAAATGGACTGATTTATTTTCTTGATTGTTTTGACTCAAATTGTAATTAAAGAAATCAAGGTTTAAACGACTGTCGTGACATAAGCTACAGACCCCATCGTGGTTTACCTGAGCGCAAATCGTGGTTTTGTTTCATTTATAGCGATCGAAAAAAATTACGAAAGAAAATAAGGTCGTAATTTGGAGATCAGTAATCAGATCATTCGATTTATTAAACAAACTCACCAAGAACAGATTTTGAGAAAAAAAAATCTTAAGTTGTCCATAAATGACGTTATGATCCGTCGTATCAGACTGATGGAAACGACAAATCGTTAGTGCAGTTTAAATGAAATTATAGAATATTATATGACAAATTGTAGCTATCGTGTATGGGGAAGTTTAAACGTCCTAAGCTGTATCGTTTCGAACACTGCACCACAAGAATAATCCGCTACTGCAAAAATTAAACGCTAACCCTTTTTATCGATTACCTAGTTGATCAACTTAGAAAAAATTAAAATCATCAGCATTTTCATTTCAAAGCTCAATATCTCAAAAATGAAACGAAGCTAAGAACCTCTCTATTACTTAAACTAGCTTTGCATTAAAAAAAAGCCGCGCCCCAATCTGTTCATCCGCTCAGGTCGCTTAGGAACTAGGACACCATAGAGCATAGAGAGATATACAGATACACCCATATACCTTAAAGCCAAGGGTTAGACTCGAATCGCTTGTTTTACCTGCCAGTATTGCTTTCTTTGTTTACTATTAAGAAAAACCCTTACCAAAATCCCAGCATTCCCTCCCCACCATACAAACTATTCCTGGGATTTTTGAAGGTAACCTACACAATTACACATACACATCCTGACAGATGAATCATCACAGGAAAACACAATTTTGTACAAAAATCCAAACATCCGTATGAATTTCATAGCCTTTAAATCACCCGGGAAAATTGTAAATTATTAACTCGATACTCTTAAGAGGCGCAATTAAGACATTCCGATTGCCATCAGTAAATACCCGGTCCATAAATAACTTTAAGCTTTTGGTTTGTGAATTTACGTCTTCAGTCTTATTAAGGTCTGGGCTGATATAAGGGTGAAGGAGATTTGTGCGGGGTTCAGTCGCCTTTGAGTCACGTGCGCGGGACTTATCGTGTTTACATTATAGTGATAATAACGCTGATGTGCGTTGTATTTCATGCAAGTAAGTTTATTTTTAACATGCAACTTTCAATCATAGTGAAATAAACTGATCACTCGAGTACTTATAGCCCGACATATTTCTAACTAATCCGTAGTCCCTCCTCTGGGAGAAAACGCTTTGGCGGTAATGAAACGAACACTGCGCGCCAACGCGCTAATCGGTGCAGCTGACAGCGGTGAAAAGTTTTGTGACGTGACTGATCCGTTTATTTCACTATCAAGTATTGTACTTGTAAATGAGATTTAGACTATAAGAAGATATCTTTGTAAGTATGCGAGTATTGACAATCTTTAGCAATGTGAGACACTATGGTTATGTAGTAAATAGGCTTAACAATTAAAGTAAAAAGCACTTAGCTATTTTGTACATCAGTGATTAGGTAAGGCAAGAAAAGAGTTAATAATAATTATTAAGCTTAATAAACTTATAGTTTCGCACTTTTATTTTTGAGTGATATGTACTTGCAGACCGAGTTAGTAAGTAATACTTTGCTTTTATTTTTATATCCCTTAAATAAAGTAATTAGTATCACTTAAAACGAAAACGGTAGGTACTAGTACATGCAACAAGGATATAGAAAAAGCATTTCGTAATAATTACCGATAATTGTTTTTTAATTCATGTAATTGATATAAATGTTCCATAATGCTTGTAGTTCAGTGACAAATTCGACATGGCTGTATTAACTTAACACTATTGCTCTGCATTTGCGTGTAATTTTCATGCAAATGGTTCAAATTATTTTTGACATTTTCAACATTGCAATAATTGACAGTCACTGCAATAACCGGGGATTTTATAAGTACAGTTCTTTTTCGTATCCTTAAAAGCCTTTTTTGGTAAAGTTGACTTATAAAGCTAACTTAAACGGGATGTCAGATAATTATACTTAGGTAAAACGATTAATTTTGAAGTAAAATACTCACAAATTTTTGGTATTTACCTAATCATTTTCTGTAATTTGCAAAAACTATAGCACTAAAGTAGACCTAAGCGAGATTCTAATGATTTAATAAGACGTATTTTTTCAATTTCTTCATACATTTTAGGGCCATCGTCGAATCTCTCCTTGTTTTTAGTATAGAAAACATCAACGCATAAAATTACTCTAAAATGAACTTACCTACTTCAAAATCTATTTGCATATTTAACACCATCTTCTCATTATCACATTTCGATAAAATTTAATAGGACTGCGAGAATATAAATTTTGTGTTCTTTCAATCAAAAAAAATGAAACGCTTTTGTGGCAAAAACGTTATGTACATCAATAAATGAACATTATAAATACAGACAATGAGTTACAAAAGCGCTTAGTTGATGCAACTTGTGACCAAAGGGCTGGCAGTTTTCTCTCTCAAAGAATCAGCATCGCTATTCAGCGAGGCAATGCTGCCAGCCTTTTGGGCACTATGCCACGGGGGCCTTATTTAGATTTAATTTAGTTTTAAGTTGTAGTTTATTTAGTTTAAGTTTAGATTTAATGTCATTGTAAATTGCTTTTATTATGTAAATATATTTGTTAAGCTGTAAAAAAAAAAATACGGACAAATTAAGAACCGCCCCGTTTTAATAAATTTAAAAACAAATACATACTTACCTACCTAATATAAAATGAAGTTAATAAAATAGTTATAAAATCAAGGATCAAATAAAAGGATCTTGCAATTAGCGAGAAATGGATGTCAAACTGAACCTGACCTGATGACTCCTCAAAATTAGCGAGAAATGGATGTCAAACTGAACCTGAATTGATGACTCCTCAATATTCTTGGTATTCTCAAGAACCTAAAAACCTTGAATGGCCCCGATACGTGCTTAATTTCTCACTTAACTTTTTACAGAGTAACGAACAATTTCGCCATTAATATGTAATCTTATGCCTTATTATTTTTAAATGGGTGTTTATGTCATATTCCCAAGGCGCAACTGATTTAAAAAGCGGTAGTAAGAAAATTGCTCTCAGCGCTCAGCTTCCTCTATGGCACATTTTATTTATTTATATTAAGATGTAGCGGGCATACTTTATACATTAAGTTGCCATTAAGGGTATAAACAAGCTGTATGTACTTAATGTTGACTTAGCCCACATTGTGAACATTTAAATGTGAATTAAGCAACATGATTTTTAAGAACAATTTGGTTTACTAGTTACTTATAATTGATTGATCAAAACGAAACGAATATTGAACATGACAAAACAGTTCACGTAAAATACGGAATAAAAAAAATTAGGAACAGAACAAACGGACTTATCGTTATACAAAGCGAACCTTTTACATGAAATGAAGAAAAATAACAGACTAATATTATGTGTTGCCACGTTGTCAGGCAATAGATCCTAATCTGGTACCTACTATCTCCAATCTTCGTATGTGAAATTAAATACATCTAAATTGATATACCTAACGGCTGATTTAGAAGTAATTAACAAAGTGAATTTCTTCACACACACGGTTTAAAAATATTTGTAAATGAATTTCTTCTAGATCTCTGAACCATACTCTTGTTTTATTGACAGTTTGAAAACTTATCGATGACAAAGTCATTTTTAACTTAAGGTTAACTGGAAAAAACGGTCACTTTCTATAATTTGACTTATAGTTTAAAAATGAAACTTAATCGCTGATAATGAATGTTACAAAATGGCTCAATGTTAACGATTATTAAATCTAAACTCCTTTCCATTTCCATTCCTTTCCAATAAATACATTATGGATACATTAACCCTGAAAACAATACACTCTTTTTCTTTGGGCAGTCGTGTAAAAAGTTCATAAAGTTTTAATGTATTAATTTGCCTCGTTTAATAACTGCAAATGAACATATTTTTTGGATATCCGTACCTTAATTTTCTCAAAATAAAATTATATTATTTCTAAATAAATGAGTTAAAACGTCTGTTTTTCGCCCACAATGCGAGTGTCTATTTGTTTATATTTGCGTGATTTACATCGCAATTGAACTACGTAATATATCTTTAGTCGGTAAATTGTTTGTAACTATAAAAAATAGTTTTACTAATAAATAATTGTACAAATACTAAGTTTCTGATAAGCATTAAATATCAGTTAACTTTACAATGTAAAAAAGGAATTCTACAGAGCTTTTTTCTTACTCAAAATCACACTACATACTTGCAATTAAGATATATAATATAATATATCTATGATGTGGATAATATGACCTGGTGCGAGGAGATTGAGAGAAACTATTTTATTCAGTACGAGTATTTTATTGGCAGGCACAAGACAGACAAGTTTTTCATAGTTACTTAGGTAACCTAGTGTTGCTACTAAAAATATACTATAGCAAACAACATTGCCATATAACAATATCTTTCGCCGCCCGCTCCAGATACAACCCGTTGCATGTCTCGGGCGATATGTCAGGGCGATCGGTAAGGTCAGCTATAATGAAGAGCCTGTTGATTTAACATAATCGCCGGCTTTTTAAATATACGTGATTACTATACTTATTTCTACTTATGGGAGTAGGGTAAACAACTCTATCATTGGCACCCATCCCATTATCAAGACGAGAAAGGTGAATAACTGTCAACAGCTGGGTGCCAATTATTAAAATAAAGGTACAGGTAGAAAGGTTACAATGCTAGTTTTGGCCTGCAATGTTATGGATGAGGGTGTTTGTAGTCTTTGAAAATGAACCTTGAATGATCCTTGAATAGATGATGATCTTTGAATAGTAATAAATTAATTAAAATGAAGCTTACATATATTGGTAACTTTTTTAAAGTTTAGATGACACATAATCTCATGCCACTAATTCATTTCTTGGAGTCATCGCAATAAATCTCTACTATGAGATTTTTCTAGTATTTAATTTTTATTTAAAGAAATTTTTAGGGTTCAGTACTTCAAAAGGATAAACGGAACCCTTATAGGATCACTTTGTTGTCCATCTGTCATTCTGTTTGTCTGTCCGGCTGTCAAGACCCTTTTTTTGGAACGAGTGGAGGTAGCAAGCTGAAATTAATAAATATCAACTACTCAAACTTGCAGTCCCTTGAAGCTGTGCAAAAATCAAGCTTCTAAATCAACACGATCAAAAGATGTAGTCATTAAAAAGGATGTTTCCGTACAAATTGCCGCGATATCAAAACTTATAGGGTTCTTCCAGTTATTCTAGAAACTTGAAATTTGGCATGAAGGTAGCTGTCATAGCACAACCAATGAAAAAAGTCTGACAATCTTTTTTTTTTTATGCGTGTGTCAATGACCAATATAAAGTGACCCTACGCTGCATAATATCTTGCTTGGGAGCAGTGCCCTAAGCACGACTTGTCGAATCCTGCGTCACGTAAAATCGAATAGTAAACTATAACGAGTTTGTATGACGTTTGGAACAGCGCCCGCCCGTGAGCGTATTTGGAACTAAAATTTTGTATGAGATTTCTCGATCTCGATACGATAACCGTAACGTAACGCAGGATTCGACAAGTCGTGCTTAGGGCACAGAGCTCTGCTAACAGTGGACCTATTAAAACATTCGGGAAAAGCGGGAAAAATCTTCGAAGTTTCTCGTGATTAGACGTTACATACTTACTACAAGTTTGACTCGCACTTGGCCGGTTTATATTCTATACATGTAATTAAGCGAATAAGTATTATACAGAAACTCCCAAAGAAGCTTAAGTAGTGAAAATTTAACATTACTGAGCGTATCTCACGAAGTTTGCAGAATTTTGTAAATTTCTTATGAAAATCGATTAAATCTTGGGAGTTTTATTGCATTTTAATAAGGTGGCGGTCGCGCCCGCGGCGCCCGCGCTGTTTGTTAACTGAAGCGAAATAATTGAGTCCTCCACACTCACTTATTTAGATTATTTACATAACTCTGTTTAAAATAGACAGCTGTTTTTTTTTCAAGGCCGTACAGGATTTTTAGTACTTCCTTGGCTCATTCTTACACTATATCTACAGTGGGAGATTTTATTATGCAGTGCAGCTGTCACTGCCATATGATATAGTCTTTTAGGTTAGAATCTGTGTCGAAGTGTCCTTATTTAAGGAAGTAACAGATGTCAAATTGACCACATAAGAAATCTCCCACTGTAGTTTTAAAAGTATCTATAGGCTATAAATGTGGAAGAAACATTTCAGTACTTGTACTTAGTACCTACTAACTACCTAGTTTGCCGTCCTTGTTAGTAAATACTTACGAAATTTCATTAATCTTAATGATTGAACGAGTTTCGCGCGCCATCACAGCGCGAGTGTTAAGGATCCATCTCGTTCGTACCCAGCTAAAAAGTTTAATCGAACATCAGATAATTCTTATCGCAGTTCATATTAAACATTAACTTTTAAATTTAAGAAGAAACAGTCGATATTGAATAGCAAAATTACAGAAAATTTATAACGTTATTATTGGTGCCTGGTAATTTATTTGTATTCATAAATTGTATCATTATTGAGCATGTTTAATTCTTATTTGGTTTTATACAAACTCAAAATCAAGGTTTTTAAATTGTAGCGAAAAAATACATCAAAACCATTCTTGTATCAATAATATTAAAATTAAAAATTATCTCAAACTCGAGTTTTTTTTCGCCACAGTATACCTAACCACGAAATCTTTAAAATATTTCGCATTGAGATTATACTTTAAATCGGCACAACATTTATAAGGGCCTCACCCCCAGTTCCCAAACTAAGCACACACACTTGTTTCATTTAATCAATTTTAAATAATATCTTTAGTTTTTATTTTAGCATAGGTACAAATCGTTTCATTTACGTAGCGATGCTACAAGCAGTTATACAAAAGACATCAACGCTAGTGAACAGCGTAGCTGCGATATTGTTATTGCTGTTTCAAGGGCGCATTAAAACTGATTCAGCATATACTTAAAGGAAAAAAAACATTAGAGTACAAATAAAAAATACACAAAAATATCATTTTTGAAAACTCACGGCTAATTGCCTACTGAAAAGGACCGAAGGCTTATCACTTTCAGGACAATCTCATTTGAACAACTGTTAAAACGGCAAATGCTAAAACAAATGCTGTTTTTTAAAACTCGAGACCCACAACAATATATCAACCCTGGATCATACTATGCCAAAGTGCAGTGCTTTTATCTACACATATCGTAAGTCTTCTATTATACGTTCAGAAATCGTAGGTAATGACCATCATTACGACAATCAGTTTGCATCTTCAAAGACCAACACAATTAAAAAAGAGGCCTCAATTTAAAAAAAACCTTCTATACAAAACGTCAGCTCGATATGTTTGTCTTTAATTTAAAAAAAATCCAAATTCGTGACAGGTTTATTATGCCTTCGGCTTCTGAACCCAACTTAGAGACTTATAATATGTGTGTAAATAAAGTAATGTAGCAACTCTACATAAGTAGGCCTTAAAACACTTGTGTGATCCTATTATGATAATTATGTGACAGTTGCGTAAACTACTATTCCAATGCGGGACCGAAATATTCACGCGCTTTTCCATTTTCAGGTTAAAATAGGACTATCAAAAGAATCATACATTATTGTATTTATCGCTTTTCGAGGTTACTGCGACCCCACTTAAAAGGTTCATTGACTCCCCAGGGGCCTCAAAAATGTTTTTTTTTTTCTAATTAATTTTTCGTTTAATAACAGGGACCAAAATTCATCCCCTCTAACTCCTGCACAGCCTGTAGAGCGTACTTCGCGTGTGCGTGTGCTTAGGCCAGCGTAGCGCACGCGACTGCTATCGGGTCCGCTAGAGCGAGAGCGCGCTAGACATCCCCTCCGAACCAATAAAAAAACAAAGGCTTAATTCATAACTACCTATCCTCGTGACGGGCACTCAGGGTAAGACAGCGCTTGCGTTGACATAAAAGTGAGAACGTTCCCCTACTAAACAAATAACATCTATTGAGGGGTCAATCTCAAAATTACGGTCTTAGAAATCTGTTAGGCTCATATACAGACGTCTTTACACATTTGTAGTTATACTTTCATTCTCTACAAAATACGTCAAAAAGGGAGTCAAATAACTTTGTTATTTAGGATCCCTTTGAGCTTTCAAATTAAACTCCGTCTTCAGGAAAATAAAAAAGGATAATTTTAGTTTCAAATCATGTTCGTGATAACCCCCCCCCCCCCCCCCATTCACCCCAAGGCCCATGGCACTATTATTGGTCTGGTTAGAGCGAGAGCACTACCAACATCCAAAAATATGTTCAATGCAGTGAAGGCATTATTGCTCTCTACTACTCTACTATAGAGTCTATAGCTTACTTTAAAGCTCAGCCAGTCTCCGAACTGAACATAGCCCCATTCAAGAACCTTTTTTTTTTAAATCCCTTAAAGACCCAAATTTAACCCTTTTGAGCCTTCTTTAAAATTAGAACAAGTTCTTATAATTAAATAAATAAATATCTTCAATCAAAAGGGGTGAGCCCATTAGTGAGGCCGACTTGCCCCAACCTGGGGTGAACACTAACTTGGGTGTAAACATTAAACCAGACGACACTTAAATGAGTCAAGTCAATTTCGAATTAGTTTCAAACCCAGGTCGGCGCAATTCGGCCTAAGTATTTCTTCAAAGGTCTTATTAAACCCCCCCTTTACCCCATGGGTCATGGGTTGGGTGGCCGCGTGCGGCCGCGCCGGCGTCGCGCGCGCGACTGCTATCGGTCCCGTTAGAGCGAGAGCGCGCCCCGTACGAGCCATCCGGAAGCCGCGCTGAAACTGGACCGTTTTCTTTTCTTGTTATTATTGAGATCGCCTCTCAAGTTTCTGTTGTGGCTGATAACGCGATGCAACGCCGTAGTGCGCACGTGCGCACCGCTCCCGCGAATGGATTTTAAAGTGCCGTTTAATAAAAAAAAACTTTTAATAAAATTGTGTGTGTTTCCCTAGTGCGAAGTGAAGGATTGCCTCTCTGTGTTAAATTTAAATGACAAGGATATTTTTTGGAAACTTTTTTAAATGTGCGGTTTTCGGTTTTTTAAATAAAAAGCTCTGAAGGATAATTTTTGGTGTTCGGCGTTATACGAGGTACGTTTAGTGTCACTTAAAGCTTAAGGTTGTTTTAATGCTGGTTATAATTCACGTGATTTATAGCGAGATAAAAATACGAGTTTATTGTAAATTAAAACGTGGTTTTAAATTTATTTTATAGGGTTTTCGGTTTTTTAGTAATATGGAATTAACAACAAAAAGTTCACTTGACCAGTAAAGAAAGAATGAACTTGAGCATTCGTTTTGGCAAAGAAATAAATATCTTTGAGCTTTTAAAAACATATGTAGATTGTAAAATTTAAACAAGGATTAACAAGAACGACGACGAATTAAAATAAAGCTGCCAGTTCTTTAATAGCTCCAATATAAATGATAAAATTGATAAGCAATAAGAACCATAAAACCAAGCCATGCATTTGTACACACAATCATTATGTAAATAAACACTTTCATTTTAGATAAAGTGATTAAACATATTATGTACCTACCTATTTTATTTTCGAATTAAAACATAATGAATTAAAATTCATGGGATCGTTTATACTTCTAACAACTTTGCAAGATCATTGATAATCAGATATCGTTTACAAGTTCCAAACGTCGAGAATAAATAACTAAAAACATTTTGTCAATAATGTAAAAAACATGTTTCAGTTCAAATAAAATATTTTTGAAAGTGTGTTTTTTTTGTTCATTACTTACAATTTATAAATTTGTTTTTTAACTATAAATCCGCAGCAATCTCATCGGCCGTCGGCAAAGTTTCTTTACTCGTAAGAAATTAAACCAAAGAACAAACTGACAGACGAATTGGAAAATATAAATAGTAAAAATACGTATTCATTATAATTAATTATACATATAAATACACAAACGAATTCATTATTATGCTTTCAATATCTGTGTGGTAAATACTGCAAATGATTAAATGATAAATAAAATAAAAACGTACACACGTACACCTACACTGGGTAAGTAGGTTTTATTGTTCTAGTAAAATAAAAAGTTTTTTTTTTGTGATCGGTTTTTTTTTACTAATACAGTCGTAAAAAACATGAAGTTAAAACGCTAATTTAGAGTTCGGAAAGCATTTCTATAAATTTCGAATATTTGTAGAACCTTGGAACATTCAAATCCTTGCGTTCGTCTCTACAAACAAACATGGTATTATTCTTATATTTATAATAACTGAAAAATACACTTGCAGTATTCAGTCTTACTGCGTGCATGGATTTCATTTTCTTTTATTAAATTAAATTTTAAACTTTCGAATGTTTTTTTTTATGTTTTAACGTACTGTGATTTTGCAGAAATCCCTTTGTTGTAGACTTTCCGATTTGATCTTTTTATAGTACTTAACTGAACAAGCTTAGCCTGCAAGACTGTTTATATATGTACATCTTTTGTTCAACTTGTAGTACTTAACAATATTTTCTGTTCCCTCCTAATTACTTGTTTGTCAAAATTAATCAATTTACGATTATGACTAAGGAAACTGTAACTTAGTCACGGAGGCACGAACAGTCAGTCTAACTTTCGCGTGCATATTATTAGTGCATATTTAATTTAAATTCGTAAACGCAATAAAAATGTAACCTTTATTTTTTTTACTACTGCTCAACAGAAAGTCGTAAAAATTTGACAACTTATGGAAATATGTAAGTATATATGAATTTGACATCGATACGAAAAGTGCAACTGCTCATAAAATCCGATCGCACTTGTCTTTAAGAAGGTCATCGTCATAACAAATCTACCAAGAAGGCGGTGAGAGGAACCCAATTACCAAGGGTTCCGTAACAAATTTTCCGATACATAAAAAAAGTTTTTTTTTTCTGTTTTCCTATTTTTGCTAGCCTGGCATACAACTAAAGACAAAATCTCTCTTACTTTTTCTCGCGTAATTAATGACATTTCTTAACTTATAAAACTTATAAATTAGCAAGTTTACCTGCGATCTGGGTGCAACTTAATTGCTTTTCCCTACAAAGGGTGAGCAGGTTGCAAGGCTCTCAGGAATTGAGTAACCAGTACTCAATCATTTGTTTTACACACGCATTTAATCTTGCATCCCGTGAGAACGATTAATTCGAGACAACTTTAGACAAGACGCTTTTGAAGAAATGCAACCAGTCATGTATAAATATGGCAAAATATAAGATAATTCGACCTAACATTAGGGCAACAATTGGAGGATGCGGCATTTATAACATTATCTCTTTTTTTCTTCAAGGAACCCTACAAAAGATAATAAATATGAAAATTAAGTCGGCATCCGTGTACGTCCGCTTATCAGAGCTGTCGCAGACTATTACCTTGCATCACTCCAGTAATGACACATAAACTTATTTCTTTATATTCTTGCAATTTCACTGGTTTCGGATTTTTGTCTTCACGTAAAAATCAGTGGTCCACATCTTATTTGGCGGCTTTAAGTTTGTTTTTTTTATTTTACGAAATTTCTTAATTTCGCAGAATGAAAAACTTCTACATACATAGCTTAGACGAATAGAAATATTCTAAACCTGTAAATACTTGTACGTTTACCACAAAACGTATAAGTAGTACCAAAATTTATTTCGAGAACACAGCAATCTAGATAAAGGTAAATATCCCAATGCTCTACATTACCCCAATAGTTGACACCTTTAATCATAATTGAGAGTAATAAGCAGGGTTCCAAATATTTTAAACATTGGTATGTTTACCATAGGTGTTGTTTTGCTTCGAAAGTAACCGTACGTGCTGAAAAAAACTAATAAATATTAGTTTACTATCAAAAATTCAAATTAAATTCAAATTCAAAATTTTATTCAGTAAATAGGCAGTTGAATGCTCTTTTACACGTCTTTTTTTTTTGAGTCTACCAGCGCTTTCGGAAAGACCATGATTGCCAAGAAGAATGCGCCGCAAGAAACTTGGCACAAAGTAATTTTTTCTAGAAACAAGTGTAAAAAAATAATTATTAGAACAGCAAAACCAGAACACTTTACTTTACTGGCACGTTTTAATTGAGCAGGAAATGTACAGGGTCTCCAGGTCTCTGTGAATATTTGAATTACAAAGGGATGTATAGGGTCCCAGAATTAATATTATAATACTTAATCTAAATGGCTTAGAAATGTATAGTCTTTAGGGTCAATTTAAACTAAATTTAAAATCAGCAGAGGTGTAAAACGCCTCCACGGTCAAATAATAAGTATAATAATACATATACATAAACTGGAGATGTATATGGTCTCCAAATGTCAAATAACAAAAATTGATGAAATATGCATTTCATGTCAAATAAATAAAACATGATTTATGTCAATTGTATATAATTAGTACGCAGCGGACAACGGCAACAGAGCCGGACACCATACACGAATATCTTCGGTACGCAGCCAAGTCACATTGATGTCCTAATTATCTTCTGTTTTCAGCCTTGGCCAGGTGGTATCATCACATAAGTATTCATCCACTTTGTAGTACGCTTTTTTCAGGAGAGCAGTCTTTATATGTCTTTTAAATAAATTGTGAGGCAATTCCCATGCATCTACAGGCACTTTATTGTAGAACTTAACGCAATTTCCCAAAAAAGTCTGACTGACTATTCTTAGACGAAATTTAGGGAAGTTTATGCTTATTCCGAGTGTTGAAACCATGCACATCCGACACTTTCCTGAAAGATTTGATGTTCTTGTGTGTATACAATATTACATCATATATCTATAGTATAAATCAATATTCATTGAGTTTATCAGGTATTTGCACGTAATTTACTGGCGTTTGGTTTACGGCCCGTAAAACAAAGCTGGTTTGAGTGCAGAAAATGCGGTCTCAACCATTAACGCGCGGAGTTATGCGACCAATTCCAAGTTGCTTCAGTTTCCTAATTAAGTCACTAAAGTACGACACTTTGTTGCTTTTAACAATACAGCATAATAATATTTTGTATAGAAAAATAATTGGATCACTAAGAACAGTCACCACCATTGACCCTCATTAGTAGGTAGACTCTACCAGGTAGAGTATCATTTAACACACTAAACTATTTTTCACTTGTGTTCGCTTGAGCAAGGTATTTGTTTTTAGTTCATAAATATGGACCTCCGCAAAGTAACGCCTGATTCAATAAATTATTTAACAGGCGTCTAACAGTAATTAAACGCAGAGATGAGACACTTTTAGTTTTATTATATACGAGTATAAGTGTTTTACTTTTTTTAGTGTTTATTATTTTGATTAAAAGACGGACAAAAAAAATGAATATTTAAGGAATAATCTTATTTGTGCAAAAATACTATTATTAGGGTACTTACATTAAGTATAACTGAGGACACAATAAAAACTGCTGGCATAAAGAAGCGGGTATTATCTGTATGTATACACGTCTGTTTTTCCCGCTATTGTTTTCTAAACATCCTTACCCTTACTGCATCCTTATTAAAACTAATTTAAAAATAAAAGCCCTCCGTTACAAAGGAAAGCAGTGTAGTTAATCGCCCAATCTCAGCCAATCACGTTCGATTTCATTGTCCACGTCAGCTAAAAAAAAACTGAAGCGGAAACGCTGTGTCATCTCTGTTATTAAAAAAAAAATCAAACGTTTCGCTTTCACTGGTATTGTACTATGCGTTGAGGAGTGCGCCTGCGTTGCCTCCGGACCCGTCGGAAAACTTGTTAATTTTTTATCGAATATGTGTTTTTGTATTAATAGACTACGCTAATGCTTGTTAAAAGTGAAAATAAATTGTAAAGGCTCACCAATATTAAACCAAGTCTTTATCTCGTGCAATAAACTATGACAAACACTTTTTAACGCCCGATGCAATATAAAATTAAGAGGTTTATCAGTTTGATGGGTGTATCCGTGAGTACACGGCTCTAGACACGGTTTTTTTTCTTCATAGAAAGCTTATTTATTTCATCACAATGGTTCGTAGCGAAGTTTTATCAAAATCTGTTCAACCGCTGATAATACATTTAATTTTCAAATAAAATGTCGGGGATTTTTCAACATTTCTATGTTATTGAAGGGTAAGTATAAATTTTAACGATTATGTTTTGTTTGGCGCAAAAGCTGTTTTTTTTTCCATGGGATTATACGTTGCTAGTCTGAGACGTCTGGTTTCAAACCGGTTTAAATTAAATGAACCGGTAGGTAACACACTATCAACATAATTACATTCTTAACATTAAGTGTATGCATTCATTATTTAAGACTACAATACACTAGGTATTAGTCTACTACATAAACTTTGTGTTACGAACATAACTTGACTTCAGCCTTTTTTATTAAGCTTACATACAATCACATGGAGTTAAATTATGATACAGCGAATAATAAAAATTAGATAACTTTTTAACCGACTTCAAAAAAGGAGGAGGTTCTACGTTCCACTGTATGTACCTATGTTTTTTTTTATTTTAGGTAGTAGGCACACTTGGAGCGTGCCTTGTAAATCGGAGGCAACGCGAGTGTATGGTTGAGTAACTGACAGACATGTTTGAACTTATATCGATCAGGTGCGACAGCAAGTCCGCTTCCGGTAAAAGAAAAAAAGGCACGATCACAACAAAAAATCAGCAGGCCATATTTGAGTGTTTTAATTAAATATTGCTTGCATTTTATTTTATTACAGCGGGTAACTTTGACATTTAGTTAAACTTACCAAATTTATTGTATCGGTACGAGCCTTCGACCTGGTTTTACGCAATTACTTGGTCTCACGACTTACGATTCGGAGCTATCGACGTTTTTACGATTTCATGTTGTAACAAAACGGGCGGCTTGTGTGATATCCGGTTAAACATAGTTTTGGTCAATAATATTACTGTCCGTTTCCCACTGCTAGTGTAATAATCCTGTAAGTAGTAACAGGTAGAAGTAGAACGAAGAATGCCACACTCATAGTTGATTTTCCTTGACAATTTTTTTTTTTATATAATTGATCCTGGAGTGCTTACGTAGGTGGGAAATGCATGGAGACGTACTTTTTGACGTATAGCTAAGTGTAAGTATATTCTCGGGGGGTAGCAAAGTAATAGTTTTTAGTTCATAAAAATGTTTTTCCTATTTACTAACAGTCAAAAAAATATAATTTCCTAATAGAAAAATGAACCAGCCAGGACTCCTCATGTTCCCTTTCCAACGCCTTAAATCGTCACTTCCCCTCGAACATGTCATATAAATTATTGTATCCAAAGGTTCACCGTAACAATGATTGTCAAACGGCCGCGGGTGCGCCGGTGCATTACAAAACGAGCGCATTTGCATGAAATTGCTGCCATTACTAATTATCTGCGAAGAGCTTTCGCGAGTCTTCCTGATACGACACTGCGTGCCGAGGCGCCTAAGATAGACATACTTACATGACTAGGTACAACACACTAGGCTATAGACCTCGCGACCTCATTTTTGATTTTCTTTTTATTGCAAACAATTTATCTGCAAAGGAATTCCTGTATAATTATTGAACCTAATCACATAATTTTACGAAGATGAGATAATTTTTGAACGTTTTCAGTTGTTTTTCTTTTCCAAAATTTTCCAAAAGAAACTACTTAATTATTATTAGCGAACCTGCTCATAAAATTTCACGAGAACCGCTTGAGAAAAGCGAGCTTAAAAGAATTTTTGCCCAACCTGAAACTGAGACGTTTCGCTCACTTCGTTCGCTCGGCCAATTAAATTTATAAGTAGTGAAATGATGCCAACCCGGGGCGAGTCAGTAGTGTGATATAAGAATAGGAATTACTGGTTAGAGGAGTATATCGGCATTTTATTCTTTAGAGTAAATATTAAATAATGTACCTATTATTACATATTATGATAGTAAGCGTAGTCAACATTGACGCTTTTTTCTGACGAAAATCAGGATTATGATAATTTTTGACCATTAGTTATTTGAGTGGGCGGTTTATCGAAGAAGATTCTACTGTACTTTGACTTTTTATAATTACATTTAGTAAGGAAAAGACATCAACGCGCCAGGATTATCACGTATTCATTAAACTCGTACTTACTCATTACGCTAGTTCACTAAATCATAAAAGTTTTAATAATAATAATAATAGTTTCATTAGACATAATGAAACACAATAATAATAGTTTCGTACACGCATAAACCCCGATTATTGTCTATCCCGTGAGAATTTCACCAAATCCGTCCTTACTGCTTGTCAACATCTTAAAGGCAACTTCTATGGAAAATTTCAGCCTTCTAGGGCCAAGGGTTTCGGCCGTGCGCTCACTCAATCAGTAACGGAAGAGTTTGTGATTATGTATTGATAATCTTAATCAAAATTAATGGATTACGTTTTTGAGCAACATTCATTCTTCATTCATTAATTCAGCCATTTTATTCTTGATTCGAATCAATTCGGTACTTAATAATTGATTGAATCAGGTGTTACTTTACGGAGGTCCATATCCATCTGTACCTATAAAACAGTACCGTGACTGACTGACTGACGGACAACGCTGAGCTTTTAAACCACTGAACCTAGCAAACATATACCTTAAGTATCCTAGAGTTGCACTAAGAAGGGTTTTTTCGAAATTCCCACGGGATAGGGAACTAGCCCATTTTTAAATATTTCACGTTAGCAAAGCCGCGGGGCAAAAGCTAGTCAACTATAAACAAATAATTTGCTCACCCGCGACCACGCTTACCGACGGTACAGTACCTACATGTAACATTCTCCGCCCACCAACAAAAACAATAATTTTAACTATTTTACAACCAATTACACTCAATATTCGTAAGCGTAGTCAAAGTATTGTCTTATACTATTATTAAACCAAGTTTGTCATGCAACCCCATGTTGCTACGTGAAAAGAACAAATTTTATTCGTCTGGCTGCAGCAGACACATGAATCACGATGCAAACGAAAACTTAATTCGGTTCCACCAAAGTGCCTTTTACAAAACTCTACGACATATGTCGCACGCGATATCAGCGGTTTCTACCTGAAAACTGTTCGTCTAGAGCATAAATATAGACAAAGTCGCGTTTGCTTTAGCCCGTTCGCTCCGGCAATAGGACCCAGGCACTCGAGACGTGGATAGACGTCTGTGATCTAAATTCAAGGAAATTTAGTCTGCATACAAGTACATCACTCGAAATGAAATTCAAATTACATAAAAATGCACAGACGTTTAGATAGAGTCGTATAATTTTTAGATTCATTTTCATAATCTGCAGTGTCTCTGCGGTCAAGACTGGGGATATTTATTACGATCACCTGTTAAGATAGTATTAAACTCAAATATCTATACTCGTTTTATTTGGCGTACTACTTAAACAGTTAAGTACGCCACCATTCCGCAAAACCTATTAGAAGTACAAGCGCTTACGTTATTTAACTATAATAGTTCAAGCCTAAAGAAAAGCCATCCTAGAATCTCTAACACTCACAAATCGGTACCCATGAAATTGCAACCAGTATTTCCTACTCTAAAATACTTTACGACACACTTTCCAGAAAATAGTGAATCAGTGAGCATTTAGAACAATCATCATAAATCCGCCATTAACTTAGAAACGTAGCAAAAGTAAATCTTCGTTCATTAGACATTACAATTTTATTAGTTTTGCTTTATTAAAGAGTAACTATTTGTTCAATAAAACAATTAAGATCACCTTTCTAACCGGACATCCGTTTTACATACAGAAACGTTGGGCCTAGAGATAGCCTAAGGCCCATTCGAGATTAATGTGGGGTCCTACAATTAAGGAGAAGCTAACTCATAAATATCTCGCCAATTATTTGAACAGAGCGGCCGTTCCAGTGTCAATAAACAATAATGCTGTTAAATCAATTCAAGATGGCTCGAGTGAGATAATTCTTGAACAACTTTTAATTTGTTTCGGGTCAGCATTTATCTTTTGTCAGATTATGTCAGGTATTAGTTATTTGGTCGGGTTAAGCAACATATTTGAACACTTTGGAGTTATTTATAGGTCGTGATTTTGATTGGATAAACTGGGCGGTGCTTAGCTAGGTAACCTTAAGCGATTTCAACTACATTTCAATGATCATTCGGTTATACGATGCTAAAAAATGCGTAAGTACCTGAGGCTAGTTTACAAAACCTCTTTTATACCGACCAACCTAGATATATCGATTAGGATTATACACGACGCGCCAATATATCACACGCCAGCCATACAAAGGACGAAAGAATGCTTTAATATTGAGTCGCGTATTACCAAACCTGATTCTACTCTAGTGGACTCTAGTGGAGTTTGTCTACACCAATGAGCACTAGAATAAACCAATGACTGTGGCACCCACAAACCTCATTAGCCACACCAGTATTGTTCTCTCATGTGTTACACAAAAAGATCACTTTCATTATCTTGGTGGCATACGTCTTCTGCGCAGTTGCGTAACGTGCGCAAGTTTACAGTTAAACACTGCGATGGCAATCGGGTGCATGGGAATTTTATTGTTTTGCGTACAAAACGCGTTCACACACATGAATGCCAACTTAAGCCCTATATGTATGCCTCGTTATGATTACAGCGGATTTGACACGGTTGCCACAATGAGCAATGTGCTAATGAACTTTGTTACAAAGTATCACTATAATTTGTAAATATGTGATGTATTATCGGTTCAAATCTTTTTAGGAGCGGATGTGTTGTCACAAAGTGTAACGAGGGAGAAAAACTTTAAGCTTTAACGGTATCGCTTTTAATCGTTATTTTAGCAGTAAATAAAATAATGAGTATAATAAAATATATGTTTTGTCCAATAATGAGATTAAGTGTCAATCCACAGAAAGTATGGACGGAAACGAAGCCCCGGGACATGGCCTCGTAAAACTTAACGGTCCAAATTACAAAAGCCTTGATTGAAACATCACTCGCAATTTCATTGGCGTAAAAATTGGTTCACTCAAGCATTATAGGCATCTATCGTGATCGCGAACAATAATCGAAAACTCCCATCAGCAAGAAAAAATCACGAAAATTGGCATTGCGTCACCAACGAGCAGTTAATTGCCATTGCCGATTATTATAAACCAATCGATTACGCGCGGTTTTGTAAGAGCATCACAATCGGGGCAGTATAACAATGGTTTCTGTGTGACCTAGTGATAGCTAAAAAATCACAAACGGGACTACTATAACGGGACTACTATTTTTTTATCTCACTTGCTGTCGATAAGTGTAGGTACGTTACGATACGTGTAAGCTGTGTACGCTTTCTTATAACTACGCCAAAGTACGCGTATGATGGTAGATTTTGCTTTTATGGCTTTGGCTACGTACTTATGTTTAACAATGTATAAATAATGAGAATTCACGCTAATTCAATAATACACTACATTTTCCGCCAACGTTTCAGTTAAGACAAATCCTAAATTGTAATATATTCAGCGTGATTTACGCGTTGCTAATTCGTATCTGGTGCAAACACAAATCATATACAACTGAATATTCATTAGTAAGTAGCAACTATTTTAATTATTTAACCTTGTCTCGTAATGACGTAATCGATCATCCAACTCTTCATACAATATTCAAATAAATAACTTAAGACAAGTATCTTACAATTTGAACCCTATTTTAAAACCTGTACAGTTCCAAGAGGTTGTACCAAAATCGAGCTACAATTTACATCAGATATTGATTTAATGCAACGTCTTAATTGATAGTTATGTTGTCAATATATTACGTTTCCTTACATATTCAATTTACCCCACTTTCTGAAAATGTCGGTCAAGTATTTTACATTGGCCGGGATTGGTTATTTATTAATTTTACAAATTGAATGTTATCAAAGCTTTTATCACGTTTGCTGAAAGTCGCTTAATTGCATTTAGAAATATTGAATTTCGCGCTATATTGAATGAATGAATCGTTTATTCACAGAACATATGGTACAAATACGATGTTTACATATAATTATTTAGTGATGCATGATATGTCCTGTCAATCGCCCGAATGTTAACTGGTAGAGATCCCTTTAAGGGATAAGTTCGCCTTTGTACATTTGCTTTTGTTCTGTTATCTGTATTTTTTTTGTTTTATGTGCAATAAAGAGATATACATACATACATACATATGGTCGGCCTCCTGGCATGTGAAAGTTAATGCAATAGAGAATAAGGAATTTTATGGTTAATACATTAAATCCTATATCAAATGTCCGTCAATATTTAAATTTAATTTAAATTCTACAGTAAATTGCAAAACATGCGACGTCGTCATCGAATATAAGTACCCAAACTGGTACAATATTTTGATACGAAGTAATAGTATCTTACCTCTTAGTAAAATTAGCTGTCGGAGTTAACATAACTTCGATATCGAAACCTCTGCCTTTTCTTCGTAAATAAAACCATCTCATCATGATTATCATACTTAATCGTCGCCTGCTTGTCGACGACGGTTACAAAGTTGATTGACTTGATCATGTACATGCTGTTGTATTATTTATTTTGTATTATGATGGTTTGTTGATTGGTTTGGTGGTCATCACTTGTACACGTGTCCGCTACTACGCAGAACACCAAAATTAACATAGAACCTTCTGTTGCAGCTGACAGTCATAATTCTGTCTGGCATCTTTATTTCAACAACACTGAAATCTATTTTGAGCTAAAAGGCGACCTGGATATTTAAGGAGAGGTTTACTACTAAATTATCAAATATTTCATTTAATTTTCACCAATAATATGCCGAAGCAACCGCGCAGGCATTGTATCGCATTTGCAAACCAGTTGACGCGAGCCCGACCAGCCCACACCGCCATCGACTGGCCGCGTCCTATGGAATGCGCCTAATAAAACCATAACAATAGCGACCGCAAAAAATATCCCACGGCACATAATAATGAATAGTTAACGACGAAAACTAGGTGAATCTTTGTGCAATAGTCTGGTGTCTTTTAAAAGAAATATGATCATTTTCAATTTCATAACGTTTCCCACACACGGGACTATGAATGGAGGACTGCTGTCAGGCAGACGACTGACAAATTAGTGTAATCTAAAACAGATTTTGTGCCAGGGGCCGACGCGTGCCTATTGCGTGCGTACCTATCTACTTATGTCAAATTACACGTTTCTATTACTGTAATGAATATCATCAGACATCGACATTGACTCGAGCGCTACGAAATCGTGGAGACTTTTCACGTAATCGTTTGTAAACAGTCGGACAGCTGGCAGACTGTTGTGGTGCCTATTTTATTAGCAAGTGTATGTATAGAAATTGTTTAACCATAAGGCAATAAGAAATGCTACGTGACAAAATAGTTGCCGTAATAGCCTAGTGGTTTGACCTATGACCTCTCAAGCAGAGGGTCGTGAATTCGACCCCCGGCTCGCACCTCTGAATTTTTCGGAATTTATATGCGAAATTACGTTTGTGATTTCTTGCTTGTCGGTAAAGGAAAACATCGTAATGAAACCTGCACTACAACGGTGTGTGTGCAGTTCATAATCCGCACAGGGCCCACGTGGGAACTATAGCCCCAAGCCCTCTCATTTCGAGAGGACGCTTGAGCCCAGCAGGGGAATGTCAAAAAGGCTGGTGTTGACAAAATCTAATAGAGCTTACGATTTTCTCATTATGGTAAAAAATGTTTAGTACAATTACGTTTCGCACATTCATATAAATTCACTAAATAGTCCCAATATCAATAACAGCACTACACAATGGTGTCATATAAAGCATGAAACAATGAAGAGAACAGACCTTCATGAAAAATGGCCACATCAAAACGTCTCAAGAACAAACGTTCAATGCAAATTGGACGAATGTCAAACTGTTGTATTAGTAGTATAATAGCGTTACACAACGTGCATCTTGACATTCCTTTTTGTTGTACGGTTGCATTCGGTCGTGCGAACGGTTCCCATGCGATGCGTGAGATAGCGCGCCCGACCGGCTAAACGGTGAGATAGCGAGATTATAGCATCCGACGGGAGCACTATGACTGCTACGTATTACTCATCTTCTTGGTACAGAGCCTTTAGTTGACCGAGCGAACGAAGTGAGTGAACCATCTCAGTTACAGCTTGGACAAAAATCTTTTCGTACCTATGTTTGTCCGGCGTCTTTCTGGCTGTTCTCCTCTACAGGTCGCATTCCTCAACCGATTCTCGTGAAATTTTGTGAGCAGGTTCGCTAATATTGTATGGATTTTTTGTCCATTCCTTTTTGTTTTTTTTTATTATTAAAAATGTTCAGAAATGAGGTCGCGAGGGCTACAGCACATCAGAGCCAGTAGTGTAAATTTTGACACACGGAAACATCTCGATCGCCGTCTGAATTATTATGGGAGAATTGGCAGTACCACTAGTGGCACGTATCGACATCAAACACAACTGTCATACTATTTGACACTCGCGTTCGAGACGTATTTTTTACAGTGGTACAGGTTTGCAGCTTGCATTGTGTTTTGTATGGTAGTCGTTACCGCATAGATGGATGCTCGTTTGCATCCCCAAACAGCAAATAACTGTTTATGCGCCTTTTAAAGATCCCCATCCTGATGGTTTGGTTTGGTTGTTTTGAATAAAAAATTAACGGAAGATGCAACGATGTACGCATTCGCAGAAAATTAAAATTATATGTTGTGACTACCAGCAAAAACTGATTAATCATACGAGTATGTTTTGTTAATCTGTTTTCGGAGTATCTGGTCTTAATACCCATAAAAAATGGTCTCGTCACTGTGTAATTAAAAAACCATTTCGTCTGACAATAAACTCATTCCAAGGATTAAAATTCAAGTGGCATTTAAACCACTTTGTGCGACGAAATCACAGTTTACTACCAATGAGCCTAATATAACGTAACTACGTAATATAATCCAATAAAAACTACCGAAACCTCTAATTACGCCGTCATTAATTTAGGAATCATCTCGTTAACAATTACGGTCCAACTTCCTCTCGAGTTCATTTGAAATGTAAAATATGTGGGTATTCATTGAGCAACACACGCCCATTATCTTATTATTTCTAATAAGAACACATGTTGAGCGGGAATCAAAGCGGATTTATGAACGCTTACGAAAAGCAATCAGACGGGGCGTGGTCTATAGTAATTATTTCTTAACACCATCTTCTGAACGTGGCTACCGAAAGCACTCCATTAGACACTTCCTTCGCATTAATGGGTTAGATTGAGATGCGGCTAACTACTAGTGTTAATAAGATTTCGATATTAACGGTAGTTTGATCGCGGGCCGGCCTTTGCGACTGACCTTTCGCACCGGCCGATAAAAACTTCGAAGAATTTTTTGGGGGCATCCAGTCCGAAGAATCCTCGACAGTTGTCAGTGCGGACGGTTCTTTATTATGGCGGGTCTTAATAGCCCCGTGGGAGATTTATTATCGCCCATGAATGAATTGATCCGCGGAGGATGTTTATTGTAAAGAGCCATAAATCAGGCTCTAAACTTGTTATTCCATTCGCTGGACGTATTGAACGCATTCTTGTCGTGGTTACAGACGCAAACATGGTGTATTGAAAAGGACATAATCTGTCAATAAATTTAAAAGCCATCTGTATGACCTGCTTAGCGGGTTTACTGGGAGTTTAACGAGTTGAGTCATAATCAGTTAAGTATTTGTTTATTTATTTTCTCGTAAATTCATTGACATTGTTACAGGGCTCGGTCTCTAAAACTATTTCAGGTTTGGGAATCACAGCACAAATTTTGAACATAACATATTACAAATATCGCTTGAAGAAATATGTTATGAATAAAATAGTAGGTTTGAACTCCTGTAAGTAAAATGATATAAGCAAGTAAAAAAACTTAAGACCTAGTCAGTTTCAAGATGACACCTTAAGATTGCGTTTCGCTTAATTCAAGTCGAATTTTTTTACTTTGCTGATACTGAAGGCTATAGAAAGCGAATCTGTTTCGTTTATTTATAAAAAGACTGATTGCTTCCTTCCTATTAGAAAGTTTTGATTTAAACGCGATCGACCGACAAGGAGATGTCAGTTATTTTAATTTCAATTGTGATATCTACAGGATGGCCCATACGTGCTTTTATAGAAAAATATTTAAGTAGTTTTATTTAGTAAAAACACAATCATTGAAATGAGCATTTCGATGGGATTCAAATCCACATTTATATAGATCTCTTATGCCACAAGTGTTTAAGAAAACTGTCCTAATAATAATCTTCTTAGTGAATGGTTCCTTCCTAGAATTCAAAAGTTATTAACGCACTGTAAGTCATTCAGTCTAACACTTTTATTGATCTCAGAATTCCTGTGTTACAGCTTCTACTAGTCACTATTCGAACTACGCAGCCAGTTCAAGTAACGCTGTGTCAGCGTCGTGTACAAGCGGATGTAGACATCTTTCACTGTTGCTGTCATTGTCGCGTCAATAACTGAGTCACCAGTCTGACAGCTTGTTTGACAGCTCGCTTGACAGTCCCGAGCCTACACGATGAGAAGATACGAGTCGAAAGCTTAGGAGCAACCAGTTGCATGTCAAGATGTTGCTCGTGACAGCGATTCATTGTGTTCATCTATTTATTTATGCTGCGTTTCAGAAAAACTAAGAAAAGGCGGACTTAATGCTGCAGTTAACCTTGAAGATTGAGACATGACGTATATTTAACACAGTGCTTGTTTATAACCAAGTTAAGAACTTCTTGGCGTTTATCGTTTATCACATAAACTAAATAATATGAGATGACAGCAAAGTTAAGACTTATTTTGGGTAACTTTTAGAGTGAACTTCTTCCGGAAATAGACGCAAAATAACAGCAAACTGATTTTGCCATAACTTCCAGAGCTTTGCCACACAGTTCAGTTTCACATTTAACATCAACACGTAAGTTATTTAGGCCAAATTAAAAGACAATATAAATCCATCTAATGTGTTCTGTTTCGACATGAAAATTGCTTGTCATTAGCAAGGCTAAAATGTCACAGAACAATACGAGTCCCGTTCGAGTTGTCGCGCTTCGAAGGCCGCACGTGAGCGCTTTTCCTGACATTAGTCTACGGCCACGCAACTGAAATAATGCGCTCCAGTCTCAAAATGTCCCGCCATTAAATGTTTTGGCGTTGCGTACGCGTCGATATTCAATTTATGAATTGATTCTGCACAATTCTGCACGAATGTCGGGTCGCGTGATCCGCCTCCAGCCAGACATCATGTAAATAGCGAGCCAGGAACATCGTGTTAACGATGCTATAACTCATTCGTTTTAGTTCAAAGTCGCCTCTAGGAAAAGAGGAGTAGGAAAGTCTCATTGAATTTTAATCATCTCAATGGTTGACGATCCACTGCACAATTTATGCGTTTGTACCTCGCTAGTAAACAGTTAATAATTGTGACTGGCTTATGTCGGGCTATACTCAACTGCCATACGTGAGTGATCAGTTTATTTCACTATGACTGAATCGCTCGGTAGTTTCATGTTAAAAATGTACTCGATACAACTTAGGAAAGCGAACACCAAGTTACGAATTACATTGGTATTATTTTCGCGACTGCAGTTCCTCTTACAATTTTTGAAGTTAAGTGCGATAAGACCGGGTAGGTAACTTACTATCTTATGGTCCCATTGCTTGTCACTCTTTTAAAACAAATAACTCATCAAACAACTTTGAAAACAAAACTATACTTATTAAACAAAACAAAACGGTTTTCAATATTATACTTCAAGCAAAACACAATTAATCAAATAACATAGAAGCAATCCTAATAGAGCCCGACTTACAAAACGATGATCACTTTCGCTAACTAATCAACGCTCGGCAGCACGCGGCGTCTGCGCAGGTCAGAGGTGACAGGACCGAGCGCGTGCTGCGCTATTGTTCGCCTGATGAAATGCTTCTCCAAGGTGTGGTTACGTTGAAAATGTGGAAGCAAAAAGTAACTTCTGCTTGAAATATTTTTTAGTGTTTGTTTAGCTGAAGTGTTTTTTGACTAAAGCTCTATAATATATAAAAAACCGGCCAAGTGCGAGTCGGACTCGCACACGAGGGTTCCGTAGAAAGATTTTAACGCTTTTCTCATGGGAACACTGGTGTTTTAAGAAGTCCAATGTTAGCAGAGCCCTGCTCCTAAGCAAAATGTACCTACGCAGTGTGGGGGTCAACTTATATTGGTCTGTGAAATCTACAGACAGACATAAAATTTAAAATTTTGAGATTTTTCTGAGTGGTTTCTAGGACAACTGGAAGTACCCTTTAAGTTTTCGGATTTCGGCAATTTGTATGGAAATAGCCTTTATATCTTTTGATTGCGTAGACTTAGAAGGTTGATTTTTTCACAGCTTCAAGGGACCGCAGGATTGAGTATTTGATATTAATTTCAGCATGCTACCTCCACGCGCTCCAGAGAAAAAGGGTTTTGACAGACAGACAGACAGACAAACAGACAGACAGACAAACGGACAACAAAGTGATCCTATAAGGGTTCCGATTTTACCGTACGGAACCCTAAAAAACAATCAGTGCTCGGCAGCACACGTGTCGACATTTGGGCAGGGGAGACAGTTTGCGTTCACGGCTATTTCAGCGTTGAAGTGAAAAATTTTCGATACTATAAATGACGGCTAATTTGACCTTAGAGAATACTACCCCAGGTCAGAGGTGATATGACCGCCAACGCGTTCTGGGCTCGAACAATAGTTTGAGCTGACCTGACGAAATGGTTGTAGGGTGTGGCCATGTTGAAAATGTGGATTAAGATTCTTTACTTGCGAAAGTACATTCTGTTTTGGTTGCTTGGTAATTGGTAGGCCGAATAGTTCGTTTAGAAGAAGCGTCTTCCTCTAGTTCAACATTATATTGTATTTTAAATGGTGCAGCGTTTCATATGAATAGGCATACACAAGTGTGCAAGAACGGGAAAAAGCTAAGACCATTAACAAACTTGCCTTAATTTATGTGTCACTTGACTTGGTGAAGTTAGTACATAATTCAATGCATTAAATCCTATCAAATAATAATATAAACAATTATTTAATTATTAAAAGTATGACGTGTACGATGAACAATGCCTGCAAGCCTGCAAAGAATATGTCAAAGGCAAACCGATGATGCTCCTTCGAAAATAATGACTGGCAAAATAATGACTGGCAAAATCTGTGACCCAAAACAACAAATGATTACATGTCATTCATAAACAATCATGTAATAGTAACAATGAGTAAGAGATAGAGCTTGATATTCTGATTTGTCATTAAGGGTTTTATTCTCTATCGTTATCATGTCAACCGAAAGACGTATTGCTGGACAAAAAGCTTTTCCTATGGATCCCTACGAAGATCGGTTTCGAGTTGTTACCCCCAATCTCCCAACCTATGGCTTCCTATAATTTCCACCAGATCGTCGGTTCGCTTTGATGGTGGCTTGTATTAAAACATGAATAAATTAATAACACCATTCGTAATTATGTTTCTATTCCTGTACATTTTATTCCTGTCAAGTAGGTACTTTGCAGTTTTATCTTTGAACACGTTCGAAACTTATCTACGAACCTCAGCTTCACGTCTCTCATCCGTTATCTCTACCTACGTGATAGGCTTTACTTCAATCAAAGCCTGCGTAAAGTCAAGTGCAAAATTGTGTATCTAATCGGACGATTGAAGAACATATACGGCGGCTTTTTATGGACCACCTGTATACCTAATATTTTTGATTTCTACTTTCCTGTAAGTGACGTTTTACTTTGCAAATTACATAATTGCCTATACGTATGTTTTAATTTAATGGTCGTCGTTTTTGCTGCCTTCAATTACTTTAGTAGACAAAGCTGGCGCCATTAGATTATTATAATTTAAATGCTGACCTCATTATTTTTTATGTGCTATTTTAATATGTTTTTTGCAAATGGCTCAAATTGTTCTTTTTAGCTTTTATTAATTGAGTGTTTACGAGCATATTTGTTGTATTAGTGCAACAAAAATGTGCGACTGATTAAATTAACTTGCACTCTACCAGGTCCATCAGAAGATAGTGACTATACTCAATAACATGCCGAGTTAAATTTATGTGGCCCTACCATGACATGTTAATCATATTATTATGGGCTTGTATACACGTTTCTCTGTAATGTCGTCGGGCTGTATAAAGTGCTTCATCACTTAATGTGTATAAATCAGCAGCACCGTCCAAATAAAACACTCTGTCGTTTTAAAGACTATTAGGTATTAACTATTTTGATACCGACAAGCGTGTCACGAGAGGGGCGCGTCGGCTAATAAATCGGCGCGCGCGCAGGCCGGCGTTAGAGATGAAGTGCCCGCTTAACATACAATGAGTCTGTTGCAATGTTGAGGCTTTAGGACAGCGGGAATGTTGGAGTAAAGTTTAGTACTGGCGTCAGTCGCTTGACGCTAACTTAGGATCACTTTTAGGTATTGAAACAGCTTCAGTAAAAAAAATACTAAGTACATAGCAAAAAAAAGAGACTACGTCATGATTATTATGTACTATTTTCATTAAGAATTAACTACAGCTAGTTCTAAGTGGAAGTATAGGTACGTTAACGTAGTTACCTACATATTGTATGTTTTCATAATCGCGTAGCTTTAAAAAAAATACACACAAATTTTCCCAGTTCATTTGGAATTTATAATTATTTCACTTCCTTATTAAAACACTTGTATAGGTATGCCTCCCGCCTCCCACAATCATGTTGTATAAGAAAATAATTAATGCAAAATCTGGTATCAAAACTAGAGTCCCATTCAGTCTGAACGAGGCATAAAATTAGTCACTAACGAGTCTAGGTGTGTTCTGTGTACCAAATAACGCGGTAATAATAATTGTGGGTGCAGTGAGTGCAATAGAACGGTACCGGACGATGCATTCTGGTTCACTCTGTGGTTGATTCAGTAAATCAAAGGATTCAGGAAATTCTGTGTGATTGTGGTCGAACGCAAGTCGGTCTACAATAAAATAGGGTTTCAAGTCAAACTTTCTTGCTGACAGTACTTCACTTGCTATATTTGAAACAACCAAATATGTGAAGTGAAATTTTAAAGGTTTAGTAAAATAAAGAGCTGTTTTAAATCATAGTTTCAATTGTACTTAAAAAAAAAATATTTTTTTTTTAAGTAAAAGTAAAATTAAATTTCAAAGCAGCCGCAAACCAATTACCCGCGTCAAAACATCACCTTGAAAGTCGAACCAAAGAAAACACGGCGCTTCGAGCACAATAATGGTTCTATTGTTGCACAAAACAGATTCACTGCGAGATAATCTAGTCATGCGAAAAACGAAAATATTATCATTGTATTAATTACTACCGTTGCCTAATCCCGCGTCCTCGGGTTTCAACACTGCGGTTGATAATACGATTTGTCATTGTACACGCGTATCAAATTGATGAGCAGGCTCGCCAGATGCCGTTTTCAACAAGAGTCTGTTATGTAAAATGCTATTTAAAAGTACAATGCGTAGCACGCAAATATTTAAATGGCGTGAATTGCTTGCGTTAGAGATTAGATCATTTATTCAGGCTAAAAAGTTAGTTTAATATTTTTCCTCATTCGCCACTTCCGTTACCATCATTACGTGATCAAATCAAATATTCTCTTTAGGTGTACATTGTGTCAAACAGCTCATACATTTCTGAAATTATACATATTATGTTAATGA
Organism: Clepsis dumicolana; assembly: GCA_963691665.1. Lineage (NCBI taxonomy): Eukaryota > Metazoa > Arthropoda > Insecta > Lepidoptera > Tortricidae > Clepsis > Clepsis dumicolana. The sequence goes on from OY829519.1 coordinate 6,521,216, forward strand.
CCAAATAGGAAAACCTCATACCGTTTACAACAAAGGTCCATGTCGCACGATAACTAGCAATTACCGACAAACAAAATTTACAGCTGAAATAAATACATTCCAAAGCGAAATTATGCCAAGCCTTCTAAATATCTGCCAATTTCGTATCTGGCGCTGAATAGTGCACGTCTAGCGGACAGTCCATAACGCTAAATAGAACTGTTATGAGCTCAACAGAATTTATAGCCACCTTGGAACATATGTCACTTTCAATAGTGCTTTTGTCATTTCTGTCAATTCTGTCTTAGTGATGGTATTTCATGGCCCTTTAGATATAAGGATTTACGTTTAGCCTAACAAACGTTATTCCGTTAAAGTCACTGGGACTTGGGACTGATGGCTACAAAATTTACTTTACTGATTGATGCTGAATTTGATTTTCTCTGATTTGTTTTCACTGAACGTCAATATCAAATCGAAATCAACCAGCTGTAAAACAGAGATCAAAATTTGCGATATGAATTCCAAAGTAGCCAAAATAATGAGTTTCTACTAGCGTTCGCGGTGCGATGGCATCGGATAAGTGGTGTTCTTAACGCCCCCGACCGAGCCGATACCATCGTGGCGCGCGCGCATCAGGCCGCCAGTTATTTTTTATCTTACGAACAAATACCTTAAGACCATCTGGGTGATCGCTGTCGAGATTACTAGCCAGTTTTGTTTATCCTCTATTCTTTTCACTTGCGACATAGATGGATTGCGCACATCAGATACCTTATAGATGGAGTTATTACGTTTAAAAATCGTGATTTGCGATTCGGGGCCGACCACATTATTGAAATGTGTCATAACCCATTTTTCAAAAATCTTTCGAATGCTTACATCAAACCTTGGTCATTATTGATAGTGTCAAGAAGCTGCCTGCATAACCTTTGCACTTTACATTAGTTTCGGGGTTTGCCTTGGATAAGTGAAGTCATCTGAAAGCACTAATTATAATAGACGTTGATCACAATCATATGCATATCACGAAGACAGCCATTAGCCTCAATCCCTACAGGACATGGTCGACCTTCAATCGACGTGTGATAAAATCGTTACTTATCGAAGCTTTCGATTGAATCGATACGTCCATACGATCGTCCCGCGATTGTGTCCACCCTGACATGTTGTGATAAAAAGAGCGAGGTTGCACATTACTTTGAACAAGGGTGGAGTAAGGTTCCATTCAAGGAGTCGGTATACAATAAAGCACGAAATATAAAGAGTGCAAGCGTCAAAGGAAGTGGGGGCGGACATATCATCGTGTTTAATTTCAATCATTTTCAATGGCATCGATTCAATCCTCAGTCGTTATCTCATGATCGGACATGTCGAAAGCAAGGTCGGAGGGAGCGGTCAAGGGATAGCTATGGCCGCCTTCACGTCGGAGCCTTGATGAGTCACAAAAACCGATCAGTCGCATTGTTGTGCCGACATTGATCCTAACGACACGACTTGCAACACTCACTAATTATAACTTTATATCGTTGCTTAACGTTGCGGCGACGTCCACAGCGACGGATGGCTGGGCGCGTTATCTGATAGTGTGACGCAATCTGCTCTCCGTAGCGCACGCATCGAAAATTTGAAGCTGATGGCCTCGCTATACATTGATACGTAATTAGTACGCAACTTCCGAACGTGCTGAGAATGCTCTCACTGCTGAGACACTCAGTCAATAGTATCTTGTCATCAGCAGATATAGAACCATTTTAGTCCGGGCTTATTGCGTTTCTTAACTTTTTTTACTTCTTATGTATGTTGGAATATTATACACGAGTATTTTTTTTCATATTTTCTCATTGCTCTACATTATACGCATTACCATATACCATTTAAGTGCAGTGCAAATTAATCGTAATAGCATAAATTTATTTTCCTAATTTGCTTTTATTAAGAAATGTAATGGTCCCAAAATTGCCTTGTACGTCGTAAACTTAATAGTTGCATAAATTTAATACCCGCGGAAACTTTCTCCGCAATAACTTTTGAGATTTCGCTGTAAAATGTGGACAACATTTTAAGATTTTCTACGTACTTTTGAGTAAGATTTCCCGCCAATGCAACATTGCTATTGGTTTATTAGAGCTGTATAAGGCCTAGTGAAAAGTGGATACGCGCATTGGTGTTTTTGTAATAGGCAATAATATCATAGATAGGATGCCATAACTGGATGATGTCGGAGCGGGTTTCTTGAATAGAGTTATGTTAGGCTGCGGCTACAACTGATCGGCTGTATTGAGAAATCGGCGCACACGCGAGCCTCCGGACGGCGGTTGCGTCGATTGAGAAAACGTTTGATGAGATAACTAGGAAAAGCTTGAAACTTTTGTTTTTGCACATCACATTTTAACACTTGAATAAAATATAAATACATGATTTTATTATGAACTATAAAATAAAAATGACTCATAATTTTGTTATCTTTATTTCAGACCAGTTAATCCGTAGTGAGTTAGTTTCAAAAAGACTTAAGAACAATTGTTATTTTAGTAGAATTTCTAGTTATTTTAACATAAAATAGTAGCAGTACCATCAGACTCAATCATATTGAAATAAACTGATTACTCACATATGTAAGTCAAGTTTAGCCTGACATGTTTTTGTCTAATTCGTAGTCCTTTCTTAGAAAGCGCAAGACTCGACGGCAGCGAAAAGTGCACTGCTAGCCAAAGCTTGCACAACTACTATGCGCAGTTGACAGCGGCTCACGACTACCCTCGTTTTCACCGTTATGTTTATAGGTATCGTAAGTAAATACTTATAGAGCTTAAAAAAATCTTCTGATGACCAGGTACAATGATGATGATTTTGTGCAAAGACTCGAAAGATTTATGTTCGACAAAATTTAACTGCAACTTTTTTAGTTCTTCTGAACAAATTACCACTAAAAATATATAAGGATTCCTTGCCCAACTCAAAAAAAGAGAAACCAGTTAGTATTAAAGTCTCATTCATGTACCCTCTTCTTAGCACTACAGCGCATTTACTAAATTTCTAGTTCAGTTTCTCGCACGAGGCGGGGTCCATTCCGCTATACGGTAATTCACATACAAGGAATCCATTATTCCTGTAATTTATTACAAATATAATATTTCAATTTAATTATCATAAACCCTCGCTCGTGGGCTTTATCTATTAATAGTTTCATTATAGAGTACGATTTTGTAATCGAATTATTCTCTATTATTAATTAATAGACCTGTTATCCGTGTAAATCAATGCACTGGCGGCCACGAATGTTGCATCTTAATATATTTTCAATTAAATTGGATCGGATCGTTAACTCCACGTGTTGTGTCTCGAGCCGCTTCGTCTCTAGAGTTTTTCACGTCAGCGATCTTACTTTGGTGTTTGGTGCAATGTAAAATAGTGACTGGTCTAATAATTTAACTAACTTGTTTTTAATGGCTGCAAATTTAAATCATTTTTGTATATATTTTAAAATTAATATTCCCAGCACACATAGGTAAGACCGCCTATTGTCTACCATACCTGTTTTTCTGTAATCTCCTTGTACTGTTTTTGTGGTTTTCAATAAAGAATATTTGTATTGTATTGTATTGTATTGTATTATTGCCTTGCCAATGGTATTTCTATTGATACTTCTGTAGATGCCCATTAGAACAAGGTAGCAAACTAAATATGACAGTCTAAAAAACTTTCAGTAGGTACCAATTTCTCAAAACACTTTTACAATGTTATTAAGAACCATTTAAACTTGGACCCGTGAGTGATACGTAAATGAGAACTCGTTTAATTACGGGAAGAGCAAAATCGGCGACCACCCACAGCCGCGGCCGTTTCTCGCGCCGCCAGTGTATCGGGTTGCAGCTAAGGCTTCCTTGTGCTTTCATTTTAATTTTATGTAGCCATGTCTCATATGATACAGATTAAATGTTAAGTCAGGAAATGTAAATAAACTTGTCCTGTGAGTTTTGTTCACTGCTCGGATATTAGGAACAATATTAGCTGAAAATGATTTTTCTAAATTAAAACATTTACATTCAGTCTATATAGACTCCATTGAAATACCAAAACAAAAGGCTAAAATATGAAAGTAAAAAGATACAAACAGCATTTATCTGTCTACAATATTAGTTCATCACCACTTCCTAAACTGCGTTAGATGTAAATTAGAGGAAGATACCAATCAAAACAATCGAAGATGCACATCGACGTTTCTCCCGTTAACGCCAGATGCACGCGTTTCCGCTCTCGAGGAATGTAATGCGACCTAATTGAATATAACCCTGCTGACACAAAAGAGCTTATCTTCGTAGGAAAGTAGAGGCACTTACGTCTTCTTGTTTTAGGAGGGCAATCCCATGTGTGCAGTAACGGTCCGAACGCCTCTAACTGTCGCAGGGTAGCCACAATGGTTAGTTATCCCCGGGAATGTGGATTGTGGACTGTACATTAAAACAACTGATACTGTCTATAAAGCCCGGTTAAAGGGTGGACATTGTTTTACTGCACAGGACAAGAGGATTAAGTATAAAAGGCATCTAGCTTTATATCTCGCCAGAAACTTTTGCGCTTCCTTGCAAAAAGGTTTGCACGCTTTTCAGGAAGCACATTTACAAAGACAATACTTTTAATTTAAAAGTAATAAGGCAGTAATAAAAATCTCATCAAAACACGAACGTGAAAAAGGTGACAAATGGAGCGTAACCGATACATAAGCGATTCATCAAGAGCAGCGCTCATTTATTCATTTCCCACAGCGATGTCACAAATTAGGTTTAGTGTAACATCAAGGTCATCTATAACACTTTAAAATTAATTCTCACGGATCACGCGTTTAAGATGCTCTAATCCGTTCGGAATAAGACGTGTTATATTACAAAATTATATGTTTCCGCCCAATTTCAAATCGTTGATCATATTTCCAAGGTCGTAAGGCTTACTTTTGAGTCTGATAGTATTTTTCGAGTGTAATATCGGTAGAGATTTAATGTAATGTATCTCGGACGAATCGAATCAGCTGTCACTTCACACGGGGCTTCGCTCGTCCGCGAATCAATGTCGCCTGTCACTGATTACTTTAAAAGAGATAATGAAAAAGCGTCTTCAGATTATTTTTAATGTCTGACTACAGTTGGTCAAGCTTTGATTAAAATGTTAATCTATGTTAAAATAAGTAAAATATGTTTTTGTTTACTTTTTGACGCCTCTGAACTCTCTAAATTATCATGACACTTTTTATGTCGCGTTTTGTTTAATCTCGTAAACATTACAATACATAATTATCAATGAGTAAATAACAGGACAGGATATGAGTTAGTGAGTGTCTAACATGAATCGGCCTTATTTTCTGTTTTGACTTAACCGTGTGATTTTATATAATAACCGTAGCAGTAGGCCTAACCAATAAATAATATGCAAATGCAATATCGAATTTCCACAGGATATTGATTCCAATGCCCGATTCGCAAAGAAGAGTGATGTTTCCGTTCCTAATTATTCTAGTTCCAAAAGTGGAACTTGCTATATAATATTGTCGGTTAGTAATTATCTTCTATTGGTTGGGCATCGGACCAGCAACATTCAATATCATAGTATACTTGTACAATTGATTTTCTTTAATGATGGAATGCCTAACGAGGTTTTAATCTATATAACTGCTGTGAGTTAAAACTAATATAAATATTATGAAACATAAAATTGACAAGGGTTTTCTTAGCGGCAAAAGTATTTAAAAGCTAAAAAGACTTTTGTACGAGTAAGTCTTGCGCTACTTTTTCCGAAGGATAACATACATTGTTGTTCCATCCGCATTTAGGACACTGGTCTGATTTAAACCATGCGTCATAGCGATTTAAACGGATCACTCACGTATGTCAGTCTAGTATAGTCCGACTTCTTTCGGACTAATCCGTACGTGAGTGATTCGTTTATTTCCCTATGGTTTAATCTCACGTTAGTTTCGTGTTAAAACCATGAGCTGCTTTATTTATAAATGTCATGTCGGTTGATGATCAAAATGTCAGGCCATGTTATTTTTGGTAACTAAAACTATTGTTCATTTCCGGAACAAAGTAATAGCATAAAGTTTCAGTAAGTACATGACTATCCTAAAATACAGACAGGTAAAGTGTGTAAGTATTTAAATCCTCCGCAATCTTTTGTTCTGCTCCTTAAAATTAGTGTTCACAGTAAATGGCCAAATTTATTTCAACAATAAATTTCCGACCTAAGATGACTTCACCGGAGCCTTGAGGCGGCCAGTTTGTTGTAACAATAACTTTCTGTTTATTGGAAACATTTAAAGTATTAAACTTTTCCACTTGGTTTACTGAGACGCCTGCTGCGCTTTGTTTAAGGCCTGTCCAAACCGATACGAATTCAAACAATTACAAGATATTCTTTGTTTGATCGTTACAACTTAGAGACCTGCTGTTTCAGGCATGACCTCCTTAATATAAAATCAATGGTAGACAGATGATACATATTCGTCATATTTCTATTTATATAGTCACTACCGGTTAATTTAAGTTACAATCTGTATTGTGCCCGCGTGAAGAGTACATCTCAATACCTTTGATTCTCAAAGGAGGCCTGTTTCCAGCAATAGGACGTAACATATGTAGGTCGGATTACTTAGTACTGTTTAAACGTCAAAATTGGGGGTTCTTGTTTCACACTTATTTTTGAAACACTAAGAAGCAAGTTTTTGTAAATAAATCAAACGAATAAGTCGAGTGTAGTCGCGCAAGCAGATCCGAGGCGCGCAGTGTGTATCTTGCTGCTGCTGGGTTCTGCTATTCCAAAGGAAGAACTACGAATTAATCCAAAACGTGTTCAGCTAAAGTCAACTTATATACGTGAGTGATTAGTTTATTTCACTATCAGCAAGTTTTTCGTCATCATTCGTGCATATCTATACATCTATACATATAATAAAATCGTAGACCCGGCGCGTCTGTACATTGAAGATATTTACAAAAAAATAATTTGGGTCACCTGGAATAATTAATAGAACACAAAACTGATTTTTTAAAATTTTTTGTCTGTTTGTCTGTTTATCTGTTTATCTGTTTATCTGTTTGTCTGTTTGTATGTTTGTTTGTGGAGGCATCACGCAAAAACCACTGGACAGATTGGAATGAAATTTGACATGGTAATAGTTTACAACCTGGAATAACATATAGGATACTTTTTATCCCGTTTCATTTCATGTTTTTTACCTTAATTATTGTTTAAACTTACTTGAGTATAGGCCGCGCGATGGATTAAGATCGCTCGGCGAAACTGATGGGGGCAATTTTTCGCATCTGTACAATTGCGCACAAAATTGTTAAGTTCTGAGTGTATTTCTTTGAAATATATTTTTCTTATTTCGCATTTTTTTATACCTTTAGTCACCTAACATATAACACTCGTTTTTGCTTGTGACTTATTTTGCTAGTATGTTTATTCAGAATCTTGGTAGTATTTTTTACGTGCTTTTAATTACCCATTATTTAATTAGTTTCCTTTTTAACATAATAGTTCACGTTGTAAACCATTTTTCTGGCTTGCCATGTTCAAACTTTATATTTAGGCATTTTTTTCACTAACTACGACATCATAACGTACTTACTAATAATACAGTAATACAATCCGTACGTAACAGTACTCAAGAGACGTGACGCGTGAACGAAGCGAGGGAGGGGAAGAACGACTTGATCTACCAATAACGTGTCAGCGCCAGCGCGCACCCTCCCCTCACCCCTCTGCGCAACCAAATAGACCTAAGAACTGACTTCTGCGCATCCCCCTTCCACTTTTCATAAGCGATCTTAATTCGCCGCGCGACCTATACATATTTTTTCATAATTGAAACTGACCATAGACATCACAGCTGATTCAGCTGTCATGGTTGTCGCACCATTGTTTTTTTTTTTCATTAGGCCAAGCTCACATTATCAGCACACTACTTTACTAACTTTTTAACAAGTAAAATAGACCATGGAAACATTGAGTGACATGTCTCATTCAGCCAAATCGGTGGCTGTATGCAGGCAATCTATTCGAAATTTAACATTTTTATCAATGTCTTAAATAGCTTAGTAGTATTAAAAAGAAAAATATACTTTTTTAATAAAAAAAAACGGCGGGAATATGTAAATACTGTAAATAACAATAACGCACTAAGTTTCGATTTATTTAAAGTGATGTAAATGATATTAATTTAATAGCTTTTAGTAACAAAATCGTGATCATATTTTGTTGTATTGGAGTCCACCATGATGAAAATAAGAGGAGAACTAACTATTAACTAAAGCAAACTTAGTATATATTTAAATGGAAAATCTCTAGTCGTGGTGAAACTATTATAAAATAGGGGTATTTCTTTTCTTGTGATTTTACGAATGTAACCATTTGAGTATAGAAAATGAACCGGACTTTTTGAGAGTTGTGGTAGGCAAATCGTATTTCAAGTTTTTCAAGAGAGTATGGAATATCGAGAAAGTTTATTCTTTCAGATTTGGAAGATGGTTATAGTCTAACTAGAAAGAAAACTGGTACGTACATTTAATACAATATTAAACACAATATGTAGGAATTATGATCCCTTAACAATAAAGGAAATTTACTGCTGTTTAAATGTACCTAGAGTATCTAGGTGTACTAAGGAAGGATTTTTCGAAATTCCCACGGGATAGAGAATAAATGGGATTTATATTTTCGAATCAAAGTAACCCCGTAACTATAATTATCAGATATTTCAAATTTGGCATGCAAGTAGGTAACAATGATAGCTAAAAACAGTTTTCATGATTTTCCGAAATTTCCACGGCATAAAGACCTAATAGTATTATTTTCATAATAACTGACTAGCGGATATAGATACTTGAAAGTTTACAGATATATTTCTTAAAGATCTTAGAGGTGTACTAAGACGGGATTTTTCGAATTTCCCACTGGATAGGAAAATACCCAAACTTTGTTTCTTTCTTTTTTTGTAGGGGGTAATATCTGAAACTTTTGCATTTTCCCGAGGAAAAATAGGTAGCCAATATCAGTCAAGAACTGGTATCTTTCTATAAGTGAAAGTTTTTTTATTAAATCGATCTAAAGAGTTAAAATGCAAAAATCCCGCGGGATAGAAATAAGTGAATTCAATTTCAGGACTGATTTAAAAAAAAAAACACTAATAGGTATAATATCTATAACACTGTCTTTGATTGACATTTTGATCGAATTTTTAAAATACGTATTTCTATCCCGCGGGAACTTTAATACACTTTATCGAGATTAAGTAGCCTAATGTCAATCAGAAACAGTGTAGCTTTCTATTAGTGAAAGATCTTTTAATGGGTCTAAATGTATAATTAACTTATTTCTATCCTCCGGGAATTTTTGCAAAAATAGGTAGTCATGACAGACAAGAACTGTATGTAGAATGTTAATGGTTTAAGTATAGTACCAGTATTTGTATTAGGTACTTACGTTATTGTCTACGCGTACGAAGTCGCGGGCAAAAGCTAGTTTGTTACTAAGAGTTTAACGAATCTCCTTTGCAGCGTTCGCTTTACAGTCGTATTGACTTCAACAGAACTTAAATAGTTCGCCCTTTGGATACCTCGCTGATGAGACTGGCGTGGGTTTTATGACTTGTATATTGATTATTGAATGCATAATACCATAATCAAGTCAAGGTTAATAACTTGGAAATAACCATGTGCGAACTTTATAGAGTCTGATTGCATGGGTCTTTGTCTCGTGAGAAAATGATCACAGAAATAGTTAAAGTGAAAGCTTCCTACGCCGCGCCATTGGTTTTCTTAGACTGTCCACTGACAGAACTAGCATAAACCTTATCAATGAAATCGGGATGAATGGAAACGCACACGTCGTTACGGATTGTAGTTATTTTTATCATCGTAGCTAATTTGCAAGAAGTTTTTGACTTTATACGCCCTTTAATCACGTTTCTTTGTCGCAGTTCTGTATTTAATCTAAGGGAGACATAAAGTACCACAGTATGAGTAAACGAGTAGGTACAGTTGATGCGTTTATCATTCGGTTATCCATTCGCTCTGAAACTATATCGTTTTCTGGAAAATCGGTGCATTACTTTAAAAGCACCGCTATCTTCGTACACAATTTTATCCTAACAGCAGTTTTAACGTCTAATAATACTAAAAAACACATAAACGCGCTCTCAAAGCAAAGTCAATCAACATTTTACTATATCGCTTTAACGTGTTTACCGTAATACTTTAATGAAACAAAGACGCAACAACGTTTGCATTTGCATCGTTCTATCCTACAGCTTAGGACGCTAACATTTATCGCGAGCATAAAACATACATACATCCTTCTCACACACACTTATTAATTGAAAGGGAAATGTATAAGGTTTAGGTTCGCGACAAAACCGAAGCCTACAGGTGGGCGCACGTCATTTGTTTCCATTTCCTCAACTAAAAAAATGCTATGCGTCACTGGCCCACGCATCGCTCGGCCATTGACCAAAAAGGCATAAACAGCGTATCATGGCCGACAAAAAAGGCACATCGAAAGTGAGCACTTGATGAGCCTTAACTAACATAGCTTTTGGAGAGCGCGATATTTTTCGCTCTTAATTGGTTGACATAACCAGTCGAGTACCTACACTACCTTAAATCATAGCGGCTACTTCAAAGGCTTCACTTGGGCGACGCTTTAAAGTTTAAAGTTTAAATTTTAAAACAGATTAGCGATGCCTTCTTAGCTGAGATTATTGTAATGGCGTATTCGAATGTAGAGATTCGCTCCAATGATTTACAAACTTTCGCTCTTGAGCGCTTAATGTGGTGAAAATATTGTTGAATAAATCAATCATTGGACGGATTTTAAATGATTCTCTTGTCTTCAGGGACCATAATTGATGTTGATTATAATAAAATTCGTTAGACTGGCAAAAACGCCATTGCTTTTGCAAGGTGCAAAAGTGAAATGGGCTGTACATTCACTAAACAGAAGTTAATACTGCAAGGGGCGACAGCCTAAACCAGGATATTTCGGACACATATTGATAAACTAAGAATAAACAATAGTAAATAAACAATTGGAACTGAAATAAATTATTAACCAAGGTAGAGGCTGTGATCTGTGATGACCCAGCCGAACACGGCCACCGTAGCCAGGGTACAGCTGTAACGGTGGAAACACCAACAGCACTAATCAGGTGTCAAATAAAACTAACCGTTACCCTAGTGTAATATGTAAACTCCTTCATACGGGTCATTAGGCGTATAATGTTGACATGAATTCTTTTGTTGTATTTTTAATTACGTGCAGATGCGTCTGAGTTCACGGGGCAAGGTCTGGGAGAATCTATTGTTAAAAATGTTACTCGAGTTATCGAAACAATGGATTCTATTTGTTCTCGATTTCGTTTTTATCTTTTGTTTATTCATATAGCATTTTAAGAATTTATGAACTCGTCATTATCATTACCAGCCTTTTATACGTCCCATTGCTGGGCACAGGCCCACAAACTCAGGGATCTATGAACTAAATAAAAACAATTAATTCGCTCCCCCGGGACAACATAACTTGCATGCTTTTTGTCTAACTCGCTCGCAATCAGCATCGTGTTCATTTTGTATGGGCTGACAATTGGTATCGGAAACAGCTAGCTGTCACAGTCGTGCAAAACGGACATTTTAATCTGGTGACGAGTGTCAAAATAGTTACGCAATAGGGTCTCTAGTCGCTTGTGAGCATATTAGTTGCTTCAGCCGAGCACAAATTAATAGGTACCTATGGAACTTCGCAAGAAACGCTGGATTCAATCAATTGTTTCAGAATCTGATAAAGACTTTTTTTTTATCTTCCTCTTCATTTGAACCCGACGGTCCACTCTTTCCGATAAAATGTGTCCACAACTATCGCACGTACGTGTTCCCAATCTATCCGTTATCTTTCTGACAATCTCAATCTTGTCCGGTCCATATCTTGCAAGAGGCTGACTTAGGCCGCTTCTACCGGTCCGTGATTTCCACTCGAAAGCTTTCTCACCCCATCAACTATTGGATCTACAAGCTTTGTGCTCACTCCAGTCTCATCACATCTTGAATTCGATGTTTATAAAAAAACCGGCCAAGTGCGAGTCGGACTCGCGCACGAGGGTTCCGTAGAAAGATTGTAACGCTTTTCCCCAGTGTTTTAAGAAGTCCAGTATTAGCAGAGCCCTGCTCCTAAGCAAAATGTACGCAGTGTGGGGTCAACTTATATCGGTCTGTGAAATCTACAGACAGACAGACATAAAATTTTAAGATTTTGAGACTTTCCGGAGTGGTAGTGCTATAGAGCTACCTTCATACCAAATTTCAAGTTTCTAGGACATCTGGAAGTACCCTTTAGGTTTTTGGAAATCGGCAATTTGCATGGAAATGGATTTTTTAATGACTGTATCTTTTGATTGCGTTGACTTAGAAGGTTGATTTTTTCACGGCTTTAAGGGACCGCAGGCTTGAGTATTTGATATTAATTTCAGCATGCTACCTCCACGCGTTCCAGAGAAAAAGGCAAGACCCTTTTTCTCTGGACAGACAGACAGACAGACAGACAGACGGACAGACAGACAGACAGACGGACAGACAGACAGACAGACGGACAGACAGACAGACAGACGGACAACAAAGTTATCCTATAAGGGTTCCGTTTTTTCCTTTTGAGGTACGGAACCCTAAAAACTACTTACTGAGGTATTTGTAATTCCCGCCGAAGATCCGTTAATTAAACATATCGTCCAAACTTGCAAAGTCCGTTTAGCAGTAGCTCAGTTTCATCACTCGCTCGTCGTCTGCGCATAATATCTCATTCACGCATGCGTCACTCTCGTTACAATCTTAAACATCAGTTTTGGATCACGATTGATCTCTTTGACCCTAGATTTCGGGCTACCGTGGGCACGATCTTATCAATAACCAAACGAAACAAATTAAACCCACACGATGTAACGTTTGAGCTCAATTTGGATTAATTTTAAGCTAAAAGCGGAACGTTTGAATCTTCTCATGTTAACAATCAAAGATTAGCATGTTAAATACTTGTGTCCACTTGATAAGAATATTTACATCTTAACGAATATTTTTCTAACTTGGAATTTATAGTTCAACGAAGCACATGACTACGTTTTTTTTTGTTTTAAGTCTAAACGCTTCTCCTTCTGTGTTTTGTTGAGTTCTTTCTATAGTGTTCCCGTAACTCAGGAAAAGCACGTTATTTGGGTAAAATTTAATGACTTACAGTTTTTTTACGCAAGGTTTTATTCTGCCTATGCAAGCTCACGTTCCCAGTAATTTCAACCGGACGGCTTTAAGCAAGAGTGCCGGTCATTTTACTATTTTTTTAGTAAAACATGTGATTCACAAGAAAAAGCGTCAACCTTACCCAACCGGTGTTAAGATGAGAATCGATTGACAGAATCGGGCGCACAACTAAATCATCATTTTTTACGCGCGCGCGCATTGGGATCAATATTTCGCAATAATAATGATCGCGGGCAACCATTGAGTTAATGAATGGTGAATGTGGAGCAATATCCTGCCCTCGTAGGAAGCCCGACCAGTTTCTGACTAATAGCGGAGATGAGTCGATACAAGCGTTTGGGTTCTTCCTAACTGTAACCAAGTACCTACTCGTAAGTAGTAGTGAGAGCACTGGGCACAACAAGAAAACAAAGTGAATATACACAATTGTCAAGACAGGAGCCAGTATGTAATATTTACCCTTCACAGTTAATTTTTTTTTTTTTTGTCAAAATAAAACATTTTGATACAAGTTTTTTGCAAACTGTACAAACCCTTTTGACTAATAATTTATACAGGTTTGTTAAACCCCGACCCAAAAAGACAGGTGTTATTACTATATTACTCCTAACTCGATTGAGCTATTTGGATGCAGCTTTTTTAATGGAAAGTTAATTTAATCAAGATGATTCTTAGGTAAGTTTCATCAATATCGGCTTAGCCGTTTTGAGATATTGAACTTTGAAATGAAAATCAAGCGCAACTGTCATTTTTCGGTAGTAAATGATAACCGAGTGGATAATTCAACGGTGCAATCCGAAAAAGCCCGATTAGCAAGCTGTAAGTTGTACGAAATGACGATCCACCGTAAAGAGCAAGGACAACATTAATGGATCGCAAGAGGTCGATTCCAATGCAAATACTTATAATTTTCACTTGTAATTATATGTAGATCTTCAGATAGAAAATTGTAAAGTGAGCCTTTTTAAGGTATTCGAGAGTTCGTATAAAATGTCAACAGGTATATGTTTCATTAAAAAGCTTGATAGCCTTCGAAGTAATTAGCGTAACGTTGAATAAGTCATGTGTACTTTTTCCAGTTTTTTGTTGTCTTCATTAAAGTTTATATTATTGGAACTTGTGGTCAAAACTAACCGTTCACGTTGACTGTACCATTTTGGAAGTCCTATCTCCTGCCCTTGAAATCTCCCACACGCTGCATTCAATTTACCTGATACATACAACTCGAGGAGGAGATCTGATATTTTACTTGTTTTATCAATGAAATAGTTGCGAGCGACTTCGTCTTCGTAGAATATACAAAAATTCTTTATTGAACACGACAAAACAGTACAAGGAGATCGCGAAAAAAAACAGGCGAGGTAGAAAATAGGAACATAATGTGTTATTTCTGGTAAACCTCCACTCATATAAAAAAATATATCCAAACATCTAATCCTCACAGACATTCGCGTTTATAATTTTAGTTTGATTAAGTACCTACGGGACAGAATTAATTTAGGGTAAGTAAGAAGTTAGCAAAGTAGCAACTTCTTCAATACGGTGAGATTAAATACCTATATATCTCCCATTATACCTACCATTATTTCGTAGGTATATATTATGATATTAAGTCTTATAATATTTTATGATATCGTGCACCAAATGCTTTTCTCATATATGAAATATAAATCAGTAATGAGACAGATTATTCATGCGCATACTAAAGAAAGATCGTGAGCGGTTCCTTGCATTTCTTCAACAGTTCCTATTTGTGACATCGTCCCGGTATCGTTATGAAATATGAATTTGTTAATCTAAAAATATCCACACATACTCAGGTGACCAAGAAAATAAAGACTTTGCTGCAGTAAAGCAAGCCTTAATCTCGTTCAAGCACTTAGGAAGTATCAAAAATAAAAGCTCACAAATTGGCTACTTGCTAGCTAAGTCAAACGAGCAACTTTTATTAAATGTCAAAACGATCGCTTAATATGGAATGTTGTACATTACTTACTGAAATACGACGTCATAATTTCTAGCGATCGTCTTCCTTTTCTGTACATTTTTCTTAAATTGAAAACCGTCTAAATCGTAATTAAAAAGGAGGAATCGGTTTATTATTACGCAATTAATTCTTTGAACAAAAAACACAACGAATACAGTTTTAATTTTTAACCGAGCGGAAGAACAAATTCCACGTTTTCCCGCTTAAACTAGTTTTGAATATCATAACTGTTTTAATGGCTCGAAGGTGTTTATTTAATTTACGTTTACACGGCTATGAGCTCTAAAACCTAGTAAACTAGACGACTAACGACAGTTCAAATTGCCGTGTTAAGTTTTTATTATTCTTCCTTATTGCAAACATGCAGGTAAATGTACTAAATTACTCGGAATCAGACTTTTCCGCGAAATGAGATGACTCTTAGTTAGTAGATATTTGGTTAAAAACGCTTTTACCGTGTTCATTAAATCACGGCGCACTTTAACAACTTTAAACTAAAGATAACAAACATTGACTTTTTTTCCTACACATTTACCTTTTTAATGCGAGCAGATAATGAAACAAGCGCACCTTTCAATAAGGATAACAGTTAGTATGAAAATGGGTCAGCTTAAGGGGTCAGTGTCAGATACCATGCAAGCACCTCTTCAAATAATTTCGCAATGCTACAAGTTACAATTGCACTCATTATTAACCAACTACAATCATTAAAATCTCCCTCGTAAATTTATATTTGGTCAGCATTGACATCATTTTCGAAATCATCATCAGAAAAGGATATCGGGTCATAAACGCGAGCGGTTTTCGGCAATAATTCCGTAAGGTATAATTCCTTAAAACTTAATTGTCAATCAAATCGTAACCTTAACATGTAGTCTTGCTTGTGTAACCTGTCCATCATCATACCGTATTCCAACATAGTCCTTACAACCCGAAAGAATAAAGTTGATAAGGTTTTTCAAAAACAAATGAAGTCGTGTATCCTTGTCAAAATAATTGAAACAGTAAGTACACGATGTCGTCACAGTAAGACATTAAATACGTATGAGGGCGATTTCGGGAAAAATAAAACGCATCGGAATTGTTCAGCTGGCTCGATGACTTAATTATTGTTATTTCCCCGGCCGTAGCTACGTAATTGAGGCTTGTATCATCTATAATGCGAGTGGGAGTAATATTTTTGTTTAAAACGAGCCACTCGGTTTTTGGAACGGTCTTGCTCGCTGTTACTTAACGTTGATGTCTTTAACAAGAACCATCAGGAAAAGGCTGACTGTTAAGCCAAATTTACGTTCGACTGTTAATGCTTTCGTTAATTTTAATTAAACTAATAAAACGCTGAGCGATCAAAAAAGTCAATTTCACTTTATAAAATATTCAGTTAAATTACAGACATTTTTTTTTTATACTAAACATAACAAAATGCGGGTTATAAAACGTTTATTTGAATGTCCTACTTGAACCTAATCATAACATTTATAACCTCTAAATATTTCATAAGAAGCATCATACACAATAGACGCGTACGCAGCGCTCGCGCAGTTAAACTCTTAATTAGCTCGTCTATTAGTTAACCCATTGTATTAGGGAGTAAATTGAAACCATACCTTGCTTCATAGCCTTAACCTACATCAAAATAGAGGTATGTTGCAGAGCAGTGTCGCATTAATCTTCGGTGACGATTAATAATAGACTTCCATCGCTTTGTGCATCGGAATCATCGCGTATTGTATGTGATATGTAAAAATGATGAGACACACGGGCAATGTCATTTGAAGAATAATGGTTTAATGGCATAATGGATTTACCCATTAAACTACCATTTGGTAGTTTTTGATACAAGTGCGGAAAGTATGTCATTTTGCACGAGTCCCGAGGTGTCTATAGGCCCGAGCGGTGAGGCGAGGGTCGAGTGAAAATGACACTTCCGCACGTGTACCAAACGAAGTTTTATAATAACTTGCGATAAAATGATAATGAAACCGAAGGTGGTGAGCTCGACGCGCGCGGGCTTATCACCACCTGCCGGGGCCGACTCCGCCGCCTTCCTCTACCAGAAGTTCCAGAGTCTATGCAATAATTATTTATATTTCTATATGCACAATATGTAGGCACTTACCTTATTAAATACGATGTATGACTGCTCATCGATAATATTGTCATTAGTTCGCCGATCATCGGCTCCGTGTGTCCGGCTATCAATGGCGCGTGTTCCACTTATCAGGCCAACCTCTAATGGAGCCCGCAAATTGTTTGTTGGTACCTTTGTTTCGGTAAATTCATTCATGCACATGCTACGATATGAAAATATATCTTGTTAGGCAACAGCGTATCATCATTTATTATGAAACTCCATCGGTTCAAGTCATTTGGAGTAGCGATTGCGATGAAACAAATTACTATTTTGGTTTGCAGACGCCACCTACGCTGTAATCGATTTTACACAGTTATTTTGACTGGTTTTGCGGTGAGCTTATATTTTTTGTGATTTTGTTTTAACGTGTTTTTGTCTACTGGTTTTGCTGTGAACTTATATTTTTTGTGATTTTGTTTTAACGTGTTTTTGTGTACTGGTTTTGCGGTGAGCTTTTATTTTTGACGTTTAAAGGTGGCCTGGATCAAATTTCAGTAACGCGGACTTTCCTTTTTGTATGATTGCATTGCTTACTTAATGATCTTAACTAATAACTTACTCCATTTAGTTAAAGGTTCTCGTCTCTAAAGATAAGCACGGCCTGGTAACAAACTTCCTGGTGCTCTACTTACTGTTTGCAATTTTCCAATTAACTCCTTTAATTAATACTAATTACAGGTAGCAGATTGGAGTTATACATTTATGTGGCACCAAGTTTAAATACTTAAGTTTAGTTATGGTTAGTAGCTTGCAAGTCCTATATGATTATGTCTACGATATACCAAAAGTTTAGGATTTGCGAATTCATTGATTTGGCGTCTTCTTCAATTTAGCTCACTAAATGAAAAGTAAACAAAGGAAGTTGATAAAGATATTCTTTATGATTCGAAAACCTCATTATTTTTAGAAGTGTTGTCTTTACGATGTGCAATAAATTGCCAACAGAACAATAAGGCATATCAATTTTGCAATGTATGTATGCAAGCATGCCTTTAAGTTACGACGAAATAAAATAAGTCGTTAACTAAAAAGTTATTGCACCATTACATTTGCTTTAAAATTATAACAGGCCCGTAATCTGTGTTTTGTACACACATGTTATTTAAAAATGAAAGCTTACTTCATTTCTTTAAATTGTAAGTACAAAAAAATCTTGAAATCAAATTTTAAAATTACACAATTTTAAAGGACGGAAAGAATTGTGTGTCTCCGTTCTGCATTTTATTATGCCAATGAAGAATTGAAGACAGGATAGGAGGAGGACAGGAATTGAGAACAGGACAGGATTTCATTTTAATTTCTTATTTAACAAAGGATTTGTTGTTTGGATTCTGTAATTGTTTTGTAAAACTTGCTTTAAATTTGGCCATCAAATAATTACAAAACAATGTCCTGTCAGCGAAATTTTGCGCTATTCGGCAACGGATCAAAGTTCACTCAATTAATCTCCAATGACCAATAACCAGATGGCAATCAGTGTATCACGATGCAACTAATTCTCGGTAATTTTGCCATGAAAATTATTGCTATAGAGACTATGGAGAAAATATTTGGGGACCTCTGGAGCAACAGTTGCGCAACCGAATCAGTTGGCGATGGAATTAACGTCTCGCAATATTACCTTATTATTTCTTAACGACCGTTATTACGCCTTTCCTCGGACTGCGGTGCTATTACGTGTCCAAACAAGCTTCTATTTACTTGTGTTCTGATGATGTGTTTTTGTTTCAGTTTTGAAACCCCGCCGCCAAGCTGTCTACCGCCAATGAGATTAAAACCATTTACCACGTCGAAGCGCTAATAGGTAAGTCAATCACAAACATGCATACTCGCTAATGAATTCAGTTACTTGTATCTTTGCAAATGTTGAGGCAAACAATTAAATATTCATTGGCCTATTGACCAGGTAATCAAGCGAAAATCGCAGTTGGTGAACCATAATTTTAAATGTAGCACACATTTTTGATGGCCAGTAAAAAACACTATGAATAAGAATATAGACTGACATATAAAGAGAAACACAAATAAAATGCCTAGTGTAACAAAAAGGTAAGTAAACTTTGTCTGTCTGTTTCTAAGTTTCTTTCTTCGAAAAAGAACCTTTGTATAAAGCTGTGTTTATCCCTGATTATCATTTTATCCCGGGAAAATATAAATGAAGTTGAGGGCAAACGCTAGAGGCATATTATATTGTTTAGTGCGGTTTGTTGGCTTTATTTTGATTCGCCCTTACCCGCGACCATGTTCCACTAAATACACCGGTGTGGTGTACGTAGTTATAATAGTTATATTATAATAGTGCTGTGGGCTTGTGCCGGGCTTATTATAATAAACGTGGCGGGCGGAGGGGCTCATACACGGCTTGACCCCGGGGCGGCGATTAGTGTGCTAGTAGCGGACTAGGACTTGTAATATCTAGTAGCGTGTGCTACTATGTAGATTAGGACTGGATGTGACTGGGCATCGTGAGGTGAGGGCGGACCCCGATGTTTGTAAGGAAGGAACAGCCTAGATATTTTATTCTTACTGTACATCTTTGGAAGCTTCGGATGGGGATGAGTTGCTTTGTTGACCGAGATACTGGATGACATTATTTTTAGTCACATTCAAAATGTTTTTCCTAACGAAAATTGCCTATGGTCCTCAAGCTGAGGGTCGTGAGTTCGACGTGGGTGCGAAATTAAATTTGTGATTTATCACAAGCTTTTCGGTGTTGGAAAACATCGTAAAGAAATCTGCACACAAAATTCAAAATTCAAATGATTTATTGCTTACATGTTGTTAAATTACATGGTGTTATAAATTAATAATGTTTCAAACATGCACCCTGCAAGGGCATTGCAAAATAGTACTTATATCTAACTTACCTAAACTAATAGCACATTTAGCTACCCTTTTGTCGCGCGTATTTGTATTTGTGTGAGTGTTTTTTATTTAATAAGTAATGGCCTAAATAATTGCGCTGACACAGACCCCTAATCCTAATTGTCCATTTTACGCGGACGAGGCCTTGACAGCCGTAACCAGAAGCTAATCCATATAATATATATAATATATTTATCTATAAATGTTTTGTATTTTTAAATACTACAATTTATCTTCTAAGTATTCGTTTAGGGAGTAATAGGCTTTGTTTACTAAAATTTCCTTTAATTTATTAATAAGTAGGTTATCTTTTACTTCTTCTTTTAATAGTTCGGGTAGTTTATTATATACCTTTATAGTCATTTTAAGAGGGCCGGTAGAATTAAGTTTTAGTCTAGATGGTGGGAGTATCAATCTATTGTTTTGCCTAGACGCGTTTCTCAATTTTGCATCTTCTCTCTTGGTATAAAATTGAGGGTATTTTCGTACGAATTTGCATATCTCTAGGATGTATAAACACGTTAGGGTCAGTATTTTGTGCTTAATGAAGTAAGGTTTACAGCTATCAGTTTGTTTGATGTTTACTAGTATACGGATAAGTTTTTTTTGCACTGTGAAGATAGTGGGTGCGTCGGTGCTATTGCCCCAGAGGATAATTCCGTAACTGAGCCACGCATTACCGTAAGCATAGTATGTAGCGAGTGCCGTTTGAAAATCTGTAGTTTTTTTAATTTCCCAAAGTGCGTAAACGAATTTAGAAAGTTTAGTTTTAATACTTTTTATGTACAATTTCCAAGTTATATGTTTATCTATCACTATGCCTAGTAGCGTAAAAGAATCCACAACCTCTAATGCTGTCGAGTTGTAGCTATATTCGATAGTCAGCGGGATTTTTTGGTATGGATGGAATGTCATTAATTTAGTCTTTTTGTAATTTATTTCAAGGTGGTGGTCATTCATCCAGTTCGAGACTTTATGCATCACATTGCTGATTTTTTCATTTATCTCAGATCTATTTTGACACGAAGTAAGTATAGAGATATCGTCAGCAAAAAGTATAGATGTTTCTTGTGTTATTTTTGGGATATCATTGATATAGATGAGAAATAGGAGACACCCGATCACACTACCTTGAGGAATAGAGGATGTAATATTTTTTATATCAGACTGCACATTCTGAATTTTTCCCGTTTTGAAGCAGTAGTGCTCCAATTCTACTAATTGTTTCCTATCCGTTAGATATGATGCTAACCACTTATGTCCCATTCCTCGAATTCCAATGCCATACAGTTTATTTAATAAGATAGGGTGTTGAACTTTATCGTAAGCTTTAGTCATATCTAGTAATAGTCCGATTGCATATTTTTTTGAATCCAAGTTACTGAGAATTGCCTGTATTTATTTATAGACTGCTAAGGTTGTCGACCGATTTTAACGAAATCCGTTTTGCAAATCGTCAAGAATTTTATATTTTTCACAAAAGGCGTAGATTCGAACACACATTGCTCTCTCAAATATTTTTGAGGCTGTGGGTAATAGAGCAATTGGGCGATGGTTATTTGGGTTTGACTTACAATTTTTTTTATGTATCGGCTTTACTACGGCGGTTTTTAAAAGGTCAGGAAAGATTCCTTCGCTAAAGGACTGATTTATAAGATCGTAAAATGGTACAGTAAGTTCATCTGCACATTGCCTTATCAAAGAAGGTGGAAGTTCGTCTATTCCGTAAGTTCTCTTATTTTTTAGATTTTTTATTATTCTGTTTACCTCGTGGTATGTTACGGGTGCAAGTAACATCGTATTTTCAATGGGGCACGTATCTATCCGTTCGTCAGGAATTTTTTTGCAATTTGAATTTTTGTTTGTCTTTCCTATCGATATGAAAAACTCATTGAAGATATTTGCTACTTCTTTGGGGTTTTTTATATTTTTGTAACACGGAATTATTTGATTTATTAATTAATGTTTTTAATAACCAATGTTTTTGGGACCTGCTTTTAAATTAATTTTTCGTTTTGGAATACATTGGTTTAAAATGTTTGTTAATTTTTCACTAAATGCTGCATAATTTTCATTGACATTTTTGTTAGGAACAGTAATTCTTTCTGACCAGTTCACTGTACTCAGACACGCTTTAAATCGTTTTATGTTGGTATCATTAAACAACCGCTTTTTTTATATTCCATGTAGCCTGTTTAAGTTACGTTCTTTGTAGTTTTGTATGTAGGACTGTTCCAAGATGATCTGAAAACCTCAGCAGTAGTATACAAATCTTTGCTAAAGAAGTTGGTAAATATTAGGTCTAAACACGTAGACGCGTTTTGTGTAATGTGTGTAGGTTGTTTTATGTGTTGTGCAAGCTTGTGTTCGTTCATAAGATCTAAAAAAATTGATGTATGTGAATCATTATTTAATAAATCAACGTTAAAGTCTCCTCCTATTACTAAGTTGTGCTTAGGGTATTTAACATTTATGTACTTTAAAATGCTTTCCAACCTGTCATAAAATAAGTTTGTTTCCCGTCTATTCCAGTACATAGTAACCAATAGTATATTGTACTCGATGATTTCAGTCGCGCAGACTTCCAACACGCATTCCATGGACAAGTTTGAGACGTCGGTCTTCTCGGTGCACTCGACGTGGTCCCGTAGCAGGATGAGCACGCCGCCGCCGGATCTTTCTTCTCGGCAATATGATGCAGCAATTTTGTAGCCACTGAATTTTATAAGATTTCATTTATTTTTGCAGAGCCAAGATTCTGAAATACATATGGCCTGGTAAATATTATTCTGCTGAATGAATTCTTCCAATAGATGCTGTTTATTATATACACTTTGCATATTCTGATAGAGTATTTTTAACAGAAGATCTTTATTTTCGTTGTCGTTAGTTTCGAAAAAAGGTATACGGCATATTTGTCCCTTGTGATGCGTTCTCATTTATTTCGTGATCTTGACCTGAGTTTGATGTTGATGCATGAGTTGTTGGGTTCGGATTCGCTGTTAATGTGGTTTCAGCAGTAGTAGATTCAGTCCCTAGTTTAACCTGCTTTCCGTTTATGATCAGCTTATTGTTCCGTATTACAGCGTGCTGGCCCTCTTGGCGGGCTCTTAACATGGCTTCTCTTTGTTCCTTTCTTTCTTTTAATGAGCTGCTGTTTAGGAAAGCAGAGACGGCTAGACCCGTATTTTTGAAGTAGCACACTCCTGCGAAACAATTAAATGGTGTGTGTGATGTTCCCAATCCGCACTGGGCCCGCGTGGGAACAATAGCCCAAGCCCTCTCATTCTGAGAGGAGGCTTGTGTCCAGCAGTGGGACGTAAAAAAGGCTGGTGATGATGCTGGTGATGATGATAATGAATGAAAATGATTTCACACCGTAAGCTCTCCGAATTCATTTATTTTTCTTCTCTCTTTCTTTGAGAGTTTATCAAACATAACCGCTATTTTAAAGAGACCAAAACTAACTCGTCCAGTATATTTTCAATCGTCGGTCCGTATGATGAACCAAAATTTTTTGCCAAGACACATCCAGCCCGCGTACGAGTGCTTTGCGCGCGCGCCGCCGTATCGGCTCGCTACATGGAACTGCGCACGCATTACATGTGCCGTATCGCAAATGACCGTGCACTAGAAATTTCCCGGGAATTCTAACCGTTTTCCAACACTATCTAAACTAGAACCATTTAGCGGCCCTGACAGTGCGACGTTTAGTAGGGTTGCTCTGTTAATGATGGCGCTATTTTTTCTCCACAGAATGGACGATTGTCTTAAGATTCACTGAATGGTTTACTTATGTTATGCTTGGGTATATTTGAATTTTATTATGTAATCCTGTTAGGTGGTGAAGTATTAAGTAAGGAATCTTAAGGCCCATATACATGTATACTCAGAGGCACAATTAATCGCCCACCCTGTTTTTTTACTATTTATTGTTAAAGTATTCTTTATTTAAAAGACAGTTTTTACATTAATCAATGAAAAAATGGTGGGCGATTAATTATGCCTCTGATTATATTTAAATATCTGGACGGCATGCGAATTCAAGAAGTCATTCAAAGATTTGAAGACCTGACTCAATATTAGACAAAAACCCGAAAGATTTATAAGTTTATTCCTACACCGTTGTAAGAAAATTACCTTCTAACTCACGGTTGTTAATTCTTATAGGTATCCAAGTTATTATGGCAAGAAAAAATATATTCTTGGAACTGATTGTTAATTTATGTGAGTTCTGATTATTTTTTCAGAATTTCTTGATTGTCGGTTGTTATGATTGTAATAAATATTAATTTGTTTTCGGTCGGCGTGTGGTCAAACTTAATTTTTGACGGTCGTCGAGTAATGATGCGTATTCACGCGATGGTAATGAATGTTGTAAGTAGCTAATACAACAAACAAATTCATTTACTACATAAATTACACTGCGCATTAAAAAAAATATTCACTACATTTTATGTTAAAGAGTAACATAATATAAAGTAACCGAATATCTAATTTATGTGCAACAATAATATGGACTCCTTAATAAAAATAAATACTTCAATATTACTTATTTCTACTTATCTTATCGCTAATACGTAGGTACCTTCTTAAAATCAATATTTCTAATGGCCTCCTTTAATCGTGTGTACTTAAGTATGTATAATAGTACCTCCTAAAGTAAAAAGATGAGACTTTTATTCTAATCAGATAAAAAAACCCAATTAAATCCATTTGGACTGAATCATAAAACAAATGAGCTCATCATCAGCCGAGTACTTAGGTGACATCAAAACAAACAGGTTGATCTCGTAAATAATTTAATTTATACCGTAAACTGTTATCGTTTTACGAGCCGTTTTATGCCTATCAAAGAACGCTGAATGACCGACGCCACAACGTTTAAAGATGCGCCTTATTAAGTGTCAATATAAACTATAATAACCAATAATACTTGATCACATTAATTATTTTCCTAACAACTTTACAAAAGAAAGAAGATAGCCGGGAGGCAGGCCATAAATTATAGTAAGTATAGCCAGGTATTTTATTGGCGATCGCTAAGTGAAATCACCGTAGTTTCACTGCTAAACTTTGAATGCAAACGATAACGTACCTATTATCTTACTTTTTCCAGGCAATATAATGTTTTGCGTAAGGCAGATTGTACACCATGCATAAACGTTTTTTTTTTTATATTAACACTGAATACCTATGTTACCTTAAGATGATTTAACAAAAGAACTTGTTAACTCTTGTTGTTTGAGTATTCAATGTTATTCAAAGAAACTCACTCAAAATTTCATGGAAGACAGAAAATTACCCAAAGGCTTGATTTTAGGCATAAAAACAATTGAAATTGAATGCTACTCGTACATACCTGACTAGAAAATAAAAAATGCACGAGGCTCCATTAATTCGGCTGTTCTGTATAATCACTTTGAAAATGATTATACTAATTCCAATAAACCGATCATCCTAGATGCTCATTAACACCTCTTGCCAATCTAACGACGTCCCATTATACCCTCATAAAATAGTGTATCTTCCATTTTATACTTAAGGCTCTATAAAGTGATAAAATGAGGTGCGCACGCGACTAGGTCTTATCAAACAGCATTGTGAATCACTAGCCCACTTTCTAACATCAATACATCGCGAAAGCAACGGATCTTAGGTATTTGCGGTTTCCTACGATTGAATATTATGCGGTTTTGTTGTAGTAGACTCGGTAAGTTATACTTTAGTGCTTCGGCTTGCGGGTTACGGGCTCCTCTTGATATACTTGTGTACATTTTGTTTTCCATCTGTAAAGTAAACTATTGCACATGCACCTGGCAAAAATATTTTAACTGTGTGAGCAAAATAATATTTGAATTCAAACGAAAAATCAAAGCAGGTATCATAGACATTTACTTAATTGTGTGAAAGACTTGCTAAGGCAGCATTAGGTATGTCATTTCCTACAATTATGTTAAAATGTATTCTAAGACTCGTAGTGGGCGTCTGAATCGCATCTTAATGCCTAAGAAGCGTGATCTTTCAGATTTATAGGATTGCTCTCACTACTTGAGCTTTCCAGTGTTCTTCAGATTTCAAATCTGTATCTGTACCGAGGCGCATAGTCACCTCTAGGTAGAGTTAACTCAGTTAAGTAGTCTAAATAGTATTGGCAATTAAAGAAACTTAATTTCAACTGATGAAATAAGAATCTTCGTTAAAAAGTTCGATTTATGGCTGCAATATTAATAAAAAAAATTCAACGTAACCGATACGGCGCCTAAATTAAATTATTCGTCATGCAATAGCCATCAATAAAATCTACAAAAGCATCCAAATCAATTAAATGATTGAGCTACCAATTTTCACAAATTAATATCGGACTTGAATATTTTATATTCTTTATAAAGCCATTTGACGTGTCGAAGAGCTGCTTGTTTCAATAAAATATGTTGATATGCAAATTCGATAGATAAAGGTAGGTTATAACATGGCGAGGTAACGACGTGGAGCGGCGCGCGCGACAGTGCGCAGGCTACTAAACTCGTTTGTTAATGTGGTAGCACTTTTCCGTTTCACTGTCAATAACTGACAGTGATACACATTATCTAAACTGTCGATCGCCGAATATGGTTATTGGGCCAATTTTCCCCTAAATAAAACTATTTATTTTTAATAATCTATCAAAATGCAGTTAGTGAAGCCGATTGAGATTTATAACTCGGTTGCTATAAGTAATCTTTCAAATTAACTGAATGTAATTTACGTGCATGATTATTTATAATGTCTCTACATGATCTCTACCTATTTGTCTTAAGGCTTAAAAACAAATATTTTACAAATATGTAGGTTTAAGGATTATGTGTTAACAGATTAACTAATAAAACGCTATTAAGTAAAACCAATGAAAAGTAGCCACGTGGCAAAATGTAGGTATTTAAACAACAAACAGATAAAGTTCGAGCTCAACATTGCCTAACTACCAATTTGGAATCTAAACAAGGCAAATGACAGCTACGTCTGCATACATAACAGAGTTTATTATTGGCCAGCCCAGCCCGATAGAGATATCGCATGAAATGGGCACACTTACGCTGCTCCGAATTACCTATCGTAACTGAAGAACAAGATAGAAATCGAGTAAATGACACCCAGTTACGACTCGGTCCGAGCGCGGATCTGATTTTGCAATTTGTTCAGAATGTTTGTTTTACTTTAAGCTAAAATTGCTTTTAATAATCTTAATATTTCCGTTTTATAGTTCGACATAAACATTGTTTAACTACTCGTAGTAGAGCGAGAATAAGACAATGATTATAATAATTGCTATTGAGTTTACCGACTGCGTTTGAGCCTACAATATCAGTATTATTAAATTCGTTTATGATTATGACTTTATTTTCCCATAAACTATGTAGCTTATGAATCTTTTAGTAGCCAGTAGCCTAGTATGTCTGTATAGTCAATACCATTTCTGTAATCCTGCTTTAATAACATGTTTGATAGGTTGAGAATATATTACTCGGAGAAAACATGCAGAACGGGTGCATTTTCAATTATTTAACGGAAGTATATCAAGAAAATCTGTAACTGCACTACTTATGAGACATAGTTTTATAATCTAATCATTTCTAGTTGCCATATTTGATGCGCCGAGAGGCATGACTCTTACACTGCTGTAAACATAAGTCGTTTACTAGATAACTTGTTCAATTATTAATGTATCTTGCTAATTTTGTAATATTGACTGTAATTGTTATGCTTCGCTTCGTAAAAAGTGCAACAATCATTAAATAAACTACTTCCAAATAGGAACCACATCATGGCATGTTCATAAAAAAAAATCTAGTTAATTTCTAGTAAAATAAAACACTATAATGTTTATTTTTTAGGGGCACGAAATCAAACACCGGTTCAGAACACTACTGTATTCAAAAATGAAAGTATATACAGCCTACATCAGGCCCTAACGGGCTCGGTAAATATGGTTGAGAGGATATGTATGGTATTTCGAATATTTTATAACGTTTTAAGTCAAGGGTTCTATCTAAACGCTTTGATCGATAACGCCTGAAGATGGGAACACAAAATTGAGTAATTTGGGTTCGACTCAGCTGTTGGCAGCGGAGCTCCCTGGATGTCTGGGGCTGCTGGTAGCCGGCGTCAACGCTGAGGTCGGACCGCGGTGAAGGCCTGAAGGGCAGAGCACGTCTGGGGCGACCAGGCGAGCTTACTGGGGTGTACCAAACACCTCCTGCAATGGGCAACTCAATGAATATGGTGAAGGTATAAAGCGACCTTCCGCAGGATGGGACATTACGGCAGGTGACAGGCTAGCAATCGTTCTATATGCTTAGCTGCCTTGGAGGCTTTGGCCATAGTGATAGGGGAAAACACAGCAGAAGGCTTGGGCCCTAAGCATGTCGCATAACCTCACTTGCGGGTCAAGTGGTAAGAATTGAAGTGAACTCACCTTTCGGAGGATAATTGTCCTGCCTGAGAAAGTGACAAATGTCAACTCCAGGGAAAGCTGGGACACTCTGGTCACTCAAGACTTCGGTGCGCTCGCTGAAATGACACGTTTAGGTTAACACTAGTACCACAGAATTTGTGAACATTCGTCTGTAGCCACTGTCGGAGATACTTACGATGCAGGGGAACGAATCCCTCGATTTAAGTCGGTACAGAGACGGACAAACGGAGGTACCAGCAGCACACCTCACCGGATTTGTAGGTTAGGCCACCAAATTAATTGTTAAATTATGCACAACTGAAATTGAACAAAATACAGGTCAAATAGACGAACTTCAATATTAATAACGCCATTAAACACCAATATAGAAGGAATCCTACAAGATTTTCCTCGATTTCGACTAAACTCCACTGCACTCGCCAAATAGTCAGAATAAAAAACCATGGATGACCAAAGTTGCCACCCGAAACAATTGAGTTTGACAGGTCCATGAAATGTCACAAGATAAGTGGAGGAATAGCCCTGGAATTACCAAAATAGCAAAACTTTTCAAAAGAAGACGATTGGGCGATAAAAGGAGGAAATCTAAATGATTTCGAAAATATTTTAATTATAATACTTACTTCCTGACAGCTATTCGGCTGCTTTAATGTCAACTAGCAACACTGCTTCTATAGACTAAATACAATAACAATCAACAATACTGTTCGAGTACTTGAAATAAACCCCGATAATGTGTCTTTCAAAAAATAACCATTACACACCCCCTCAACCAGGAGAATTTTACGCCGGAAGCAAGCTGAACAAGTAAAATTCAAGCTCGCCCTCGAGCTGCAACAAGGCCTACAAACAAGCAATAACAGAACTAACAAAACGCAGTTGTAGTTACTGCTGATGACGATGAAGCACCCTGGCATCCCGGCCCAGGACACACAGGTGCTGCAGCACCTTGGCATCGTTCGAGTCCGCGGGGCCGTCGCTGGAAACGAACGCATCGAGGCCTCCGGCACTGCAGCGTAAGGACAATCATGCAGCAGCCGGATGAATGCTAAAGAGAAAAAAAAAATCATGCAGTATTCAAATTACATTGCACCATGGCAATTGACTGGTAAAACGGAACCAATCTATAACAGTAAGTACTGTATAAAACAACGGAAGAGATAAATTGTCCAAGACAATAAAAATAATAAGAGGGTAGGTATATTATTGATGATACCTAACGCCCTAGAGACGTAAAGGTAATGGAACCCTAAGTTTATTCTCCTTTCACTAAGTTAGAGGACCGGACTAACATTAACGACTTATCTTAAATTTACTAACATGCCTTAATCAATAATTAATTTACTAACACTTACACAAGGAATTGAACGTGTTCTGTTTTGCGAGGTGCAAGCGGTAGCGTAAATATCACTATAATAATAATGGAGAAAAAAAAAAGTTAATGATTCCAGAGAAACCGTCGCAGAAAACTGGGTTACCAACCACTCAGTGATGTTCTAATCGAACCTTTGACGAATTCTACAGAGATCCAAAAAAGAGCTCCAAAGAAAAAAGGGTGGCAATCATTCAGATTTAAACCGGTTCCGGTGTTCCATACCGTCGGCGGATTCTGAAGAGACCCACAAGAGAGATCCAAAGAAACAGGAAAAAATAAATACCGGTTCCTCCCTTATCACAGCACTACTAGAGTCACCACCCGCTCTCAACAACGTGTGAACTACTTAAGACGATTAGTCCTGAGCCACACCGGTGTAGGCTTAACACTGGACAGGTTCACCTGAAGGAAGTAAGAACATCTATACATTCATACACAGGCAAGTCGATACCTAGCCAACGACAGCACAGCAAAACACGTTCAAGCCTGACCAACGAGTAAGAATTTAATTTAACCTAAAGGAAAATGAAACCGCTCAATGATCTAAATTGATCAAAGGGGACAACGCATAACCAACTTTAAAGACTTATCACACCAATATTGATCCAACACCCAGGACAAATGTTTATCATTCCAATATTATAATCTCCACGGTCCGGGGGAACCAAAGTCATAACCAGTTAAGTAGCATTAGTAGAAGGTGGCTTGCAGTCTTTTACGTGCCACTTTCCCAACGGCTTTCCGTTCATGTCCTCTAGCTCGTAAACTAGACGCGAGATCTTGCGAAGCACGCGACATTTTTCATACTTCGGTGCCAACTTCGCAGCGAAATATTTTCCAGCATTGCTCTGCTTAAAAGTTCGTTTCCACACCTCGTCGCCCACATTAAACTCGATGTCACGACGCTTGCTGTTATAGTGCTTAATGTTACGATCGTGAGCTTTTTGTAACGAGTCTTTCACCGTGGAGAAGATATCCTTGAGAACGACGATCTTATCCACGTAGTCTCGTCTCGAAGAGAAGATAATCTCCTCGACGGTTTCAGGATCACCATAAATCGTGCCGTCCGGCACCGCTTCGCGTCCATGCACTAATAGGAATGGAGAGAACGACGTTGATTCGTTAACTGACGTATTCAGTGCGAACTGTATTTTTGAGATATTTACGTCCCACGTTCTGTGATCAGATTCCACGAAACTAGAAACGGCGGTAACGATAGTTTTATTGTATCTTTCAACTGTATTTACCTGTGGACAGTACACTGGGGTATAATGAAGCTGAGGTATGTTATACTTAGCAAATAACTGATGAACATCGCCCCCCGTGAAGTAAGATGCATTGTCCGCAATAATAGTTTGCGGGATACCGTGTACCATAAAGACGTGGTCCTCCATACGTTGTGAAATTACTTTACCGGTCGCTCGACGCATAGGAAACAGCATGCAGTATTTGGTGAAGATACACATAACCACTAGCAGATAGGTGTTTAGCTGTCTCGAAGGTGGAAGCGGACCAACCAAGTCCAGGCTGAGGCACTGAAAGGGACGAGAGCACTCCTTGGCATTGCCCATAAAACCGGGGGTGGGTTGCTGGCTATGTTTATATGCTGAACATACTGAGCAATTTGCGACGTAGCGGATCACATCTGAATACATACCGGGCCAGAAGTAACGCAATCTTAGCCTTTTGTACGTTTTCGCGGTACCCAGATGTGCGGCGGTGGGAACAGAGTGATTCGCATGCATGGTTTCTTCGCGAAAGTCAGCCGGTATAACCTCTTTCCACTCAAAGTCCTTCTTTAAGGAGTTATTCGATTTGGTATATCGGTAGAGACGACCGTCCGTAATTTGGAAGTTGGGGCACGATGCCGGGTTCTCCTCACACCGTTTACGAATGCCAAGGTACCATGTATCTAGTATAAAATTTGTATTTATAAGACAGACGGGTATAGTGTAGTCAGAGGAACTAGTTAGAGGAACGGACCTTGACAGAGCATCTGGCAAAATATTCTCTGAGCCTCGACGGTGCTCAATTACAAAATTGTAAGGGGAGAGACGACAACCCCAACGCTCGAGGCGTCCCGTAGGGTTTTTTAGATTTAGGAACCATTTTAGACTGGAATGGTCCGTGATAATTTTAAATTGTTTATCGCCTTCGAGGTAAGGCCTAAAATGCTCGACAACATTAACAACAGCTAGAGCCTCTCGTTCAGTAGCTGAATAGTTACGTTCTGGTGGTGACAATGACCTACTGTAGTATGCCAAAGGGTGTTCTTCGCCTTCAAAATCCTGGGTCAGTGTGCCTCCTACGCCGAAGTCGGACGCGTCACAATGGACCGTGAACGGCTTTGTGAAGTCAGGGCATGCAAGGACTGGGGCAGTAGTCATGGCCTGTTTAAGTTCGCAGAAGGCGTTGTCAGCTTCCGGTGACCAGCGGAAAGGTGGAGCCCCTTTTTTAGTTGTAGTAAGTTGATTAAGAGGCCCAGCTATGTTACTGAAATTTTTAATAAATCGCCTGTAGTATGACGCTGTGCCCAGGAATCGCTTAACGTCCTTACGGCTTGCCGGAATTGGAAAATCGATGATAGCCTTGACTTTGTCGGGATCAGTGCGTAGACCGAACTCATCCACGACAAAGCCCAGGTACTTAAGTTGTTTACGGAAAAAATTGCATTTAGATAAGTTAATGGTAAGGTTAGCAAAACGAAGGCGATCCAAAACGGCACGAAGTAAGGTAAGATGCTCGGTAAAGGTCTCGGAAACAATAATAATATCATCCAAGTAGATGAATATGCGACCACTATACTCGGGTCCAAAAAGTATGTCCATAAGTCGTTGTTGAGTCGCAGGCGCCGAAGTCAGTCCGAAGCACATGACTTTAAAATGAAACAAACCGCGGGACGGAACGGTAAATGCGGTTTTTTCTTTAGACTCCTGCGAATCGAGAGGGATTTGCCAAAAAGCGGATTTCAGATCGAGGGAGGATAAGAACTTAGCGTTACCAAGCTGATCTAATATTTGATTGATATACGGCAGTGGATAGGCATCGTGTTTCGAAATTTCGTTGAGCTTTCTGCTGTCGAGGCAAAATCGTAACGAACCGTCAGCCTTCGGAGCCATTGTGACGGGATTGTTCCATGGGCTGGAGCTAGGTTCAACAACGTCAAGCTCCAACATCTCATCCAGCTGCTTGTTCAACTCGGCTAACCTTGACGGGGATAGCATGTAGTACCGTTGTTTAATCGGTTTAGCGTCACCGGTGTCGATGGTGTGAGTCAGCAAGTGTGTACGACCTAAACCCTTTAGTTCCGAAGATATTTGCTCGAATTCTTTCAGTAAGTCCTCAGCCCGTGCTTGTTCCTCCGATGATAGAGATTCTAATCCTTGTATAAACCTAACCTCTGAAGTAATAGTTGAAATATGCTCCTCGTCCGAGAAAGAACACCCATTTTGCAGTAGACTAAGTACATCTGGAGCAATGTTGAATGACTTCCAAAAGTTGATACCAAGTAATATCTTTGTGGAAACCCCAGGAATTACATAAAATTTAATAATTGACGTCTTATCTCCCACCGTAACTGGTAAAAACACGTAACCCGATACTGGAGAAGAGGAACCGTTCGCTGTTATGATGTGATCAAGATCCGGAGATTTGTGAATAGTGACAGCGTCTTTGAAATACCGACAAGTGTCATCACCGATGATTGAAATCTCTGATCCCGAATCTAAGAGGCCGTTGTACCGAACGTCATAAATCTTCACTGCTAGGTATGGACGCAAATCCTGGCCTTCTATTAAACTATTTAATTTTGAATGTGGGTAATTCTCAAAAAAATTCCTAAGTGTCAACAACCAAGCCCGCCACTCGACCGGGCGGAGTGCAACCTTCTTAGATGTGTTAGTTGTATTTAATTGATGTCGTTGTATGTTATCATCATTCGGGGGTTGTTCCGCTGTGGTGAAAATAATTGGAGAAGTTGTTAACTTTTTAGGGGGTGATCTGTTGGGGTGTTTAGTATTTTCAACTTTTCCTGGGTAGGAAGTTTGGAGGTGTTTCAAAAGATTATTGGTTGTTGATATTTTATTGGGGGGTCCTTTAGGTATCATGTTGTTTGAAGATTTCACAATGTTGTTATTATTCGACGTAGTAGAAATTGGGTATTGGTAATTTAACGAGGACGGGTAATAAATTCTTGATTTAAAGTATTTTTTATTCGAGGTAGCGTTTAAGTAGTACTGGGGAGATTTTTGTAATCGGGTAGCATTAGTACTGTAGGTAGGGTAAGTAGTAATGTTAGTGTTAGGTTTGTTAGTGGGAAGCGATGCGTGTGTATGGGTAGCGGTACTAAATGGCGGTGGGGTATTTTTAAAGTTCGAGTAGGTATATGTATGCGCAGCGTGGACGGGAATGTTATTAGGGTCATAAGCGTTAATAAGCATTCGTGGGGTATTATATTTGTTAGTGGGAAAGGATGGGTAATTCCGAGTAGGTATATGTGGGAAAGTCATATCCGGTTGTGTATGGTTTGTGGTAAAATTGAATAATTTTCCTTTAAATGGAGTAACTTTAGGTATAGCATTTATTTTTAAATTTGGAGGTAATTTAGAATGATTAACCGGGCCAGCCATACTCTGGGACCGGTTTATTCGTTTTTTGCATTCAAATCTGGTAAGCATTTTGGACAAGTACGCGCGGTTACATGATTTTCACCACAGCGATAACAAATTAGTTTATGAGGTGATCTACACTCCTTTAAGGTGTGACCATTTACACGACATCTGACACAAAAATTCGGAGCATGTGTTACCACCGACACGTGACTATTTTTGCCGAATGACTTATACACCAAATCTGACGCTAGTAAGTTCTTTGTATTCGTGGTTGGTTCTGTAAACAACTTGGCCCGTTGATTGGCGGCCTCAAGCAATCGACACTTACTTTTTAAGTCTGTTAATGAATCTATCGTTTGTAAAGCTAATTGTTTAGAATAATACGGTCGCACGTTACGCATTACTATATATAACTTCTCCGACTCTGGTATTGTTTTATCTAAGCGAGCGAAGTAGC
Organism: Clepsis dumicolana; assembly: GCA_963691665.1. Classification (NCBI taxonomy): domain Eukaryota; kingdom Metazoa; phylum Arthropoda; class Insecta; order Lepidoptera; family Tortricidae; genus Clepsis; species Clepsis dumicolana. The sequence continues at coordinate 6,556,373 of OY829519.1, forward strand.
ACTGCATTGTATTCAAATAATTTGTTATGCTCTCGTCAGTGCCCTGCGTCCGGGTTCTGATCTCGTCGAGTAGGCGCTCGTTGTAGTCAGCTGGCAGGTATTCCGATAAGAGCCACTGCTTTAGTTCTGCCCAGCTGTTCGCCGCCAAGCCGAGACCATCGAACCAAGACGCCGCTCCGTCGGTAAATAGTTCGCAAGCAGAACATAACAAATCAGTCTCGGTAATCCCGCGCGACAACCGTAATTGCTCTAATTTCCTAAGGAAAGTTTTAACACAAGTGTTACCATTATATTGTAAGTTTAATTTATGCACACTAGCGTGGCGTCCACACCTACAGTTAGGGGTAGTGTTAGGTGTATGTACGTTCGGCTCGACGGCTGGTTCTATAATTAAAGCACTGCGGAAGTTTGACATAATCGTATCTAATTTATACAGTAATTTATGCAACCTGTCGGATATTTCTGTGAACTGGATGGTGTCGGCATCGGAGGGGTTAACTCGCGTAATTCGGTGGTAGAGGTGGTGGGCGACTGCCTGAACCCTATTTAAAACCTTTACGGAACTACGCCTGTCCGCCGACTCCTGTAACAACGAGTCTAGCTCTGCAAGCTTCGCAGTAATCGCGATGAGCTCCTCCGAAATATCGCCAACAAACTCCGCCACTTCATCCGTAGGTATCTCGGCATTTAGTTTACGAATTTGGGCTCGTAAGTCCGCGATGTTTGCAGCGGGGATGCCAAGTCGTACTCTAACCTCGTACTCCAACTCATCCTTGTGTAATAGGTTAAATAAAATGGGACGTTCTTCCATTACCTGTGATAAATTCAACGCAGTAGAGGTAGAAGGACCGGTTTAGGTACCTAATGTTAACCAACAATGTCTCACGAAAATAACGTGAGGAAACACTACTAGTGTGGAACTATTTAATGGTAAGTACTGACCTGCTAGGTCAAATTTATGTAATCAATTTTATTATTTTTAAAGTTGCCGTTGAAGTAGGTATGTAGTTATAATGTCCAAAATGGGTTATGTAACTATAGGTATAGAAAAATATGTTTTCCCTGTAGGTTCGAGCGTGATCGATCAATTACAATAATTAAGTAGTTGTCAGGTTTACCTAAGAGTAATCTTATAAGTATAGGGTGAAATTTCAACCAACCATGAGCCAATCCTTTGTACTACCTTAGTAGTTGATGACAATATTTTAATTTTAACAAGATAACACAAACAAGTTTTTATACTTAGCTCCTTTATACTTTAACAAGTAGGTACATAACTTCAGAAAAGTTGGCTCCAAATAGTGGGGTAAACCCTTTAGTGGTATGTCACAGAAGCTTAAAAACTGTGTAAACTTTAGCAATACAATTCATAAAAGTTTAATAACTATGTAAAAATAAAATTGTAAAAATATATGTATAAGTTGGTTCTTAGGAGCTGGGCGAGTACAGTCGATAGGGAAATTCACAGAAATCAGTTGTGCATAAACGGAAAGATAGACAAGTAATATTGCCTTATACAAGTACATATGAAGTACAAGAACCGAAAACACAAGTTACTTCATAACCTTAGTATTTATATTAGGATATTAAATAATTTTTTTTTTGTTTTTTTTTTTTTTATTGACTTGTAATTTCAAACACAATGAATACCTGCTCTTAATTGAAATTACCAACTTGAAAAATTGAACTAGGCTGGAAAGTCTACAAATTACTTAAAATTTAACCAAGTTTATTAACACAACAAGCGTTATCGATCAACTCCTTTCAGAGCTATGTAATTTTGACCTGATTAAGTGAAAACGTTAGATAATATGTTCGGGCGCCATATAATGTTTATTTTTTAGGGGCACGAAATCAAACACCGGTTCAGAACACTACTGTATTCAAAAATGAAAGTATATACAGCCTACATCAGGCCCTAACGGGCTCGGTAAATATGGTTGAGAGGATATGTATGGTATTTCGAATATTTTATAACGTTTTAAGTCAAGGGTTCTATCTAAACGCTTTGATCGATAACGCCTGAAGATGGGAACACAAAATTGAGTAATTTGGGTTCGACTCAGCTGTTGGCAGCGGAGCTCCCTGGATGTCTGGGGCTGCTGGTAGCCGGCGTCAACGCTGAGGTCGGACCGCGGTGAAGGCCTGAAGGGCAGAGCACGTCTGGGGCGACCAGGCGAGCTTACTGGGGTGTACCAAACACCTCCTGCAATGGGCAACTCAATGAATATGGTGAAGGTATAAAGCGACCTTCCGCAGGATGGGACATTACGGCAGGTGACAGGCTAGCAATCGTTCTATATGCTTAGCTGCCTTGGAGGCTTTGGCCATAGTGATAGGGGAAAACACAGCAGAAGGCTTGGGCCCTAAGCATGTCGCATAACCTCACTTGCGGGTCAAGTGGTAAGAATTGAAGTGAACTCACCTTTCGGAGGATAATTGTCCTGCCTGAGAAAGTGACAAATGTCAACTCCAGGGAAAGCTGGGACACTCTGGTCACTCAAGACTTCGGTGCGCTCGCTGAAATGACACGTTTAGGTTAACACTAGTACCACAGAATTTGTGAACATTCGTCTGTAGCCACTGTCGGAGATACTTACGATGCAGGGGAACGAATCCCTCGATTTAAGTCGGTACAGAGACGGACAAACGGAGGTACCAGCAGCACACCTCACCGGATTTGTAGGTTAGGCCACCAAATTAATTGTTAAATTATGCACAACTGAAATTGAACAAAATACAGGTCAAATAGACGAACTTCAATATTAATAACGCCATTAAACACCAATATAGAAGGAATCCTACAAGATTTTCCTCGATTTCGACTAAACTCCACTGCACTCGCCAAATAGTCAGAATAAAAAACCATGGATGACCAAAGTTGCCACCCGAAACAATTGAGTTTGACAGGTCCATGAAATGTCACAAGATAAGTGGAGGAATAGCCCTGGAATTACCAAAATAGCAAAACTTTTCAAAAGAAGACGATTGGGCGATAAAAGGAGGAAATCTAAATGATTTCGAAAATATTTTAATTATAATACTTACTTCCTGACAGCTATTCGGCTGCTTTAATGTCAACTAGCAACACTGCTTCTATAGACTAAATACAATAACAATCAACAATACTGTTCGAGTACTTGAAATAAACCCCGATAATGTGTCTTTCAAAAAATAACCATTACAACACCCAATCAAAAATGGTCATTACGTGTTTTTGCGTTGGCTCAGCAGACGACTCACGAAGCCGTGACGTCGATATCGAGATGCCTTAAATCACGAACCACTCACGCGTAAAGTGATTGGAAAAAAACTTTTATCAATTTTCGTTTTTATCGATTTGTTTAATACAATTTACCGAAATCGCGTGAGACTTTTACCTCCATTTGCGCGAAAGCCGAAATAAACGTGGCTGATTGATTCCTCCGATACGCCACTTTACACGAGGCTTTTAATATGATTGGTGGCGCTCCCGAATACACTCACTGTCGTCAATTTCAATATTTCAATATTAGCTGTAAAAAGCTTTTTACTTTTGTGTTACTCTCTATTGACCATAATTGGTCATAACGAGATTATATTGCAGTTTGATGGATAATTAAAATTTTGTGTCGCATATGCACAGCTGTCAAAAATAACGTAATGCGCTTTGTTGTCCAGCGCGTCTATGAAACAGTTCTCTCCATTTCAGTTCGTAGAAAATGGTAAGCAGGGCCTAATCTCGTCCGTAGGACCCACTTCTCGAGGTTAAATCCTCATTTCTATGAGAAGAGGAAGCGTATTCACTGGCGGAGTAATCCTTTAACTGTTAAAGATGTTATAAACTAGGATTTTAGTATACAATGAGTTATTCAGCACGAGATGGAGCCGGGTAGTATTTCATTCGACACGTGCTCGTAATGGCTCGTATACATCGCATTACCTATGTGGAGTACTGACACGAAGATAAGGGGTCTGAACCCGAGACCTTTTCGATCTAGCATTTTACAATTGCGCCACTGTGGCGTGGCGGCCAGATTAAAGATACATAGACCCAGACTAAAAACATTCATACAAATTTATTGCGGATAACTATTTTAGTAGTTCAAAGTCTATTATGTAAACTGCGTGTTAAATTTATATCGTGAAGTTTTATTACGAGAAATTACTGAAAGTAAAATGAAAAAACCTATTCAGAAACTTTTTGTTTGTGTGTGCAATAAAGTAAATGGATTAATCAAGTAGAATGAAATAAATTTAAACGTGAACTGATATACTAAAAGGAATTCAACGTTTTTGTCTAAACTGAATTTATGATATCTATGTAGGTAAGTACTTGGGTTATTCAATTTTTTTTGCTAAAAAGGATGATAATCGGATTGAAAACTCGGTGTTTTCCAAAAAAAATCTCCAAAGCCGTTCTTAAACCATAAAACCGTTTTTCTAAAACTACTTGTTTTTCGTTCTAGTCGCATCTACGCCACTTTAGTCTTGCAATGGCGTGTGCTGGCCAGTTTTATTTATATTGGTTGTAGCGCGGGAGCGATCACGACGCTGTAATTGATGCGCGCGCGCGTGCCGCGGCCCGTTACGATCTAGCGCAGGGTTTCCCAACCTGGGGTCCGCGGAGCCCTGGGGTTCCACGTGTCCATCCTCAGGCGTCCGAAGACAAAAATAAAAAGAGAGCTAAAAATATTAAAGTTATTTATTATTAAGTTAAAGTTAAATATTGAAATTTTTCGGAAAAGTTTTTTTGGCGCGTTGACGGCTGATGCTGCTCTTAAGTTAGGATGAATTCAATTTAGAACAAAGACATTCAGCTCGGCATTTTGTCTACTGCACGACACTTCTTGGCGGTTTCATTTAGTTGCGTATACGTATCTTTCCACTAAAGTTTTTTTTTCTAAATCTATTGCTCAAGTCAAACAGTCGCATGAGCAATCCATCTTAGTAAAAAGCTAATTAGCCGTTGCTTTTAAATAAATGTATGGGATTCGCTGACCACGTTTGGTGTAGTGCGGTCATAAGTCGTGACGAGCGGGGGCCAACAGACTGAGTCACATAAAAAAAACCTAAGTGTCGTTGAATTTTGTCGGTATTCGAAAAATCAGACTTCTATATAAGTAAGCTAATTATTCGCATGCGTCATATCATAATATACCTAAACTCCAAATTGGCATTTAAATAACGCATTTTAAAGTTATGAAACAAGCCGAATAGGTTTTTTTATAGGCTCGGTAATTCGGTAAAAAAAACAATAACAAACCAATAAACGGTAAAGCGAAACAAGATTTCCTTTCGGGGCCATTCGGCCAGATCCAAAAAAAAGCCAACGAAGCGCGGTGCCTATTCTTCAAATTTTCGTGTCGCGTCTGTCCTATTTTCCCTTTCCTAAGAATGGCCTCGGTCACGCACTGTGTCGATAAAACGATGTCGATAAAACGACGATTGATTCGCTTTCGCTTCCTCGCTGGTAGCGGGATGACGACACGTCGGCCCTTGTGGTCGCCGCCGGTGTGAAATCAGCCTTAAAGTGCCGCGTTTTGGAACGGAGTAAACAATAGAAAGCTATGGTGGTGACATGGCGTAGCTGATTGGGAGACTACGCAAGCACTGGAAGCAGACTTTACGTTTCATTAAATAACCACAAAATTCGAGAAAAGAAAGACGCGCTTGACATAACGCTGGCCAAAATATCACCAACACGTCAACGTCAAAATGTCCAGTCCAAAACCATTCCAACACCTCATTATCGGAAAACAAAATAAGTATCATTCCAAAAAAGGATCTTACGGTTTTGTTTTCGTTGATTTTATTTTTATAAATTTGTACAGGCTTGTTATCTGCGGTATTTGTCTGATATTTTGTCAAAGGAACGAGACAAGATACTGATTGTGTGAACTGTCATCGAAAAATCCCGTTCAAATATCATCGAAATTTTATTCGACTTTCGTTCTCTACAATACAAATTGACGACATGGCTTTACAAAACTGGCTCTGTTTTATCTTTTCATTTAGTAGCATTAATAAAACATAATCGCATCGTTAAAAAGGCATCAAAAGCGGACTACCTACTTACAACTTGAATGATGAGCCGTGTCTTCTGGTTTACAGACGCCTTTTCTAACATTGATCAATAGCTTAGAGCTGTCAATAAAGAAAACAACTGTAAAATGTTAAATAAGCAATGAACATGAGACTAACTTCGATATTTTTGGCAAATTTAATATAATGAACTTGCTGTGGCGATTAAAAACCGGCGAAATGTCAAACAGTTTGTTAATGTCGTCCTCAGTCATAACTTCGAAAATAACGGTAAAATTAAGGCGCAAGCTTTGCCACCGCGACGCACGCGCGAAATGTGCTGATGGCGCTCATTCGGCGCTTAATGAGGCTTTTGCCATCTCATTATTTCAACTTTGATAAAGTAACGGAAGATCCTTGCAGCCGTCGGCCTTAAAATGCTTTTAGGCGACCATCTTGGAAGGTAAATATAGGTCGATGATAACTAAATGTCGATGGCGACCTGTGCGGGTAGATACCTCTGCTAATAGTTTCCAAGAGATATCTTTACATTTAGACAACACAAAAGAGTCTAATCAGCAGCCGAGCCATCCATCTAACCTTCAACGGTTATTAGTTTCTCCGATGCAAGCGCAGCCTTCTTGCGTTATCGCCACGCCACTCGGAACAAACAAATTCAATTAGGATTAAGAAATTAAACTGCCCCTCAAAGGAACCGCCGAGCACTTCCGAGTTCGCCCGAACGAGGTCGATGACGCGTTTATCGTATTTCGCATAAAACTGCTTTCATTAAGCTACCGCTTTTCGATAACGCATTTTTCACGTTCAATCTTAATAGATTATCGTTCTGATGCTTTTATGAACGGTATTTTATATGGGAAATGTTACTGTTATATTATTTAACGGTGTGTTTATTTAGGCACGTATGAAACACAGTTTTTTATTATGTGAAATGCCGGTGGACAGTTAGTTTCATCCGCATTTCAGAGCTTCTGTCCGCGTAATGTGCATGCCGCTGCGTGAAATAGTGTCAAAACGTATGAGAGCGGCTGTCACCACCTTTGACTCGGCCACGGAATGGCTGCCTTAATTCGTGATACTACTAGGTAATTAATGTGACAATTTACACGAATTTGCTTGCCGGCGCGGCGTTATGTTATAGTTTCACACCGTTAAGAAGCTCGGGTCGTAAGATCAACACGGTGTGTTCATGTCTAAGATACAGTGAAGCGTTTTTATGGCGGTGACTCGTACTGCAGATGCGCGAACAGGTGACTTTTGTTTTTAAAGGCAAATCTTATCTTAATGTGTAATACTAATATAGTCATTAGCATCACCAGCCTTGTTTTTACATCCCACTGCTTAGCACAGGCCTCCTCTCAGAATAAGAGGGCTCGGGCTATAGTTCCCACGCAGGCCCAGAGTGTATTGGAAACTTCACACACAACATTGAAGTGCTTCGCTGGAGTTTGCATATTTAATTACTCTCTAAATAGTTGTAATTTTATGAACTGTTTTTTTATGTGTTACTATGTTTTATTTGTATTTTTCATATCCATAGTTTGAATTTTCCAGCGCTTTGCTTTTGTACTGTCGTGCTGTGTCATTTTTTGGTAAAATAACTAAAGCCTTGTAATGGCATGTCAAAGCAACATGCAAATAATCGTTTTGTGCCGACACCAAACATAGAAACTTAAACTGCCATCTTTACCGATCGATGCGCCATTACACGTGCTTTCCAACAATCTATTTACGTGTTATTGCTACCAGATGGCGATATAATTACTAATTAGAAGGTGGTTCGTCTAAAAGGGGTTGATTTTCCTCTCGCGCCGAGTTTCTCGCCGGACCGGTCATCAGTTGGCGGAAACTGTCGCTTTCAATCGCAAACCGGAGCGATGATTCTTCTTATCAAATTATGGCTCTGCGCCAGGGCTGCCATTACTGCTCTATTTATTTAATGAAAACTCTTGCTTTCGTAGCATCGGTTTCTCTAAGTTGGCAACGCATTTGCAAACCCCCCGGGGTTGTCGGTGCTTATGGGCAGTGGTAATCACTTACCATCAGGTGACCCACTTGCTCGTTTGCCTTCCTTGCCATATGAAAAATAGCTTGCCGTGTAAAAAGAGTCTCTAAGTAACTTTCAAGTGGAACATTATTGTATTTAAAAGATAATTTTGGAATGTGTAACCCACGCCTAATTGCGCGCAAAATAGTACTTTTTGATAAAAGTGAGGAAAGTGTGTCATTTTACACGAGTTCCAATATGTCTAGGCTCGAGCCGTGAGTCTCGACAGACTTGGGACTAGCGAAAATGACACTTCCACACGACAAAATGACAAAGAAACCAAAGGCTCAGGCTCATCACCAGCACCACCCGCCGGAACCGATTCCGCCGCCTACCTCCACCAGCGCCTTGGAAAAGTAAAAAGCACTAGTGTGAAAAATCCAGCTTTCCGCACTATACGTAGCCACAAAAAGTGCCACTTTTTGAGCAACTGTATTACCTACCACTCTTCGACTTTGACGGCAGTAAAAACTGCTACTGAACACAAGCAACATCAAAGACGAAACAAATGACGGTGCCTAGCAAGAACCGCCCAGAGTCTGCACAATGTACAGTCAGCCCTAGTGGGTTGGGCAGTGAAAATGTTCCCACATTTTCTCGAGCCTCGGATGATATAAATCAGGGTGATTGCAGGCTGCGGCCGCCGCTGGCTGCTAATGCACCGTTGGTTTCACTGGACGTTACGCGCCATAGACCCCGGGGTATCGAAGATGAGAGATTTGACAGGTTGAGGAACTCGTACTTGGTGGGGAAAAATAAAAAATAACAGCTGAGTTATGTGCTACTTTTAAAGACTCGAAAAAATATATTCTAGGCGTAATCATTATCATGAACTAAAAACAATTACTTTGCTCATCCGCGACCACTAATGACAAATAGTTATATCTGTGCGGCAAATGTATGTTTCCATGCAACACCTCCGTCTCCACTGCTACACGAATCAACACGTGCCACACAGACCCAACTATCACCACCACCACTAAACTAAACGCTGACGCGTTTCAGCACTCTCGACGAGGCCATTTACGAAGCACAACAACAACCGCTCAACATGCCACCACTTCCACTTCTGACATACGAGGGCTGTTTGATAAGTACACGTTTATGGAAAAAAAAACATTTTTTTTTTTTATATATGCATTTATTTTTCTACGTAGTCACCTTTTAACTCTGACATTTGTTCCACCTATACTCAAGCTTCAATAAACCATCCAAAAAGTATGATGTTGGAAAGTCATTAAAATAGGCCTCTGTGGCGGCAATGACTTCGTCATTTGATCCAAATCGCTTGCCACCGAGCCATTTTTTTAGGTTGGGAAACAAAAAGAAATCGCATGGGGCCAAATCTGGAGAATACGGGGGGTGAGACAATAGTTCGTAGCGTAACTGTGCTAATTTAGCCGTCACAACTCTGGACGAATGAGCCGGGGCGTTGTCGTGATGAAACAGTACTTTTTTCTTTTTTAAATGGGGTCGTTTGTCCTTCAACACGGCGTCAAATTCATCCAATAAATTGGCATAGTACTGCCCTGTTATTGTTTTTCCCTTTTCTAAATAGTCAATATGTATAATACCCTGGGAATCCCAAAAAACGGTCGCTATGACCTTTCCAGCCGATGGGACGGTTTTTGCTTTCTTTGGAGCAGGTTCACCCGGTAAAATCCACTGCTTCGACTGCTCTTTCATTTCCGGGGTATAGTGGTGGACCCACGTTTCGTCCACGGTCACGAAACGACGCAGAAACTCCTTCGGGTTACGTTTGAACACGGCCGAACACTGCTCCGAAGTAGTCAGTCGGTTCCGTTTTTGCTCCTCCGTGAGTAAACGCGGCACCTACCTCGCCGATACTTTCTTCATACCCAATTTTTTTTCTAATGTGTTGTACCCTCTCGATTGAAACGTTTACAGCATCAACGATTTCTCGAAGTTTAATTCGGCGGTCGGCTAAAACGATATTTTCAATTTTCTTAACCATATCGTCTGTAGTCACCTCAACTGGCCGGCCTGGGCGATCCTCATCAAAGACGGTTGTTCTCCCCCGCTTAAACTCGTTATACCAATATCTGACGGTTGTCATGATGTCATCAAGAAGGAGCACATTCATGGTAAACCGCTTGCATTCTTACTTTTATTTCATCACATGTTTTTCCTTCCAAAAATAAGAATCTAATTACAGACCGATACTGTTCTTTCTCCATTTTAACAATTTTAAGTTCACGCCTTCACTGAATCGTTGTCAAATGAGAAAAAAAAAACAAAAGAATGCCTTTTTTTTAATTTTCCTGCCTCTAAAAAATGGCTTAAAAAGGTGGTATACTTATTTGCGGCCAGTGATATTAATATATTTAGAAAACGGGTACTTATCAAACAGCCCTCGTATGTAAACTATGTACTCAACTTAGTTAATGACAAAACCAACGTACCCTCTAATATTTTATAAATTCCAAACTACCCTTTTATGTAAGTTCTAAACTACCTTTTTTTTTAAATGAATTCCAAACTACCCTTTTTTTTAATTTACGCCAGGTACCCCGTTATTTTTAACCGAGTACGGTAAAAAGAGAAGTTGTGTTCTCATTATTACTATGACACATTATTAAAATTAGAACCAAGTCGTAACAAAGGCGAAGAAACCAAATTAACTTGTTCATTAATAATAGACCCCATGTTGTTGTACCTAATTATTTCTAATTGTTCTAAAACCGATAGCCGCAAACCCTTATCACAATAATGTAAAATTTCGTACGTATCTGAGTCTAACAACGAATGATTCGTTTCTAATAAATGCTTGGCAAAGTTTGATTTCTCTGGATGATCATGCCTATATGACGAGATATGCTCTTTAAATCTAGTATCAAAGCTTCGACCGGTTTGTCCAATGTATACTTGACTACAGTCGCCACAAGTGAGTTTATATACGCCCGACCTGTTCCCTTTATCCACCTTTTCTTTGTTATTACAAAGTCTAGAACGTAAAGAATTAATAGTCTTAAAGGCAACATTGATGTTATTTGATTTTAAAATATTATAAATCTTGTCAGACAACCGGCCAACATAAGTAATACTAGATCTAAATTTGTTAGTAGGCTGAGATGGCAACGCAGAGTAAAGCATGCTATTCACTATCCGTCCCTGCTTCTTTTGAACCAGACTATTAACCATTGCTGTACTATAACCATTTGTTGTTGCTATCTGATATATAGTATGTAACTCAGAATCATAATGCTCTTTCGAACTTAGTTTATGCTGCCATAGGTGAGTAGAATTTGCAGGTATCTGTGTACGTAGGCTTACGGTAAATTTGAAACTGGTGCCTATTATTTACTCTTCTAATAGTTAAATCCAAAAAAATCAAAGAACGGTTTTCCTCTAATTCTCTTTTGAACTTTTTGTTTTTAGTTCATAAATATGGACCTCCGCAAAGTAACGCCTGATTCAATAAAAAAGTAATCATTATCCTTCCAGTTTGAGGTACCTGATAACCTACAACCCTACTTTTAACAGCAGTTAATTAGGCCTTAGTGTAGTACTTAACTCGTATGGTTATATAATTAGAGTTGTGTTGTGTAGCTGAAACGTAATTATGTAAACTGCTTATATATTTTAACATTTGTTTCTCTAATTTTTAAACTGTGTAAATCATTGAAGTAAAAGTGTTATACATAAAATTTAAAAATAGAAGATCTAGATATTGTGTAATAATTTTATAGCAATAACACTTGCAATAAAACACTCTTAATTGCCTATTTATAACTCTAATGTGAAGTTTTTCTCACATAATCAGATTAATGTTCTTAATTAATAATCGATGAGTATCTCGCTTGGAACATCATGCCGAGTCGCCTTGCATGCTCTTGTTATTTTCTTACTAAATTAATCTACATTGCTTAGTATAAATTTATACTGAGACGGGGGGGGGGCGGTAGTTACTTTACATTCTGAGTTACAAATATCAGCTATCTTTCGCTGTTTTGCAACGTAACGGAATTCGACTACCTTACCCTAACCAAACGAAACCCAATTGGGTTTCGTGACTGACCTGGTTGGGTTACCTGACTGAATTCAGTCAGGTAGAGCGCTCCTGTAAGACGCGCGGTTGGTTTGCGCGATAATGCTACTTTGAACGCGATGCGATTGACGCACGTCATTTTACATCAGGTCATGTTATTTTATTACCAAACACTGGATAAACAAGTCAAAAGTTGATCGCATGCGTCTAACGCTGCGATTTCCGCACAAAACAACGCGCTTAACGACATGCGGGATCGCAACCGGAATACAAAATGGTGGTAGAAGCAGATAGTGGCGCTTGTCATGACGCTCTTCAGGTTAATTAGACAATTAAATAAGACTCCATGCACATTTGTATTTTTATGACGCTCAGTTTCTTCTGTATCACTGGGTATGCAGCTCTAGCTCTACGCGCCGTAAAAAGTATGTGGTGCCTACATTGATAATAAACAAAGGAACGGCGCAGCGAGCCCGCCGGCGGTGAGCGGGGCGAGCGGTCGTCGTCACCCGCGTGCGGCGTGCGCGCGGCTCATGTCACTGGCACTAATTTAATGAGTGAAACAAAACTGGTAACAGTGGTAACCAAAACGGTGTACCGAAGGGCCCGTCCATAAGCTATATAGTTAAAGTGAGAAAAGTTTTCTCCTGTCGAAATGTTTATGGTCATAAGATTGATTTTTGCCCGGCCCATGGGAAATGTTTTTCTATAATGTCTATACATTTATAAGTCTATAGGTGTGTACAGACTCTAAGGCCTCTCGAGTTTGAGCAAAGCCCGTTCCAGTCAGTTACAGCAAGAACACTCCTGTAATGACAGGCGGGAACGAGACCGCTGAACCCATTACGCGAGGGCACGACCGCCGCCGGCCCCGGCCGATCGGTGACTGAGCAGTGTTGCCATCATATCACAAAATCGGTGTTTGTTTTTTTAAACCTATACGATTTTTAATGAATGATTTGCGGTCTATGGTTTTATTTTTTCACCAACTTTGTGTAGGTGCTTTGATTCTGGAGACATATGAACACTCTGGTACATCAAAATGTCTACTTTAGACGTAAGAAACGAAAATGCTAGAGTAGTGTCTTTTTGGCCCTTCGATACAATTTTAAGTACAAGGCTAAGTAACTAGAATTGGGCCCAAAAAATATTATTTAACAAACAATAAAGTGATCATATTTTCCAGTGACGTAATGTGTACAGTCAGACTCCCTACCAATAACCGTTCATCAGCCACAGAATTAAGATAATAATTAATAAGCGTTCCGACCAAAACGTACGTTGTCGCTCTTGACATTTGCAAATTTGTTTTTAATTGTATAATCCTTTAATGCTTCTTGAAAATTTTGAATGATCAATACGGTCGGAGTTTGGTCAAATGGGTCGAGGGTACGTCATGTCAGTAATTAAGAGGTTACCGTCGAATAAACAACATTAACAACAAGTAGGTATAAAAGTTTAAGTACAACTGTATTTTACTTATGGGTTTTTACAGTTTCTTAAGTGCGGTAAATTTCTACTTTATTCGGTCTAAAGTACGAACTGTGGCAACACCGAAACGAATCTTCGAATCGCCTTTGGGCGCGGACACGAATCTAGTATTTGCACAAAGCAGCGCCCGCGCCGCCGCTGGCGACCGGTGTCATTCCGCGGTTTAGCATTAGTCACGCATGACAAAACTAATCTAGACAAAACAATGGTAAAATTAAAGTAAGTTAGTTCACAACTCGTTTTTTTTTAAGGCCAGACAAAGGTTTGCATTCGTAATTTTCTGATTGGGTTAATAAAAAACTTTATGATTGTTACGAACTCGCCATGAAAAGCGAAAGTAAAAATTTATTTCACCGTAAAATCTTATATCGAAGGGTAATTTTGAAGTGTGTAATAATGTTCATTGGTCGTTGCGTAAATTTCATTAATATCCGTTTTACAATAAGAAATATATACCTATAGTCATTAAAACTGTAACTGTGTAGCCCTTTAACCTGCTCTGCTCTGTAAATTATCCCAACCTAAGTTTATTTATCTATCTGGACACAATCTGCATAAATTCTTACGTATTTCACCATCTCGGCGGAAATAGCAAGTATTTTCGATGTCCAATAGCCCCACTCAATAAAGTATACTTGGACAGGCCGTCTCAAATTGCTACCAAAGTTCACTAGAATCTCAAATTGCTACCAAAGAAAATCTCAAATTGCTACCAAAGTTCACTAGAATCTCAAATTGCTACCAAAGAAAATCTCAAATTGCTACCAAAGTTCACTAGAATCTCAAATTGCTACCAAAGAAAATCTCAAATTGCTACCAAAGTTCACTAGAATCTCAAATTGCTACCAAAGAAAATCTCAAATTGCTACCAAAGTTCACTAGAATCTCAAATTGCTACCAAAGAAAATCTCAAATTGCTACCAAAGTTCACTAGAATCTCAAATTGCTACCAAAGAAAATCTCAAATTGCTACCAAAGTTCACTAGAATCTCAAATTGCTACCAAAGAAAATCTCAAATTGCTACCAAAGTTCACTAGAATCTCAAATTGCTACCAAAGAAAATCTCAAATTGCTACCAAAGTTCACTAGAATCTCAAATTGCTACCAAAGAAAATCTCAAATTGCTACCAAAGTTCACTAGTTCACTACAATCTGGAATCTCGATCAGTGCCCTAAGCACGACTTTACGAATCCTGCGTTACGTTACGGTTATCGTATCGAGATCGAGAAACCTCATACTAAATTTTAGTTCCAAATACGCTCACGGGCGGGCGCTGTTCCAAACGTCATACAAACTCGTCATAGTTTACTATTCGAGTTTACGTGACGCAGGATTCGACAAGTCGTGCTTAGGGCACTGATCGCAATATAACGACAATCTTGACTTCGAAATCGAGTATCAATTTATGCGCCAAAGCACTTGCTAACAAATATTTCGCTGTGCATGAAGTTTCTCAAACTGCTTACTATTCCTAAATAAACTAGTGAAGTTTCTTGAAGTTTAGTGCTAGTTGAAGTTTGTCGATAGCAAGTTTTCTCGTAGAAACGTAACAGTTTCCAAAAGTATTTTTTCATTGAGATGTTCTCCTTTGATCAGCTCCTTTTTTAACAGAACTATGAATAATTTGATACAATATTGACAAACTTCGCATCGTTTATTTACCGCGTTACAATATGACAACAAATTTTCGACTGACCGAAGCGACATTTATCAATCCGTCGAAATTTCAGAAACCATGAATATCGATTGAATGGACATTTCAAAGGAGAGACGCCATAAAGTTCTACATTAAATACCCGTAGGGCTCAGCTAGTCTTGTAGATGAATTTCCAACTGACGTGAAGCGTGCTGTTGCCGCCAATAATGGTGTTCCTGATTAGATACGTATAGATAACAATGTCATAACAGTTGTTTAATCTGATTCAAATCATTCACAAACAAATGTATTGATTTACATAAACAAATTCATTTACGTATGATTTTGGTCTCAAAGTTCGTGTAGGTCACAGCAAAATAAAACAAAATGTAATTTAATCAGTAAGTAGGCGGTTAAATACTCTTTTACAAAAATAAAAAAATGTTACAGCATTAGGAACATGAGCCTGTTAACTTTAAAATTTAAGTGGGGCAAGTGATGTAAGTACCTACTTCAAGAAGAAAAAAGTCAAAACTCAAAACAGAGCCTTGTGGTATACTCTACAGCTTCAACGGTAATCCATGTGCCCTCCATTTAGGTTTATTTTATGGATTATCTGACTAAAATAGAACATAACAAGTTTGCCGCGTCTCAAATTCCACGCAATTATCCTTGGAGAGGTCTCAAAAGATTGCTAGTGCGTCTCTCAAATATTCCCATGCGTCATAAGTTTCATGAAATTTGCAGCCATATCCGCTGTTGAACGACCTTTTGTAAACCCAAAAACGGAAAAGTGCTCAAATTTTCACACATCTTTAACCCTTTAATTAAGTAGAATTCGACAATAAAATTGTAGAAAAAGTATGAAAGTGAAGCAAAAATTGTTCTTGCGATGTTTAAGAATTCAAACAGTTTTTAACAAAAATTTGATACTTAGTAAGAAAGTGGCACCCTCGTTAGTGTACTCTTTGCTGTACTGCATGTTGTGTTGCGCCGACTGTGTGCGCAATAACGCATTAAACGATCCGCATTAAAATGCTGCGTGTGGGCAGATCCGTCCACATTTCTATGATGAATCGGTCGCCGGCGCGGCGAGTTACGAAAATTCGCTTCAATTTGCATAATACCCGCAGTTTCGTACAGATACGATCCTGCACACACATTCGAACTGTCGATGGCTCGGTGTTGCATTGTGCTAACGTTATTTATTGGCTACTTGGCTGACAACTGATACAGTGGTAAAGCGTTATGAGACGTGGTTTGTGGGCATGAATGCGGATTGCTCAAATTTGGTTATATCCGTTTGGCAACACGATAGGTTTACTTATGAGTAAGTGCATGACGGATTGTCTGGATAGTCTGAGGATAATAACAAGCGCTATTAAATTGTAAGTTACCTTAAACTTTGTTTTCAATTCGGCTCTGCAATTTTTTTTTTTAATAATTTTATATGCAATGAAGTTTGTGTTACAAGAAGAAATATCAAAGTGAAATAAGACTATGATTGAGTCTCACGGTAGTTTCATGTTAAAAGAAATATCAAACTACAATCGACAATTCCTACTACTAATCGAAAAACAATACAGCCTAACCTAACTAGTAATTACACAAGTAAATCTAAACCCAATAATCAAAACAGTAAACTAGATAGTCAGCGCTTATTTAATTAAACCGTGACCTCACAGATAGCACGTCCAGACGGTCAAATGTTTACCCTATTGAGCAACGCGCATTAGAATGTCGTGATGGTAACGAATGGCGATGATTGATGGCGCGCAGGCGCGTGGGCGGGGCGGCGCGCGCGCTGAAAACGGCGCTAAATTACCCACCGTGTCAATTGTGATTGAATAATATTAGTTTGGAGTACGAGTAGTACAAGTAACTTGGTGTTTTTAAAAAGACAATTGTGGAAGCACGCGTTTGGGCTAATGATGATGATGATTTCTTTGTAGTCCCTCGGCAGGGGCAAAGGGTTCGCAGTAGGTCCTTCCATGAGTCAAGGTCCTGTGCTGGGCTAAATGGTCTGGTAACCAATTAATGAGAGGGCTAATAATGAGAAAGATCCTTTTTCAAAACCAAAATTCTAGGTAAAACCATAATTATTACCAAGGATGACGTAGGCAGTAAGGAGCAGACCCTTTATTTGTAGTAAAACCCAACTACGCGTTTGTTATTTATACAGGTAAGGAGACGTAGATTTTCATGAAACTTTACTCTGAAATAAGATGACATTGTCTAAAGTAAAGCTACTGTAAATAAAACGAACATTCAGTAGTAAGACAGACGATATAAAATAATGTTTCTCAAATCAGGTCATAAAAAACATTACGATTGCGACATGCGAATAACATAACATGATTAAGTCCTCAATACGCACAACTGTAACAGCAGGAAAGTACACAGCTCAATTAATTCGTACATTCGATTGAAACTGCAATTAAATCAATCATAATAAGTTTACAGATCGGCATTCCTCTCGTTTATAGTGTAGGTATATTTCCTTAATTGCCCAGAACCATCTTAAATTGTTTTAGTTCCGTATAAATTGATTCGTTAACCGATTTTTATTGCGGTCTAGTATTTTAGCGAGTATTAATACTACTTATGATTATACATATTTGCTAAATTATTTTCATGCGTAAAGTATTACGTGTAAAATACCATACCCCTACCGTTAGTGCGTTCCATCTGAAATTTCCATTTGGTTCAGTAAAGTAGGAAAACATTTTAGTTAGTTTAGTTAGGAGGAGTAAAACAGGAGTACCTACTACTTATAATGAATAAATATGTATAAATAGGTAATTCTCTACGGTTACCAAAGAACAAAGCAAAGGCACGCAAACGCACTAATAACGCGTATAAACTTTTCATTAAGTTTTACGTTTCAGTTAGACGGTACACGCGTTCGCACAGTCGTAGCAAAAAAATACACATGAATATAAAATTAGTAAGAAAACACATTTCTAATTCTTCAGTATAAATTGTGCCGTAACTTTTATGTAGATATCTACGGCGAGCGTAAATTTAATAGCGCATCGGCCGCGCACGCGCCGCTAACGACCGCGGGCCATTCTGCAACATTCCGGTCGTTGCATATTCGATATTTTTTATTTGTTTGATGACCTACATGCTAATAGACTTTTTTAAGTAGATACCTAACTGATGTTATGCAGTACTTGAGGCAAAGAATACCTTATTTTTGTTTAGTGAAAAATGAATTAGCTTTGATAGTATGTAGATAAGTACCTACAAAGTTTCATATTAGTCTCATCTAAAAATTTGAGCAACTTTAAATATTAAACTTTGCATAGGTATTAAATTTTTATGTCTTTAGAAAAGCGTACCTACTGTGAAATCAAATGCAAATAATATAAACAGACACTACGATATATCCTATCCTATATTCTGGGCAACAATAAAATGAGACCATAAGTTTTCCGCTTACTTTTTATCTAATTGTTTTCTTGTGTAAATCGAGCATATCATTCAAAATATTAAATTAATTAACAACTTCAGTTTCTTCAAAGTCAACTCATTAAGTTTTAGTAAAAACCTTGCAGAATCAGTCACCCGTTCGATATCTAATGACTTTTGAATGAGACGCTCGGCCATCCATTTCTCAAGTAAATTTTAATAACTATCTATTATGTTTCGTCGACTCAACCGCAAACGCTTATTGTACTTTAAATTCATGTTCAAATACGTATGTTGCATATCAATCAATTAATTTATTGAATTTATCAATCAATTGTAAATCAATAGTTAACGAGGATTTATTGAAAGTAAAAGTTTTATTTGACCTTAACGTAAATTAATTGATCAAATCATTAATGAACATACAATGACAATGCAAAGAAAAATTCGTTAAGCAGCTGGACTTGAACCAGCAACCTCGGTAATCCGTACCACGCTCCACCAATTAAGCTATACTTAACGTTGGTGTACCTAACGAATTTTTCAATGCCTTGTGTCATATTTTATTTGGAAGATCTCTCCTCAGCGCCATCTATGAGTAGCTTAATCAAGCGGCTCACCCACCACGGAACTTCTACAGTTACGCATTAGTGGCAAGAGATGGAGCTATTTTCTGAATCAATGAAAATAAATTCTGAATGAATTCTGAATTCTATGAATGTTTCATAAAAATAAAAACAAAAATAATCAATAAATCGATTATTTTCATTCAAATCATTAATGCTCTAAATGATGTTAAGTGTTTTTAACAAGACCTCTTGTGCATTATTGTCAGTATCGAAAGACAGGTGAAGTACAAACCCAATTTCAGTAGTTATGATATAACCAAGTATACTTAAATGGGTTTGCAATTATAAAATTAACTACAATTTCAAAGCGTATGTACATCTTGTCTGGTTTGACATGACTCATGTATTAGGCCAATAAGAGGAGCCTGTCACATAAAAGCGGTCTCGACTAAATCCAAGTCGTTTCTACTATTATTTATAAACACCACCTCAATTTAAAGTAATATAATAGATAAAATAATATAATTAAATTTGATTATCAATGAGCTAGTCCATTGACCTAAAGCCATAAATCACGGTTCTCATCTCCGATGCCCCGGGCCAAGCTTCCAACTTATTATCTAGAGCTAAATAGATTGCTGGCGTCCATTGCGTCCACTATGATAAAAAACAAATAACTATCATTATTTTTTTATGTAACATTGTTTCGGAATTGACCTGATGCGAATCAGCGACTGAAGTGACGTGACGTTGCGTTGTCTATCTTATGTGTAACTAAACTTGCCTTGTTCGACGTTTGAAATGTGTCGCATAAGTAGAAGTGACAAAGTCCTAATGCGTTCAGCTCCTTCAGAGGCTGACCGTATTCGTGAACAATATCAAAAAAAATAAATACTTACTTCAAAAGTTTTGAGAGTGTCGGTAGTAATCTCGAACCGACTTGAATGTTACGTAGCTCATAATATTCACCCGGGGGCCAAGTTCTCAATTACTGTGCTTCTTCAGTGTGTAAGCGCGTTAGCGGAATACACTCGAAACGCTATTTGTTTTGGTTTGGTTGGAGATTCATTTGTATTACTGACACAACTCTACTCTGTAACAGATGAACCAATTCGAATGCTTAACATGAAAATTACAAATGAAATGCTGGCGCTAACCCCCGACGTTACAATGTTATAAGCTTAACGCGTTGAATCTGTGTCTCCGCGTCTGTATGTGACATCGTAGCTCCTAAACAGAACATAGAGCGATTGTTTCGTCAAATATTTTGATTCAGCCGATTTTTAAACCAATAAGAATGTCCGATTTTTTTATTTTTTTCTGTTTTCTAACAAATGCGACCTGTATAGAGGTGCGAATGGCATTATGCCAAAATTGTATACAGTATCGTCACAAATTCTCATTAGTATTCTTGTCAGATCACTTTGACCATTAATGAGATTAAATTAAATGAGATGGGACAAGTGACATCGTGGCTTCGGAGGCCTAAGGGCCGGTCGTTAATAAGAACTCATTACGCACCATTGCCTACATTTCCACGGAGATTAATTACATAAATATCGGAGGGAGAGCCGTCCATCTGCAGGAGACAGGCACACATGGCCGTATTAAACAATTTTGCTACAAAGAGTAGGGCAACTATTTTAACAGATTCCGTACCGTTGCGATCCTAGCGGGTTTCTGAATTTGTCGGACGAATCATTCACGGTTATCCTACCAAGTCACGTACTAAGCGTAGGGTGCCTGTTGAGTAGACGTTTTTTTAATCGTGATGGAAATATAAGGGTAAAATTATTCTCTTCACGCTGGTAACCCTAACAGATAAATATCATAGTGGATTACGTTTACCAAGTTGATGTAGTGCACATCAGTTCCAGCTTTGAAACTGAGATTTATCACGCCACAACAATAAGGAAACAGATGACTATGGCGTCCAGAAATTGACTGATATAAACTCAGTTAAAGGAATTCGATTTGATTTGCATTCTCGATCAAACCCGCATACCAGGTTTATCCGAGTCGTTGCACAAATGCATTCTGTTATCGATACCGGTCGTGGAGAGCATTATTTTATACTTTGGACGCACCTCATAATTTCTAATCCGCAGTTCGTAAAGTCACATCGGCACGACTATTGCTTGAGTGCGCTTTGAAACCTAACACTTATTACCAGGCAGGACTGATTGGTATCGCCTCAAATAGTCTCTCGTGTCCGATAGACCCTTAAATCTTCTCGTCTCCGTAGGCGTTTTCCTATCACAAGATTGCTGCAGGAATTCCTTTGCGAAATCATCAGGGAAGTTTTCTGTGTAAAATGTTGCTTGGCTGAATGAGTTTCACTAAAATTCCCCGTCCTATGCGTGAGTCGACAAAAAAAACTATCAAGAATTTATTTAATAACAATGTAGCAAAGTGTTAAGTGACTCATTCTGTTCTTACAAGTCGCATGCGTTGTTACTTCCTCACCCTGACATTTTAATAAAGAGCCTTTAACACTCATCGTATCATATAGGCACCTACTTATCTCATTGCAATTTGGGCTTGGGCGTCTACGAAAACGGTTGGCAAAAAGCAGTGTTCATCCCAAATGCGTCATGAATAATCGTCAGCCGATAATATACGAAATATGAATGCAGAATACTGTTTACCGGCACCGATGGGCATGCGTGGGCCCTGACCGCTGTTGCTGTTGATCAACAGCAACTCAATTTAATCCAATAGAGCTGATAAAACTATTGTTAAAACAAAAGAAAGTTTTTTCTGGACTCTAGTTTCAAAAAACAGTAATTACCTATTTCGCATTTCAGCATTCGACAAATGTATCAACAAATACGTTAAGGGAATTTCTGAAGCAAAGAGTACTTAAAAGAAAAATTGTATTAGTGCGGCACGTTGTCAACCCTGACAATACCATCATTACAGGCGCTATATTAAAGAACTATAATTAAGTGATCGAGGTACATCCCTGGCACCGAACAGATCCGAATCGAAGCGATCTTCTCCGAAATTTCACGAACGATATTTCAAGTAGACAGATTTTTCTTACCAATGCTTGATTTATGGATGCATTCAATGCGATGTCTTCATTGAGTAGCCCGGAGCAGGTCGTGAGTGGGAGTGACTCAAATGACCCGAAAATATTCAAAGAAGAGCGAAGGTGCTTCCGATGAAGCAATAAATCAAAATCTTTGTACGCAAGCCTCTTAATACGGTCCTTTTGTGCGCGGGCGCATTTATCATCGCGATCAGCACACGCGCCCAGGATTTTTGCCTGTTTTGAGGTGATTGTGCAATAAGAAAGTAAGAGAATATGTAAAAATTGGTAATAAATGATTCATGCGAGATAAAACGTCACAAAAGATCTTTGCGTTTCATTAACCCATTACGAGTTTGTATTAAACTCAACATTTTGAGAAACATAGGTAAAATATTTGTAAGCTTTCCCTAGGTATTATCCTATCAAGAAACACGCAAAAGCCTAACGCAAAGGGAGCATTGCATAATTTGGCACTACGGTTAATTTTATTGACAGTAATACTCACTAAACGCAACTTTAAATTGTTCAATAGCATGCAAGATCGTTCATTTGAGTGCGTCGGAGTGTAAACATCGGGTATTGAAGCCCGATCGAATTTCAACTAATACCCGTATCTAAAGAGAAATGTTAACTAGTTACGACTATTTATCGACCGCCGTTATTAACTTAAAGCGAAGCTAAATGGCCTAGTAATTTAATACAAAAGGTAGTAGTTTGATTTTAAAATAAATCTGTTTGTTTGCGCTATTTTAAATGCCATAGCGTAAATAAACTGAGATAAACTGAGCTGCCTTGTATAACGGCAAACATAAAAATTGATTCAAAGATGCTTAAGTTCCTAGACTAGTACGACTAGTGGCAAGTTTACTAAGATAGTATCCTATTTTTTATAATCAATACTCAATACTCAATACACAATACACAATACTTTATTGCACATAATGGTTTTACAGGTGGTATGTTTTAATCTACTAAGCTCTACTGTTATTTTTGCAACTTATGAACTAGAGATAAGTTAATAACTCGTAGCTACTCCGGTAAGCGAATAACTTAACCGCCGCTATAAAATGATCATTTTACGTACCTATTCACACCCGTTTATAACTTTAATTAACTTTTATCACAATCTTTAAAAATAATGTGCATACTGCTACAGTCTAGTCTAATTCTAAGTTTGATACTTTAGCCGTAGCTTACTTACCTATTACCTATACGTGCTTCAAAATATAAAAACTTTCGTATTAAAAAATCCTACTAGCCTGAATTAGGTAGATGCACCTTTTGCTACATACCAGCAAGTTATCCCTTCCCGTTTCGTACTAACACAAACAAAAGTCAAGGAAAACATAAGCCTCATTATTGCCAACAAAGCAACAATAGTCATCATTTACAACTAGGAAGTCTAGACCGCTACACAGATAGAGGCGTAGTGAGCGGACACAGGGCAGTGTCGTAGCGCACTATGTTGGTCCCTTGCATACTTTCACCCGATACGTCGATAGGGCTCGAAACAGGCTAGTGGGTGAGCCGAGTAGCTTAATACAAATAGATAAGAGAATGAGCTAGCGGTATCTAATTTCTCACCTATTTTGGTGGCTATTTATTCAAAGGGTGTCGTTAAATTGGTCAACGCTTTTCATTTTATGTTTAAGCTACTTAAAGTCTATAGGCAATTTTTGTGTATAGTCCTGTAGTTAACGACATTAAAAAATGCTAAAATTGCAAAGCAAAATGTGGTGTCTTTTAGTATGCTTTATGGATCACTTAAGGTAATAATCCAAATTTGCAACTTCGAAAAACTTTTGACTCGCTTCGTACCAAGCGAAAAGCTGCTTACATTTTGGAACATTTTTCACTTTTTGCTCCTATAGCTTTAACTTTGCCTCTTCTTTTAGTTTAATTTTTACTTAGTTTTTTTAAGTTACTTAAATTTTCAACAATTTAAGTTAAACCGCAGCTCTATAAGCCCTATAAGGACCAAACTATGGCCCTGCAATATTTACATATGTTTAAAAGGTTTAACCTAGCCCGCAAATAAAAAGTAACCTTTTATCTGGGTACTATATGCAAACAAATAGGTATACAAACTGATTTGTCTCAATCTCTCAATGCCTCAAAAATAAATTTCTCATCTTGATTTTGATCAATCGTAACACGCTTCGCTTGTGAGTGTAAAAAGAATCTAATCCTGTTATCAAAGATTTTTTCGACTCTTTATTCCAGTAAAACCTCCACATTTCTATTCAGCAGTTTAGCTCCTCAGAGTAAGTCGTTAGCACAGCAAATGTATCATCAAAGCGTTTCCCTGTACGCGGGCTGTTACACGTTACTTATGCGGCTAGCGGGAACAAATGCCTACCCGCCCTTTATTTATTACGTCTATTACACCACTGGACACGGACCGGCGCTCTGATGTCCTGAGGATAAAGGTAATAATGTAATTTGCACCCGTCATGTGAGGTGGATGCTCAAGGCTGTTTTTGTGGCGATAAGGAAATTAGTGAGCAGGCGAGACATGAAGTCGTGATGCGTAAGATGTAAACTAATTTTATCTCTAAAATTATACGAAGCTGCGATACTGGTTCAATTTTCTTTGAAAATCGAATCGTTCTAAGAAGATTACAACGAGTACACTCGGTCATTCTCATCAAGTACGCAAGCAAAGAAATTTGCGACATTTACATTCACACGGCGGTAATTTTTGGCGTTATTACGCCTTTTATTCGACGATGTATCAAGACTGCTCACGTTACGAAAGATCGGCGAAGTGAAGAGAGCATTTCAACACGACACTTAAGTTCCAAAATAATTCCCCGGGCCGCCTGTAAACCACCCACTTAACGCGCGCTTCACATTTTAGAGATCGCTGTATCAAAGGACAAGAACCGCGCAAGGTTAAACAAAAGGTTTGTATGAGACACGTGTGGAGAGATGCGATGTTTCCGCTTATGGAGGCTTTAATTTTACCATCTGTTTTGGCGAACTTAGACAAATAACTATAATCGAGTGAAGATTCGTAACCTAACACTCACACTACACAACTGTAACCTTATGTTAACATGTGAACAAATAAAGACCAATAGTTTTATAGGTGAGCTTGCCGCTTAACCCAAGATATCTCGAATAGAAAAAGAGAAAAACAGAAGATTATTTGAAGAAACCAAGAACCCATGTAGTTCTTACCGATCACTTTAACCAAAACTTTTTCAAACTTACCTTATACAAGTGGTCAACCCAGGTAAATTTACAATGTCATTAAACTGTTCTCGACTCCTGCAATGTCGCGGGCACTGGAATAATTTGATGATGAAATTAGTGTTGATTCAAACGCGTTACACATGGCGATCCGTTTTTAGTGTTAATCGCTCGTGACGAAATCTATTTTATTAAGATGGTCACTCGCCGATATACACCATAACAGCGTATAATAAATTGAAACAGCAGTGATAATGGGTAAGCATGGAAAATAAAACGGTGTACCACGTTAATTATTATTATGTAAAATAATGCACCCGACACTTGTATATATCACGGCACTAGTGTTTTTAGTCTTTTTATCCGACTGCTCAAGGAGGGTTATGTTTTTCGAGGGTATGTATGTAGTATATGTCTAATTCTTTGGCACGTTCTACAGCCTAAACCGTTTGACGGATTTCAACGTATGAGGTGTCATTCGATTTGTCTCAGTTGTGGGAGTGACATGGAGTATATTGTTTCCCAGAATTGCAGTCGGGTTTTCTATTTTTAATTTTAAGTTGGTTAGGTTATTTTTAAAATTATTATCCAGTCTATTTTTAAAACAGTTCTCTGAAGGCGCAGTTGTCGCAAGTTCGGAGACTTTATTCCACGAGTTTCGAACACGGTTAGGTAAGAAGTCATAACCAGTTATTTATCGTAAAAATATTAGTAAATAAATTAATTAGGGCCATACACCCTTTCCTTGATTACGAAACTTTTGTTTTAAAATCAACCTGACAAAGGCCCGTGCCCGTATTCGATTCATTTGAAACTTTGTATCGTAAAACGGGCAGACATCTTGACCACAACATTGTACGATGCGTAAAATATTGTAATTCTTCATGTTATCTCCATTATTTAAATTTTCTACCGTTAAGTACCCATAAGCATCTAATCTCACTTCGATTTTTTAAGTGCCGATAATTTACCAATGCCAATCAGCGAGTACTTTTATTTAAAGACATTCATTACGATTTCCTTATCACATGCGACCTTTTTAAAGTAAGTAAATACTCATTAACAACGGCATTACAAAAATGCTCTCATATTACAGGTAAGTTTTTTTTAACCACTCATAGCGAAATGTTTGTTTTCGATCATTATCGATTTAAGTAAATAAATATATCGCTTCGATAAATTTGACCCCGAGTTATTATTAACCAATATATAAATTGCTTGACATAATAATTATGAGCGGCGAATATTAACACCGGCCAAGATTAAAATGTGAAAGAAAACTCCCACAGTGCCCCAAATTACATGCGGGCTGATTTACTGTAATCAGTCAATGTTAAGATCTTCATACGATACCGACGTGTGCGCAGCGCTTGTTTTATTGCTTGTCTGTGCGAGTAAGCAAAAACATGTTTCTTTTTTAAGCTCAAAAAATATAAAAGATGACATCAATGAAGTTAATTTTACAGTGAGAACATTACGAGCGAGAGCTTGAAAAAAGATTTTTCGCGGCTTGAGAGACGCCCTACTCTGATACTTATTTTATATGAGTCGCCTTTTTTGTTTAACCATTTAAAAAGACATTTACTCGGGAGATACTGAACTAAATATGCGCTTATGTATTTTAGCAAAGTTCTAAATGGATAGTAAATTTTCATCGTCTAACAATAAGTTACAAGAAAGCGTAGATTAAAGAGGTTTACGCGTCTAAATACGACCATGTTCCTGGCTTTATCTAACAGAGCGCAAATCGTTGAATTTTACGACTTTATTTGTTAATTTAGCTCGCCACAGTTTTCAAGCGTATGCAGTTTTACGTTTGTATTTATTTGCCGTAGCAAATGAAGAAACTAACCCAGCCAGGATTTTATTGGCGGGTATAATTTTATATTGCATTTGAAATACTGCTCGGAACTGAATAGGTAACATAGTAAAGGAATCAAGTATCCAACTCGTAACTTTGACTAATTACCTCTACAGGGTGCCTCTGCTGGTTGACAATATGAATGGGAGAATGTTTCTTTTATTATGTTAAAAAAAAACTTCACAAGGGGCGGTATTCACTTGGATTTACTCAACTCCTGGCTGATTTCTTGACGGTCCATTAAAACGCACTCTGTTACAACCCATGTAACTCATAACGAGCAAAAATAGTTTAGGTAATAAAGTACTTAATCATTTTATCACAGTATTTTAGAGGATCTAAGGGTAAACTAAAAGACATATCAAACACGTTATGAAGCTTTTAAAATGTTATGAAAAATGTCATCTACATTTTAACGAGGTATATACATATAGCAGTAAAAGTCGGAACACGTATTTATTATATTTGTTCATTAAACGATGTAAATAATTTGCTGCAAATAACTGGATACTCAGTAAACAACCCGGACACCTACATGCGGTCTGCTGTCAACAGCGGCTAATAAAAATAAATAGTGCTGAGGCCGAACACCATTCCGCGACTGTATTTTATTTACACGCAGTAAAGGAGATGTATTTTTTCCAAGTGTGGCAAGTTTTAATTAAATAAGTTTCACGCCGTGTATTTATTCCACCCAAGAAGTTCCCAAGCTTAGGCATTACGCTGAGCAGACAAGCGTGAAGATTGGCTGTCCCTACTCTTAAAGCAGATATGCACGAGCGAGGCGAGAGTTGTCTTGCGCAAATGTGTACCACGGTTTATTGGCTTGAAATATTATTAGTTTTCAATCGCGTCCAACGCCTTGTCGCCGGATGCGTGTCCAACCAGATTGATGGCCTGCGCTTGCTCCGGCGATTCTCGCATAGCATTTCACCTGCGCACCTCCACAACTTTTAATTACCTCCTTTAAATTACAGCAATTACATATCACACAATAAATGAAAAAAGTAAATAAATCGCAATCAAATTTATGCGTCCAATTAAATTAGAGCTAAAAAACAGCAATCGTAATGAGGCGACCAATGAAAGGTATCTCATTTGCGAGGGAATTTCTTCGAAAACCTTAACGGCACGAATGAACGTTTTAGCTCAAATTAAAGTTTCGTTAAAATACTGCACCTTGAATATTCACGTTCGCGACAAAGAACTTAATGGTACACATAAATTTGACAGCGGTCCGTTTTTCTCGCTGTGAGCACGCTGCCTTAACGAGACAACTGAATCAAAGACAATGGGTGGTCACTGTCACTTAATTGATTTGTTTCAAAGTCCACCTGTCCACGTCACGCGCGTGAAATAAAATGTGCAGTGTTCGCACTAATAGGCACTTAATATACTTCGCACGCGGCCGCGGCAAAAACCGGCCGCATAAGTAAGCCTTCGATAGCCACAAAAAGAACTGAAGCAAATGATATTTTAACAGGCGGCTCGGTTGCCGTAAAATTATATGTTAAACACGGTAATTCATAGTGCATTAGCGGCCAATATAAATATCTAGCGAGAGCGAGCGATGCGGCGTCCGTCGCGCGTCGCCTGACCAATTATGTTGTTATCCAGACTTACGTTTTACATCACCCGCAATTTATCCTAGTTTCAACGTTTAAACGCCTTTGATTTATTTCAACAAATTTGGATAAATGGAATAATTAAACTGTAATCGTGTCCGGATACAAGCAGCCCTTGGTAAAACGTCTCGAATTATGATGAATGAATGGCAGTAAACTAACCACAGGTATATTAACATGGGGTGGTACAAAAACATAATGATTTCTGTTTCTGCAATCGACGAAGGCAGCTTTTCATGCTTGCATAGAATGAATGGTTTGCTTGCTGCAGTCCAATTATGCATCGTATCGCGTTTCCACATACCGTGGTGGCAGCAGGCAGGAGGCAGTAGGCGCGAGTGAAAAGTGGCGCGCTGATGTCCCTAACAAGAGCGAGTGTCCGCGCACTCCGACGCACGATGCCGTCCGCGGTGAAATCACGGCACCGTCGCCAACCTTTCGTAAAATTAATATTAATTAACATCCCATAAAAAAAAACAATTCGTTATTAGCATTGCATTTTAAAAAAGCAGTAATAGCCTAGTGGTTTGACCTATGGCCTGTCAAGCAGAGAGTCGTGGCTACAAACGCCGGCTCGCACCTCTGTGTTTTTCGTAACCTATGTGCGGAATTACATTTGTAATTTATCAAAAGCTTTTCGGTGAAGGAAAACATCGCGAGGAAACCTACACACTCATGCGAACCAATTCAATGACGTGTGTGTGAAGTTCCCAATCCGCACTGGGCCCGCGTGGTAACTATAGCCCAAGCACTCTCATTCTAAGAGGAGGCATGTGCCCAGCAATGAGACGTAAAAAAAGCTGCTGATGATGATGACGATAACGATGATTGTATTTCAATTTAACATCTAGTTGCTCATGTAATTATAATAGAAAAATGTTCAAAATTTAAATAGCTAAAAATAGATTAAAAATAACTTAATAAAAATTAAGCTAAATTTGGACCCTTGTGTAGGGTGCCCATTAATAGTTATTGTGGAAGGTTGATCGTTAAAAACGAATGCTAAATTTTTCATGACGTGTGCTTTATTAAACATTAATTTGCTTAGTTTAGGCCCTATTCTTAAGTGCAATTATGAATTCTAATAGTTTTTTTCTGTTCCAGGTAATAATAACAACACTCGAGTTCTGCAATCAACGCGATGCACATTAAGGTTCTTAGGTACTGAAATTACCATTAAAAATCTAATTAAGGGAATTGTTTGACGTATAAAACAAAAGACGTCGCCTATTTAATTTTTAACGGTCAAATTTGAATTGCTAAAACTCTTTCATGAACCAAAATACCCCAGCACCAGCTATGTTGTTGGCATTAAGGGTAAGTACTGTTTATTCGTTTTTAACCAAAGAGTGTGCAAATGGGAAATAGGTACCTATTTAGATAATTAATGTCCACGATAATTTTCTGTGCAGCTGACTGTATGACGGACTTAGAAAATAGAATAACAAAATCAAAATAATTCATACCTCAGAATTATTTACTTGACGGCCGGATGGCCTAGTGGTTAGCGACCCTGACTATGAAGCTTGAGGTCCCGGGTTCGAATCCCGGTCGGGGCAAATGTTTGTATGATGAATACGAATGTTTGTTCTCGCGTCTTGGATGTTTAATATGTATGTAAGTATGTATTTATCTATACATATAAGTATGTTTATCTGTTGTCTAGTACCCATAGTACAGGCTTTGCCTAGTTTGGGACTAGGTCAATTGATGTCAATTTGTCCCACGATATTTATTTTATTTATTTATTTATATAAATAGTTAATCGCTCCAAATGGTTGACAACCGCTGGCCAGTTTCTCCGCAGAACCAGTTCAGTCGTCGATGCATCGATCCTCGCTAATCGTAATTAACTACACTGCCCCGTGAAATCGAATTATGTCCACAAATCGTTTTGCAACCATTCCTCACGTTGCATGCAGTCTTACATACAAATACTCTCACAATATTATTAATACAGACTTAGTTCAAATTAACAGGCGCCATACACGGTAAAGATGCACGGACGTTTGAGTCAAATTCCTTTTCGACATCATCATTTAAGTATAATTTTAGTAACTTTTTGTATTGGTTTAAGAGTCAGTGTATTTTTTGATGTCGAATAAAGTTATGTCTATGTCTATTCCATCGTAATGTTTGACAAATGGAAATTGTGTTTTGTATTTCGTCACAAAAACCTTTTTTTACATAATTTAAAAATTAGGGCTCCAAAAATAACAATACTTACCTAATTGTAACAAATTGAATATTATTGTTCCCGTATTATTTTATCAGGCTCTAGTGGGAACTATAGCCCAAGCCCTCTCATTGTGAGAGGAGTCCTGTGCCCAGCAGTGGGACGTAAAAAAAGGTTGGTCATAATGATTATTTTATCATAGTCTCGTACTGCTTGAAGTGCAACTTTTTAACTTTAACCGCTTGGTTAACCGATCGGGTGTCACGTTTCAATTTTATTGGCAAAGCTTATAATAATCATACATCAGTATCGTTTGCCCTTAATACAAACTTTTACGACCGAAGTATAGTTACATATTCCATCAAGTGATTATGCAATTTCTTTAAGGAATGGCAATAAAAAAACGAAATCAAGTTCGAGGAACTTATGTGGTAGGTCTGGTTCATCATAAAGAAAGAAAGTTTCGCTTCTTAAATTATTGAGTGCGCCATTTTTCGTCATATTGGAGTATTGTGCCCACCCTCTGAAATGAGATCAGAACCAGTCCATCTTGATCCACCACGCCTTCCCGTTTCTTACGCGTAATGACAAGATGCATTGGCCAGAGGCCCGAGTACGAACATTCGAATACTGCGTAACTTCATCGAGTAGTAACGTTATCGAGAAATTTGTATGGCGTTTGGAACAGCGCCCGTCCCTTAGGGTACAGATGGTCGAGCACGACTTTTCGAATCCTGCGTAACGTTACGGTTATCGTATCGAGATCGAGAAATCTCATATTAAATTTTAGTTCCAAATACGCTCACGGGCAGGCGCTGTTCCAAACGTCATACAAACTCGATAACGTTTACTATTCGTTTTTACGTGACGCAGCTTTCGAATATTCGTACTCGGCCCTCAGGTCGATTAACAAGAGCTGGCACGAATGAAAAGAACGAAACTAATGTCACTTAGACATTTTTATAGGGAAATGTCAGTGAAGCCTGTAATTTTCATGTGTGTGCAGCGTAGCCAAATAGGTGACACATAGATAGTTTCATTCACTCATTCAATCCATTCGTGCCAGCTCTTGTGAGTCGACATGTATTTGGAACTAAAATTTAGTACGAAGTTTCTCGATTTCGATACGATAACGTTACGTTACGCAGGATTCCAATATTTCACTATTCAACAGGCCACTATTTCGTACTCGGGCCTCAGGCCATTATTTCACCAAGGTTACAAATGTCGCTTTATAATGGAATAGGCAATCACAGACACTAGGTTGGCAATGCATCTACAAACCCCCAGGGATTGCGGATGTCTATGGGCAGTGGTGATCACTTACCATCAGGTGACGCACTTGCTCGTTTGCCTTCCTTGTCATATAAAAAAATGGTAATTCGATTTAGATTTCGTTTTTGGAAAAAACGTTTGCGGAAATCTCTTTGTAACAAAGGGTGACAGAGTGAGACTTCCGTTTGTGAATTGTAACTTGTAGCTTTATAAAACACGGCCATGGGCTCAGCTGTCATTGGACAGCAGTAATGTAATGGTGTTCAAGTGTGTGTGGTCCGAATGTCAGAAACACTTTCGAGTACAATTTCGAATTCGATTTTCCAAACGTAATTGCGAGTAAATTAGCAGATTCGCCAATGGACAAATTCATTTCTGTCAATAAAATCTTAATTAGGTATGGATAATTTTCTTTACGATTCTTTTGATGAGGGCATGCGAGATTATCATTGTAGTTAGCAGCGGTGTGTGTGTCCGTTGGATCATTCATAGTTTCCCTTAGACTGATTTGCGACTGAGTTAGGCACTAACCCAGGATTAACGTAACGTCAGACAATACCAATACGTCAAATTAATTGGGTCAATGTCTTTCCCAGGTCAGTGCAAGTCGTCCTTACTTGTATTAACTTTCTTTGTGTGTCTGCTCTTGTTTCTAATGTCCTGTCATTCGCTCGAAGGTCAACTGGAAGAGATCCCTTTAGGGATAACTTCGCCTTTACATATTTGTGCTGTCCTGTAATTTATTATATTTTCTGTTTCTTTCTTTCTTTTAAAAATTTCTTAGTCCCGATTCTAAAAATTTTATCACGGCCTGATGGCAAAGTTGCACTTCGAAACTTTTAATTTAAATTATCTGTATGTATGGTACCTCCTACTCTACTTATTCTCGGCTGATCGTAAAACACTATAAGCGTACGATACTAACAAAAAGCCGTTTTACCGTTAATGGTTACTGACATCTTCGGCACATCGTCTGCAGTCGACACTGGTTTACGCAGGGATGCTCCAATTATCGACATCGATAATTTATTTTAAGTGTTGCCAATTATTTTTATGATTGCACGTTTGTTGGGTCACGAGACGTATTTTTTTTTTTTTTACAACTGCATCCTCTTTGGTCACGATTTACCTTCTGCCACAGAATACATAATAGTACAAGTCGGCTTATATCTGATATTTTTTTCTATTCAAAATTGGTAAATTTTCTTCAGTGTAACAAAGTAGGTAGTAATGTTAAAATTCTTTCTAGTTTACTTTAGCTTTATATTTACTTTGTTAAACATAAATCTATTTATATTTGACAAATCGAGCTTCTCACATAATTCAATAGGTACAAGGAATGGTTTTGTGTAAAGTGTGAAACACGTCTCGTGTCACAGACTTCTTATTCTAAGTAACCACTAATCTTACGCCCTGTAAGTGAATATTATTCTAATGAATATAATTTTCGCATTTCTTGTCATTTCTTACATTACAGGTGTGTATCACTATTCGCTTGAAGCTGGCAGCGATCACGTTTGTAAATACTAAGTAATCTGCCCATCTAAAAATAAAACATCGACATGTTTGCCCATCTCTCGGAATTAGTGCACGCTTTCCGGATAGGCAAGATCAGTATGTAAAGCAGGTGCGAGCCGCGTAAGGTATAATGGTACGAAGGCTCCTGGAGTTCCTTCGTGGAGAAAGTCTTCCGTCGCTTCTGCTCGAATTGCGCATGATTAACGTTACCATTTTTGGCGCGTGACGCAATCTCGTTATGTTTACCGTGTGATCTGTTTCAATTTTAATGGTACAGTTGCCACCACGCGTTCGATACTTACATTTTAAGCAGGTACTTCATCGATCTTTTATTTGCTGCTTACAAAGAATAAAGATACCACTAAAGCATTAATTACAAAGGACCTTGGTTTAAATTAAGAAATAATTTGATGCAAATAAATTATGACGGCACGTTACTATGATTTAGAGATTTAATAGATTTTTTATTAAGAACAAATCACTTGTTTTTGATGCGGAGCGATAAAGATGACAAATTTCAAATTAAAACTGTGCCATTATTGCGTACTGGTATTTTTTTTCTTTGCAAACAGGAAGCGAGCCGGTTCTCGCGCGACGGAGCGACATTATTGATTAAAAACATTAAGTAGGTATAGGAGATCAGACGGGATGCTTACTTTGTCGTTGGCATAGTAATAAACCTTAATAATCTCTGAGTGTAAAGTTATTTATGATTTATCACTGGGTATAGTTATTTTGCCAAAACAAAATCATAACAGTACCAGTCTCTCCGGTGTCAAACCTCGGAACCGTCGCATTAGCAGCTAGCCCAGGCATCGAAGTTCCCTTTATACGCTCATATTCGGATCTGGATTACTCTTTAATTAGCAAAAATAAACATGAATAGAAACCGTTAATAAACTCCATACAGTCCAGCAAACATGAATTTATCTGTTATACTCCCGGTAGCAAATCAATAGAGTTAGCGCAGAAGCGTGCGCGCCGCCCCCGCGCTATTGTGAACTACCGCCATCTAGCGACCGCGAAGCACTTTACGGCGCAATAATGCCCCATACAACAGGATATTTACTGTCTTCCTGATCATTTCTAATCGATATCTAGTAAATATCAATTTAGACGATGCTTATTGCCTATTGTGTTTCCTTAATTGTGTTACTTTGCTGGCTTTGTATTAGTGTATCTCTAAGATCTTTTAAGCTACCGATGCATATAGAGGGGTGTTAAATGTAAATGTGAATTTGTCGGTCTAAAATTATGATACAATGCGGTCATATTTACGCAACAATATAAATAATTTATTTTTTTGTATATCTTCATTCATATTGGTCGAGCATCTCCCAAACGACCTGTAACGCCTGTTATCAATAAAGAATTTCATTTCATTTTATTTCTCCCAAAATGTCATAGTCAGGGTTTACTGTTGCAATCTCTTAGTTCACAGACCACATTAATCATGTAAACCATTTACAGGCAATATATCAGCCCGAGCACATCGCCGAGACGACGGGGGTCTCGCAACAATGGTGTTATCATTGAAAGCCACTGATTAATTAAAAAGACTTTTCTGTAAGCGCAAGGCAATCTTGCTACGGTTTTTTATTTTCCCTTAATGAGGCCCGTATACGGTTCGGCCATCCGTTCCAGAATTTGCATTGATCTTCGTAAAGTAATTGCTTGTAAAATTACCAGGTTGATTCCAAATTGAACTGATACACTTGTCAATGGCTGAGATATTGATGGTCTATTCAATGCCAAGACATTTTTATGTGATGGGCACAGAGAGGGAGAGTAAGTTATAGTGCCGATTGTCAAATTGTCCGCCAAATGGTCGTTTGAAATACACGCAACCTAAACTAATTACTCTTTTAAGAAAGTCTGATAATTTATGGCACTTAAATTCGACTTATACCTTTACTGGTAGTAAAATATTAATGAATAAAATAGGTGTCTGTTATTGCCAAACAATTTTAAACATGATCTCTTAAAACTTAAGATTTGTGAAGCATTCCAACTGTTAAGTGTCAAGCCGTTAATAAACATTGAGAAACAGCTCTACTGCATTGTCATATTTCACTTAGACAAATCATTACAAAACAAGCAGTACCCTATTATGTTATAAAAAGGTCATCCAGAATTTAAACAGCTATTTATTCTCATTCGTTATCGTTAAAATAATTGACAAGCGCAATATTTCGCTTGACAGGCGGCTCGCGCGGCCAGACAATTTATTGTACATCGATAGAAGTGTCGTCCGTAGGAGCATTAGCACTTTAACAATCGGCTGCCACATCCATATCATCCTCAGGAATCTGCCTGACATTTGGAACTAATGCCAAGGCCCGCGGAAACAGATGTGGGCAGCATTGTAAACATTTGTCATTGTTAATTTGCGTTTAGAAATATCGCGAGGCTTCTTGTGCCGTGCTAGTGGGATGACGACTCGCTGCTCTTCATAATTGGCATTCAACTTCTTCCTAACGAAACTCCTCTCTACCCGCTATGGTTACTTGAAAATGGTAAATATATTTCTTGTCACCTTCGGAGTTTCACTCTCATGTCTCACTCAATAAGTACCTTCTTAATTACTCTTAGAAATCTGATACAAATTATTTTGAATGAAGCAATTTTCATCCATCATAAGGGAGTAGCCATCGCACAACATGCAAACCACAGCTACCGTCATTAATACACGAACCGCCATCACGCGCCTGCGCAGCATAAACATACCCGCATAGGGGTGCTACTAGTCAGAATTCACCTAATACTCGTGACATTTAATATAATGCCCAGGCAAGAAACAAAAAATCTCCACAAAAAGCTATAAAATACCTATTGATTTATTTCATGTTTGTGGCTTTGGTGAACGAACGGTAATGACCGGCCGCTGTCGGAATGGGGCCTGTTTAATCTCTTTGTTTCGCTTGTCCGGGTAACTCCGGACAACCACCCCAAAACCGTAATTTTTCCAGTTTGTCCGAACCTTTCAATCTTCCGAAGTGCCAACCCTACCCGTATCAGGCAGAGGCTAGGCCAGGCTATTACACGCTCTCTATTACTTCGTCTATAGCCCCCTGTAGCCCCTATAGGCCCTAATGGCAGCTTGCGGGTGCCGCACCGGCTCATTGGCTCGCCATTGAACCCAAGGTCATCCGTAATGTGTCTGATTAACCGCCGGATTGCGATCCCGCCACT
Source organism: Clepsis dumicolana (assembly GCA_963691665.1). Lineage (NCBI taxonomy): Eukaryota > Metazoa > Arthropoda > Insecta > Lepidoptera > Tortricidae > Clepsis > Clepsis dumicolana. The sequence continues at coordinate 6,593,444 of OY829519.1, forward strand.
TAATTATTCGCAATCCACAATTGAGGTTTGAGGTCGCAATTTAGGTCGCTCTTGATCTTAGAAATGCCCGGTTTACTTTGTACGAGATTCGAATAGTTGATTCTTGAATTATTTCGATTATTGCTAGGTCTAACCCAACTTATCGCTGTCATTACAAGAACGATCGAATTTAAGTCAACATTGGAGTTAAATCAACGCTTAAGGATAATCGTCGTTTTGCGTTAGCACAAATTAATCTGCTTCTACCTTACATTATATACAGCATCAACTGAATCTGATCTCGTTATGGGCACAGATGTTCTAATGGCATACAATTATGACGACCAGAACGACCACCGATAGCCGAGTTGCTAACCTATTTACATACTCGTACAAGCTCATACTGACCACAAACTAATACGTTAAAACGTAGTTAAGTATTAAAAGGACATACCTACCTCTGTGGTCTTATTTCTGAGCAAAATGATTTGTAGCTTTATGATTAAGAAATTGTGGTAAAGCAGATACAGACTTAAAGCTAACACTACCTTAACAAATGTGTATACTCAACTAATTTTAAATCAATAACTACAAATTTATAGATTGTTACTTTTTCTTTTTTACATTAGTTGCCAATAAACAATAATAAGCAAATCGCCATCTAAACCGTCATGGCACCCTGCTAAAAACGTGATCTAGATTTTAAGGTATCCTTAAATCAACATTCCGATCGAGCACCGAAAGTCTGCAAAAACTCTAATGTGGTTACGTCTACATTTGACAATACATTCTACAAATCATTAAGGTATAAGTTTTTATTTAATTCTACTCGCGACACAAATACCTTACGACTGGAGGATTGAGTAGTTGGCTTGCGTTTTAAAATTAAGTTTTTAATTCACATAGTGACAACGTTTAAACAAGACAGATACCAGTATATTATTTTGTCGATGAACTTACCACAAAACCGAGACCACTTCCACGTTTTCTTAAGGCTAACTCCATCATTGTAATAGCACATGAGTCAAGAGGATATGGCTTCAAACTGTAGCTCACAAGAGAGGTCAAACCTATATCAATTTGTTCCTATATCATAACTGAACATATGTCATTACGTGTACAAAGTAATAGGCTATCAATAGATGTAACAACTCGCAATAGCAAGGGAGGAGACAGCCTTGCCCGCGTTCTTGCCACGATAAACATCACTTGTCAAGATTTATAATGATACTAGAGCATTAGGTTGTGGTTTGAAAAATACATTCGCTCGATTACTTAGCCTGACCTAGCTGATTTAGTAATGACAATCGAACAGGAATGCTAAAGTGGTTTAATCATGTTTGGATTACTAATTGGAGAATACAGACTAATCGAAGTGATAGCTCATGCAATATGGGTCGTTTTTTTCTTAAATAGGTACCTACATTAAAATTAAAACCGACCAAGAGCAAGTCGGACTCGCGCACCGAGGGTTCCGAACCACCACCCATAATATTTGTGTTACTTTACCTACAGTTCGTTTCATGTACAGGATAGACGGACAAGTGGATAGTGCCATCTATTTTCCATTGTCCTATAGTAGAACTAATGTATTTTTGATGATTTCGGAAACCTGCAGGGTATTTGCGTAACTATATTGACACTCGTCATCGGATTGAAATGTATATCGATACAAATTGTCAGTCCATTAAAAAAAGCTGTCACAGTCGTACATAAATGAAAACAGTTACGCAATAGGGCCTCTGTGCTATTTACAGACATCGTTTTATTTTTCCGATGATCTTTACATAAATATTTTTTCTCTGCAAACTTCGGAGATAAAAGTGGGGACGGTATATTTTAAAACATTTTTAACTATAATTCGTAAATTATTCAGAACGTGCAAACAGAGCCCTTTCATACGAGATCCTGTTTGATCAAGTAAATACATATTTTTAATTATTTGCAAAACATGGGTAAGCATGATCTAAAGCGATTCCGAGTTTCAAGTTGACAGCATTAGTTATCTGAGATATCCAGCTGTGATGGAAAGACAGACCGAGTCAACCATAAGGGTTAGTTTTTTACGGTTTTGTTTTGGAAACTTTAAAAAGAAATTTCTCTAAATTAAGCTATAATATTAAGTAATCAAACGTGGCTTACAAAAACAATACACTCTTTCGTTTGAGCACTGAAAAAAGGAATATCTTCAATGACCTTTTTCTTACAACTACAACAAGTTTATAAGAATCATCCCTATACTTAGTAACGATTATTGAGACCATGGCTTCAGTCACGCATAATAATTTAATTCTAGACATAAAAATATCACATTGGAGTACTTAATTATACCCATATTACGTCATGTATGATACAGGTACAATGGCCAACATGCAAAGTACCACATGCTAAAAGCAACGATATCCATGTAGAGAGGTAACTTAACTGAAGCTTGTATGTATCATAGAAAACTGTACAGTATAAAGGACTTTGTTTTTGATTGATTATTAATCCCCAACGAAAAAGAGGGTGTTAAGTTTGACCTGTGACATCATAGCTCCCAAACGGGTGGATCGAGTTCGATGCGGTTTTTTTGATCGAAAGCTAATTTAATCGAGATGGTTCTTAGCTAAGTTTCATTAAAATCGGTTGATCCGTTTTTGAAAAATTGAACTTTGAAATGACAATGTCGGGGGGTTTCCAACTTTTTTAAGTTGGTTAGGTTATTTCCGATTATTTTGTAATGTTTCTAATAAGTGTAAATGTATGTTGTTCCTTTATTCTTTCCATTTGTATTAACGTCTTGCATTGAGTATGCTTTAATAGATGAAATTTCCAACACAAATACCTAGTTGCACTCAACCGAAATTTGTCTCAATGACCGTAGACGTTGGAAATAACCTAAAACTAAGTTACGTGTTGTTGTACGTCGGTATGTTATATTTACCAAGCAATTGGTACCTATGTAGGATCAACGAGTACTAACAATTTCCATCTCCGCTCACATACTCACACTTACCTACCACATTTGCTGCACTTAAGTATCGCGTATGAATTAATTTAATCGCGCGCAGGGTCAGGCTTGAATCCTCAGGAACAATGCTAACCGCTTTATTAACATCATCGGCTATAACTGGAACAGGTGGAAGGTTACTATTGATGTCTGCGTCTATGGAAATCCTTGTCATATAATAACTGAGGCTGTACGTGATGTTGTAAGGCCATTGGTGACGCCGAATGTTGGCTGTCAGTATGGTTGAACCCGTAGTCACTTGAAATGCTATGCCTCAAAGCGACAGATTAGACACCTGTGTTTTTTATCTATCTATCTATCTATAATTATATGGCTTTTTGGTAAAGCCTAATTCTTTATTTTGCAATATTTTGGCTCGCTAATTGTTAATTTAATAAAATTTAAAAGTAATTAACAATTTGCCATAGACGAGTACAATCAAGCAACGCCGCTGTCAAGATGTAGTCGTACAACAAAATATGGCAAAGAATCATCGAGTTTCGATCATAAATACTTTATTGAATTTTAACTGCTATAAACGATATCCGTTTTCTGAAAATGGAAATAAAACATCGCCTTCAAATCATTAAAATGTGGTATAGCCATTTTGCAGCGTTGTGAGTAGGCGCAAAAAATCATAATTATTAATATCATAACATGTTATCGGCCTCTATTAGCACATACTTTGCGGGTCTTTAATGTACCTATCCATGCAGTCTTCTTTACACAATTTTAAACCGTGAACTATTTTTATATGAACACAAACCAATTTAATTGAAATTACAAAAACTGATGTTCCCATTCTTTTTCAGATCTCATTTTGGTCTCACAAGACTTCCAGGCAATCTTATCCGTTCAAGCATACAGCGAATTGACATTTCGATAATAAACAGATTACATGAATTACACATTTTTTCACCAGCGACTGGTGAAATACAGTTATTACTGAGCCATTGGAACAACAACTCAATCTTAAATCAATCGGATGTTCAAAACAAAAAATCACTTAATCCTAAATCGGAAAGGCTACATAATCTGACAGGCCTCACTTTCACCCGTCGAGAATGTGTAATTATAAAGGCGTAAACTATAACATGTACACAGTATGTGATAATCTGTGACACCTGCTGCATCCGGCGGTACTGGCCGATCAGCGCCCGCGGCGAAAAAAATTACGGTCGCTATTTGTAAAGCTGAGAGCACACACATTCATGGTCGATTGACTCCTCTATTCTTTGCTTGGACGACTGTCCCTTTCAGGCCGACTTGCACCGACTTTTGTGTGCACTAATTGATACAAATAAGTACGTAAAGTTAACTCCGGGTTAGTTAATGACCTAGGTCAGTGGAAATCGGTATTTAAAGATTAGGAATTGGTGAAGAATTATTATGAAAAGCAATATAATAGTTACTTTGGGGGTTTCCAATGAGTGTAAATTAAGTCCAATTTTAAATTAAGTATTTTGTGACCCATGAAAACTTGTTTGAAATATGAAATGAAGTTAAGATATGCGTGATAAAATCACCAAACGTAAACATAACAAAACGCGAGGTTTTAACTTAATAATAACTCTTTGGGTTTTATTATAGTTTCGTCATGTACGTCCTTCTGTCTGTCCGCGGCTTAGCTCAGAGACTATTGATACTAGAAAGCTGTAATTTTGCATGAATTATGAATTAGGCCGACAAAGTACAACCCAATCTTGAAAAAAAATTTTGGTATGGAAACCAAGCTTAGTTCAAAAATAAAAGATGTCTGAATGTGTATTCCGCTTAACTCCACGTTATACATACGACCCTAATTATTATTCAATTAAGCATTATCAGTTTCATAACCAAATAATACAGAACAGTAAACTGGTACGTGCAAACCAGTCTGAGACCATGTATAGTTCACAGTATACTAATCAGATCTAATTATCGTAATATTCGACCAGCGCGAACAAGTATAACTTTCTTAATTATTTTTTTGCATGAATTATTAGTTGCTTTACGATGTAATGTTAGGTAGTCGTTATCGCTAGTGTAAACAAAATTATTTTATCACAACTATTTGCTCGTTTGCCTGCCTCGTTGTATAAAAAAAAAAGTTAAATCTAATTGCTTGTCTATTCACTGATTACCAAACATTTGATTTGTTGTTATATGTACTGATATATTACTGCTGGATTTTATCTGACTCATGCCAATTTTTTATTTTATACTTTCACAAATCAAATTACGCTATCGGACACAAATGTATAAGTACGCTTTTCCACCTATTAGTCAACTAAGCAACACTAAAGCAAACTAAGTTTTTTTCTTTACAATACACTGTGGCTCTCGACCAACTATTAACTCGTTTGCTTCGCTGCCCCGCACTGTAAAGGAAGTACTTACTAGTTAGGTATAAATTTGGAGTAAGAACAAAAACTAGTATTTAATGCAACTGTTACATAACGAGAGTCCTTAAATAGGATCACACGAGTGTTTTAAGACCTAATTATGTAGAGTTGCATACATTACTTTATCTACACACATATTATAGGTACTCTAAGATGGGTTCAGAAGCGGAAGGCATAATAAACCTGTCACGAATTTGGCTTTTTTTTTAGGGTTCCGTACCTCAAAAGGAAAAAACGGAACCCTTATAGGATCACTTTGTTGTCCGTCTGTCTGTCTATCTGTCTGTCTGTCACGACCCTTTTTCTCTGGAACACGTGGAGGTAGCATACTGAAGTTAATATCAAATACTCAAGCCTGCGGTCCCTTGAAGCTGTGAAAAAATCAACCATCTAAGTCAACGCAATCAAAAGATACAATCATTACAAAGGCTATTTCCATACAAATTGCCGAAATCCAAAAATCTAAAGGGTACTTCAAGTTGTCCTAGAAACTTAAAATTTGGTATGCAGGTAGCACAACCACTCAAAAAAGTCTCAAAATCTTAAATTTTCATGTCTGTCTGTAGATTTCGCAGACCAATATAACTTGATCCCACACTGCGTACATTTTGCTTAGGAGCAGAGCTCTGCTAACACTGGACTTCTTAAAACACTGGGGAAAAGCGTTGAAATCTTTCTACGGAACCCTCGTGCGCGAGTCCGACTCGCACTTGGCCGGTTTTTTTATCATAGACGAACGTATCGAGCTGACGTTTCGTATCGATTATTTTTTCATTGATGCCTATTTTTCTAGGACTATTAATTGTATTGGTTTTTGAAGACGAAAATTGACTGTCGTAGTGATGGTCATTACCTACGGTTTCTGAACGCATAATAGAGGACTTACGATATTGTGTGTAGATAACCGCTCTGCAATGTGGCCCGCGATTAAAGTAAACGCCGCTTACGCAGCAGCAGGTCAAGCACGACTTAACGAATGCTGCGTAACGTTACGGTTATCGTATCGAGATCGAGAAACCTCATACTAATGTTCAGTTCCAAATACGCTCACGGGCGGGCGCTGTTCCAAACGTCATACAAACTCGCTAACGTTTACTATTCGACTTTACGTGACGCAGGATTCGTAAAAGTCGTGCTTGACCTACGTACACTCGGTATTTACCAAGCGAGTAAAGCTCTTCGCTGGCTCGCATTTACATTATTTATAAGGGGGATGTCTAAAAAAAATGAAGGCGCTAATGGTGAGCGATAAACGATGATTACCTGACTTTACTTATGGACGTAGAAACATTGACTTACTAACACCACGGACTTTGGGTCAAAATTCACGAAAAATGCCATACCTACTTACGTCATAGCGCTGTAATTTTTTAAGAATTAATGGTCTCTTGGTTGGGTTTCAAGCGTTAACCCGAAGTCCATGGAACACCAACAGGTAAATCAATGCGTAGAAATAAACAATAGGAGGAAATTATGCGAATATTTCTGTTATGGAGATTAATTACAATAAAAGAGAAATGCAGTAATTAAACAGGTGTGAATTTAGCAGCCTACAATAAAATTACCAAATAAAGAATTGAGATTTAAAAATTACTTTAAAAATCAAAGCTGTAACATTTTATATGTAAGTAATAAAATAATGTTAAGCCTGCTATTTGTATTCAACACGTATAAAAATAAGTGTCCGCTTTCATAAAAACAGCAAAGATAATCAAATTTTTGGTCGTTAATGTGAGAAATGCCTTATTACAACCATATAGAAACCAAGCTACGATTAGCGGCTATAAATCACCAAATCAGTGATGCAAGCTCATCGACAACTTTTTGGCCTTGCTTAAAAAACTTTCTCACTCTTTGTTTTATTTCAAACATAACTGCCACTGCACAGTAAATAAAATTTGCTTTTTATTAGGTCTAAAGTGTTGCAATACGGACCCAAAAATATGAAAATGGACATTGATGAGAAATGATTGTAGTTAAAATTCGACGTTATTTACATCATGGTATTAGAGCCAGCAGAATCAGGTAGGTATAGGTAAAATCGCCAAAGAAATTTACCTGCGAAATAATAATAAACCAAGCTGTTATCTGCCCCGTAGCGCATCCCACGTACCGGCCAGCGCCCGCGCCGCAATCAAAGCGCGATACATCATTTTAATACTAGACAAGTCACCGCAAATCCACATCTCCAATTCTAATGAAATGCCCGCGAATACGTGCCCTCTAATGGTACACTATAAATTACGGAACAAGTTTCGTTATCTCTGCGGTCGTGTATTGAATTTCATAGAGATTATGGCTCGGCAGAATATTTACACAATGCAAATGTTATGCATATTTTGTGGATAGCTTAACTTTATGTCCGAAGTCAAGTGTCGATAGATATATTGTACGCTGCTTTAATATTGTAAATGTAAGCTGAATGTGTAATCTATGTTGTTTAAGAATGCATAGTTTGAGGAGAGATTTACACAAGGTTGTGTAGTTATAAGTAAGTAGTGTTTTTGTCAATAAAGACCAAACTAAAGGATCACTTGAGTGAGATACTCGGAAATGAACGTATAACCATTACCACATCGATTACTAAACAAATAGAAGTCATTAAATGGAGATAACAAAATATTTATTACGGTCTACAGTGTTCAAATTAACCCATGAATAATGATAGGTACGAAAGCAAGTTTATGTATCCATTTTACTTTTAAGTATCAAGTTGCGGAACGGCACGTGCACTTTATGAGATCCTGAATAGATAAAAAGATCACACCCAGCCATTACTCGTGAGATTAGGTACCTCAGCTTAATATGTTCTCTTACTTCTACAAACTCAGGGATTGGCTACGCGAGTTAAGGTTCTAAAGGCGTCATCGCTACTGCCGTGCATTATAGCGAAACTTAATCGTTGCGCTTGAAACTCTTTATTTAGAATTATTTTAGAATTATTTATTGAGGTAACAAAAAGTACAGTGTTAACAATGTGGTTGGTACCTCTTTTTAAGTATTAGAATACCTGTGCTAAGCGGTACCTTTCTTCTATGAGAGGTAATTACAATTTGTACTGGTTACTTAATAATAAAGTTACATTTCCCTTTTCCATAAACCGAGATAACAGCATGCATGTAATCAATTTAATAATCAAGTAAGGTAGCATAAATATCAAAACTCTGAAAGCGATGAACTGCGGGATACTTCGAAACATTCCTTAATCGACTACAGCAATATCCAATCCAATTCCCTTAGCGCATTGTTAGAGACGTCTCGCTCTCACAATCTTTGACCGCGTAGGTAATTAAGTAATCGCAGATAAATAATTTGTAGGCGGAAAAAAGCCCCCTGATTTCGGGCGTTCCCACGATGCGCGTCGCCCCGGTTCTCACGTGTAACAGCATAGCCGTCATAAGTGCGCCTGCGTGCTAAATCAATTCCCTATTGGTCAGTTACGGACCCACGTATAAATGTCCACTCTAAAATACATAGCATTCCGTTGTGATTGGCCCATAAAGGAAGTGCGAAATCGATTAGATAATTAATTATAAAGGTAGCTTATTACATTTTATGGGTCGTCTTGCTCTTCAAGGTACAAGCTCGGCTGTTATAGAATTATGTAGGTACACTGACGCTAATAGAAAAATAAATGACTATGCATTAAAGGCTGTCGGACGTATCTACGTCCGACAGTCTTGTCGGTACGAACATTGAAAAACTATTACTTTTATTAGACAAAGTAAGCCCGTAAAGCAAGAAGAGTTAGTGTCGGTGTCGCAACTGTCGCGACCCGGAGCACAGACGGCTGGTACCTAATCCATCCATCTAAATAGTAGAGTCATTCAGTTCATACATCGGAAAGTAATATCATATCTCGCCATAAGGCGATCGGCGCGGCGCGTTTCCTAAAATAGTGATGTGAAATAAATCAAAGATCGTGGTTGTCGATACTCGGTCGTCTAAAAAAGTCGGCGCGCGTGTGAATCTGCTGCGGCCGCGATCGCGTGAGAGAATATGACACGGAATGCCCGCGAGTATGTGACTTATGAGATTGCTTGTGCAGATTTTAGAGCATGCTCGACCCTACCTAATAATTTGCAACTATGTTGGCCGAAAGCTTTATAAGGAATTTTTCATGAATAAACACTGAACTCTACTCAATTATGTGTCGAGAGATAAATTGTTTAGATATTGTTAGGAAAGAATCAATAAACGCAGATAAAAACAGAAAGCTTACGCAAGGCTTTAATAATACACCGTTCTACTAGTCCTTCATCTATTTTTGCAACAGCTCTTCATGGCTTTATTGCTAATGTTTTTAAATTGATCGTTAATTTAAGCAAAATGTTATAAGAAGCGAACGGTATGGTCTATCTTGTCTTGGAAATAAAAACATTAGCTATAAATGTTCTTACACGACAATCATATTTAATCGCGTTTAGATATTGCACGCCGGTAGTTATGCGCTTGAACATTTATGATGTGCACCGGTGCGTAAACCGAAACGCACCTCACTGGCCGGCCAGATAAGTCATCTACATAAATTACTAACTACGTATTTACATACTAGCACTTTACTGATTATGATTACATAGCTCTATGTGCACATAAGCACCGGTAAGTCAATGCAACATCTAATATCTACTCAGTACCGCACTTCCTTTAAATTTTGCAAGAGCGAGCCTTTATGAGTAATATTATTGTTTATCAAATTATTAGCGCACGAAATTTTCCATGTAATAATAATTCTATGTGGATCTTTGAATAGTTATTAATTTAAGGAGGAACAAGTTTTTGAGTACGTACCTTTTCGACCATTTTCCATCAGCAAATTGGCAATTAAACAGAGTAGGTAAATTAATAGCCATCAAATTTGAATAATTCAATGCGGAAGGCGAAGTCCATAATTACATAAATGGGTTTAAATAGGAGATAACGTATTAAGACTGTTAAGCGATCCAAAGTTTAGGTATAATGTTTGTCGAATCGTGACGGTGTGTTAGTAGGCATTTGCGCAATCGGATGCGCACGCGCCGCCCATACGTCACGCGGCGCGGCGGCGCGCAACGCACCTCATTGGTAGTCTTCTGCATTACCTCCACTCTTTCTCAAATTATGTGTTTACTTCAGTTTGTAGCTACTGTTGGAGACCAGGTTTGAACTAAACTGAACTAACTTTTATGAGTCGTTTATATTATCCAGCTAAGGAAACATTACGCGCTACCATTTGGGACATTTTAACGCCTCAATCAAACATCGTTTATGAGTGGTAGCGTATTTGGACCAGTAAGCGAAACCGATTGACACACTTTATAGCAAGTTCACTCGATATTTAACAGACTGGTAAATAACATTTAAATATCGAATAACAATAAAATTATACCAATAATCTAAGTTTAACGATATTTTAATAAACTCCCTAGAATATCGAACTATATTATTACCATGTCGAATTTCCATTCGGACACGGAATTACGCTCTAATACACGGTGTCGGTTAATAAATTAACTTATTTATCTTCGACACATTCGGTGCTCTACATTTCTTGCATTTTGCAACACGCAGCTCATAAAGACAATGTTACTATTTAACCCAGTAACATAATTTTAAATTTGAATAAAAGTAATCTAAAGGAGCATTTTTTTCAACAGTTAACAAGTTAACAGTCTCAGCATGATCTACCATCAATAACCCGTGCATAGAGCTCAGCAAATACACCTAACATCTGAATTTACATAGCCACATTAACGCAAAATACTATAATTTATTGAAAGATTTACATAACGAACCAGCGAGACGAGTCGGTTGGAGCCACAATTCGCGGCGGCAACGAATAAGCGATTCAAATGCTAATATATCACTAGTCGGCGTAGTGTGACGGCGCCCATTGGCTCCGCTATTTACATTAACATATGCCTCGCCCCGCCCCCTCGCGTCACGCGCTTCCGAACCTCGTTAATTACTGGTAATTAGTGGATCGTGACTCGCGATGCGCGCACTAATGTGTCCTAATCGCCCGACATGCTCGCTAACATACGAGTACTTGTATGCAGTGTAGAGCGGTGCGAGCGCGGCTACTTTCTTACGAAATAACACTTCGCCGTCGCGTCGCTATGGTACTTTAAGTTTGTTGCGAAGAATCTAAAAAAGAGTACCTGTCTTATAAGCTCACATTGCATTGCATTGAAACTTCTAAAGCTTTTTGCACTGACCAATCAGAAAGACGATGTATGGTCGAACGCTCCATAAATTCGTCACGATATCGTGAACGTTTTTTAGCACTGAGTCGGTAAATTTCAGCAGAAGCATCATTACCACTTTTCGGTCGCTTAAAAACTTCAAGATCAAATTACAAGCTCCGAATATAAATAAATATATTCAGCTACTGTTTTTAAAGTGAGGTAATTACTCAACTGCTCAGTACTTAAGTCGCATTAAAGCTACTACTCATTTATATAACGAGGTGTTAAATGTCCCATTGGTATCGTGAACAGGAAGTCTGTCATTAATAAGAAAATGTCGAATTAAATCAGAGAAATGGATATAGCGGAGAGCGAACGGGCCGGGGCGGTATTAACAGTTCAGGTTCGAGATTTCATTTTTTCCTGACAGTTGCTTTAGTTCCTACATACCATATCTACAGCTATTAAATTACTCCACGACATCTTTGAGATATCATTCCTGTTTAAGACCACAAAAACCTCAATCTGTCGAAGGAAATCATCCACAGCATTGCCAGTAGACTAACTGCAATTTCAACTTGTCGACTTGAAATAATCTAGCCGCTCCTTCATAAATTTCCTAAGAAGCTCATTTGGCTGTAGAATTCAGAAAATGAAGCATTCACAAAGTCTCGGGCTGGCTAGGGTCTAGTAACAAATCATAAACATGGAGCAGGGCTCACGAGTCCCGCCAAATAAGGGTTCCAACGTCGATGCCGACCCTTGTTCAGGGGATTTATGGCGGCTGCTTTCGGTGCAAATTAGCTGTGTCGACTTGTAGGCGTGAGCGAACAAATTTGTATAAGCAATAGATGCTTTCTTTGTAACAATGTTTATAGTTTTTGTATCACATGTTTTACATAAATTAATAATGTTCGGTATATCTTTAAAATCTAGGCTTTTCAGTGGGATGTTTTATTATCATCGTAAGGTTTTCAGTTATAACACTTTGTAAAGCTCGCCTTTATATCTTCGTCAGAGAATTTTTGTACGGCATATTCATGTACGCACTAGAAATGCTTTCACAGTTATTTTATTACCAACCGTTAAACTGGCATTTACGTTTCAATCCATAACTTAACGTCTGTTTAAGGTTTAAACGTCGGTTTTGAAGGTTGGTGAAAATGGGCTTAAGTACAACCGACTTTCATCTTATTTAAACAAATTCTCAGTAGTCAATAAAACGATATAGTATGGACGGAGACCATGACATCTTGTCACACCTCTGGCGATCCATTTCAATTACACTTTCCCAATGATCTATCAAGCGTAATTAGTATGTATCGAATGCGTAATGCTTGTTTATCCATGTACGGTGAAATTATCACCAGAATAGATCACGGCGGAGGAACAATGCTCGTGACGCGCGTGGGAGACGCGTGCGCCGATCCATCACACGAATGAAGTCGTCCGATTTATTGCGGCACGATTATTGGGTATTACTTTTGTAATAACACGGTAGGTGATAACGTAGGCCGAAACTGCCGAAAACAACACGACCGGCTCAGCTGTCCGTTAAACATATTAATGTAGTTCACTGGAACTACAGGTCCTGGTCTCATGTATTAGGTGTATTGATAAATTGATAGGTACATCGATCATATACATGATAAAATACGTCTCTGTGTATTATAAGTACGCCTATAAATATTTACTACCAAGTGAGAACTTGTGACGGTACGATACTGAAATGTACGTTAAAGTTGAAGCAATAATTAAGTTAAAAACATCGTCGTTTCGGTAGCAAGTGCTCCAGTTTGCGATGTCGCAAGAGAGTGGATTTGCGTCGAAGGTGAGCGTAGGAGCCGGCATCCGTCAAGCCACCCCCGCCGTACCGGTTGCCAACGCGCCCAGATAGGATGCAATGTGACATGAAACTTGAAATTATACATTTTGTGCAATTAGTTGGTACAGTCAGCTTCAGAGAAAAGGTACATCTCCCCCCACCCCGGAGTGGGACAAACATTTTTCTACACTTGACCGTACTTATGTTCCAATTATGTGATGATCATTGTCTAAAGGTACGCGTTACATTGTTTCAGGTCGGTGGCGCACGAGCCAGATGAGCGCGTGCGCAGCGGCCGTCATGCGCGAAAAGCACGCGGCGCCGCGCCGCCTCGCCTCCCCGCCCACCTCGCCGCTCGAGCACATCTCCAGCCCGCTGGGCTCGCCGCGCGCCGACGAGCCGCTCGACCTGCGCGTCACCCACAAGCGCCCCCAGCGCCTCGAGGACGAGAACTGCAACCTCATCACGCCCTCGCCGCCGCCGCAGCACCCCACGCACCCGGCGCACCCGGCACACCCCGCCCTGCTGCAGTTCTGCCGACGGTTACCTATAGCCCTGCGAGCGCCATTCGGAAGCTACCCGTTCCTCCCGGCCGCGGCGGCCACCCTGCTCGCGCCCGGCGCGCCGCGGGCGCCGCCCGTGCCGCAGACCCCGGGCGCTCCCCGCGCGCGGGACCGCTACACCTGCTCCTACTGCGGCAAAGCCTTCCCTCGCAGCGCCAACCTGACCCGCCACCTGCGAACCCACACGGGCGAACAACCTTACCGCTGTAAATACTGCGAACGCTCGTTCTCAATATCCTCGAACCTGCAGCGACACGTACGAAATATCCACAACAAGGAACGGCCGTTTAGGTGTCGTCACTGCGACCGCTGTTTCGGACAGCAGACCAATCTCGACAGGCATCTCAAGAAGCATGAAGCGGAAAACGGGGACGACAACCGCCGTAGATCTCCCGACGAGACGTACTTCGAGGAGATCAGGTCGTTCATGGGGCGCGTGGCCCCGCCGAGGCGCGTCGCTGCCGCCGCCAACGCCGCCGACCACACCTGATCGCCACTTTTCTCCCCCACAATATCCACCCTTACTGTAATCTGGTCGAAACATCCAAATGACTTTTGTGTAGAACTTTCGCTGGAGTATGTGTTAATTCAATTGAATTGATATGATGCGTCGAAATAAGCTTCCAGTGTCTTTTAGGTTTCAAATATTAGGTATATTTATGAAAAGGCAAAGAGGTTAAAATCACTTTGATAAGTTTTAGCATTTGCTCTCCATGATATTATACTAATAAGACAAATTCAATAAGCCAAATTCTTACACCGTTTTTATTGTCACGAACCGCGATCTGAGGACTTACCATCCTCCCTGCACTTGGATTCTGAGACGCAACTGACCATAAAGTCGATGCAGCATATGCAGCGAAGTAATAATTTTATAATAACTGTAAATAATGATGAGCTCTCGTTCAAAGTAAGTTAGTGTCCTTACCGAATCGCACTTACCGGTAGAGTGTAGGCTATACAAACCCGCACTACGTGTTCAAGTGTAACAGTAAGTAATATCCTTGTCGTGGAAGACATCAAATAGGTGTTACGCCTTATAATATTAAGCCTCCAGAGTGTTCGCTATATTATAATAACAATTTATTGATTTATAGTTATTGTATGGATGTACGTAAGAATTTTGTTTGTAACTTTTTGTAAATTTTGCTTTAGTCGATTTAAGGTAATTAGTATTATTAGTCTGAGAAGAAACGCCGGTTACCAATAAAAATATAACTTGTTGTTTATTAAAGATGTAAATATTTTTATGAAATGTTAGAAAAGTTATTAAAAATTATCATAGATCCGGAAATTTTATATACCTGCTGTGGTTGCGTAAATTATTAAATGCCGGGACGCCGCACCCGCTTGTTAAGTTTCAGAACATTACGCGGAATAGGAGGACAGTATCGTACTTGAGATTGTACTCGTAAATTAGGAATTTGAGAAAAAAGTTTACAGCTTGGAAGAAAAAATATTTAGGTATGCTCTCTAAATTAAGATTAAGATTATACATCTGTGATTTAATTATTATCTGCTGAGTGAAAATTGGGACAAAATAATCATGTTTTCTCACGACACAGTAAAAAAAAGTGTTATTCATGCAGTTTCTCAAAGAACTAATCTAAACGTTCCTTTAAGTAGGTATAGATAGATCTCTATTATTGTTACGAGTATAAAGTTGGCTAGATGTGCCTTCCCTGCCTTGTCACTGAACTACTAACTGAACGACTAAATTAATAAATCTTATTTATATGGAATTTTCTCTCGAAGAGAAATTAGTTTCTAACGCTAGTTACTTCCCGTATCAAAAAAATTTGGATCCTCTCGTGCATGTAAATTTAAATGCTACGAAGAAGTAGTGTCTGATGTTCTTTAACTCTTGGTCGAGTTTGACGGGATCCTTGCCACAATTTGTGATCAATCCATGAATGTTACCTTACGAAAGGAAATGTTTGTCATGCTTTAACTGCTAGTATACTTACTCGTACTAAATGCGTCTTTAATGCAAAAAGATGTTGTTATGACATATAAAATGTGTTAAGACATAGAGATTATTTTCTTGTCGTTTTGTACTTTTGATACCTACCTATTAGTCGTTCAAAGGTCACCGATTACCTTGTCAAAATGAAATAAATAGCTATAAAATTACTTTGTAATTTTATTCAATCCTATCATAGATCCAGAGTATATGTATACCTACTTCCAATCTAAATACCTACACTTGCAGCATTGATACTTACTCATTAAATTAGACAAAAGGGCTTGACTTGTCCTGCATGTGAAGTATAACTTAACAAAGGTTGCTGAAAGCAAAAGACCGAAGACATAATCAAAAAGATTACTAAACTTACGTTATGGAGTTCCATAATGAACCCAGTTCCCTCGTTCATCACACTTAATTGCTTTATGGTTTTTGAGAATTTTTTTCGTCAAGAATTCCATGGGCGTAAAAGTAACTAAGTTCTACGGTAAAAAAAATTAAAGCTAAGTTATTCCAGGAATAATCCAAAACTGCTCATTTTCAAATCAACAAGCGCCATCTTGGAATCGTAGGGCGCCTCCGGCGCGTTGTGCTCTTGCGCAGCTCACGAGCGGCTTTTACGATATGATTATGCTTTATTGCCATTAATTTGCGACAAACGGCACCGCCCGAGAACCCTCTAGACCGCCATGTTGGCAAACCATTGAATTTATTGATCTAATTGGACGAATAGACCACCTTTATTTAGACTTGCAATGGTGCCAATTTAGCCACGTTCGAGTAAGACCAACTCGTTCACAACAAAGGCTTCTGCATCTAAAATCTAATCTACATTCAGATCTTGGCCGATAACAGATATTGTAACTTTACAATTAGAAAGGTGAAGCCTATAATCAAGGACATGATAATTGCCTTTTCGTCACCCACGATTTATTGCTATGTTAAATGAGATCCGCGGGTGTTTTAATGTGCGGAGCAGGAGTTGATATATGGAAGCCTCGTTACGAGAGATGCAGTTCTAGAGAGGAGGAAAGTGTGCTTACTAGTATAATTGTGACACATGTTTACTAGAATTAAACCATTTGTGGTGCGGTGCCGGTGACAAGGGGTCCGATAAAAAATCGGACAGCCGTCCAACTGGAGTGGCATACTGTCAAAGAGCGCCGATCGAGAAGTCATTTATCTAATCATTATAATTCTCTTATAATTGCTTAGTACCTAAACAAGTTGTTATCGGTTCATAGTAAAAAAATATCACACAAAATTCGTTTCCATTAAAAAAAATTACAAGATCCCGCATAATATTACGAGTCGCCGTCGAATCTTCTAAACATATAAAACAGAAACGTGACTAACTGACTGATCTATCAACGCACAGCCCAAATAAACCACTAAAGCTAGAGACTTGAAATTTGGTACCTTGTTTGGTAACTCTTAGAGGTCCACTAAGAAGGGATTTTTCGAAACTCCCATGGGGTAGGGAACTAGCCCATTTTGAACTATTTGAAAGCCGCGGGGCATAAGCTAGTATATTACTATATTGTTGTTGCGAAATAAAGATTTCTTATTTTTATTCTTATAATATCCAAAACGGCAAATCGCCTTTGGCTTAGATAGTAGCTAAAGTGGCAGTACAGGGTGGGGCTGTTTCACAACGATGGCACGGCGCAGGCGCCTTGTTAGAGCGCGCGTGCGCCACTGTTGCGTTACATTATTTATTGCTTATTGAAAAACTACCGCGTACCTGAATTAGAGCTCGTGGTCAGCTTTTTGCACAGAACAATTTTTGTGGCGCAAATTGCTTTGGCAATTGTCACGGTTGACGGGCCGGGGCTGCGTAGATGTGCTGCGTTTTATTTTTATTTAAATTGTTGGTCGGGCACGCGTTTGGTTTTATAACAGTTAACTAAGTTTCGCAGAATTTGGAAATTATTGCAGTCTCACCGTTTTTGTTAATACCAGGCCCCTATACCACAAAAATTACAAGTGCTACAATTTAACAAATTTGTAAAGTTTTTCATACTAAAATGTGACAAATATGTCAAATTGTAGTACTTGTAACTTTTGTGGGATAGGGGGCAGGTGTTTGGGGTGAAATTATAAAGGGACGGCTTAATAGTAAGGCAGTAGTTACATTACGCATATTCTATACACCTCGCAACTTGACGACTAAAGTAAATATTTGAATTTGTAGTGTAACTTCAAATACTTTTTTTAATCATACCCATAATTTAAACATACCGAGCTGACATTTAGTATCGTAGGCCTGTTTAAACTGTATTGGTTTTTGAAGACGTTCCAAATTTGAAACTCATGCTCATGACGATATCAAAATAATGACTTTACGTTACTAAAATTTTCATAGTAAAACTGACCGTCAAACGTACGGTTTCTGATCGCATTGTCTAGAGGACATATTATGATATATGTGTGTAATTAGATAAAGGCCATTCCTTAATAGGTATGATAAGGTCAATGTTCCAGTGCCCGACACTGTCCCAATAGTTAGCACCTTCAATCTTCAATAAAGATGGCATGTAAGTAGGGTGTCAATTATTGGAATTAACGTGTAGATAATTGGGACGTATACCTTACCAAACTACCAAATAATAATTTAGGTTAGTGTCTGATTACTGACATGGCTCGAGGTGTCACCATAGGATCGCTGGACGGCGGCTGCGGTCAGTTTCCAAATCATTTTTAGGCGCACTTTGCGGTAACATGTGAACCGTAGATATAAAATACTGACGGAAATGGCAAGCCACGGCAAGGAATACCTGTGCTGTCAATGTAACCTTGAATATTTTATTATTTATACACAAACTTGCTAGATTATAAAGCTTTATTCGCGAGGAGCAGAAAGCAAAATAATTATCATGGTTTTACTTTTTAACTAACTTCAAAAACGGAAGAGGTTCTACTTTCCAGTGTATGTTTTTTTTTCTCTTTTTTTTTATGTATGTTCATCGATTACTCCGTCAATTGTAGACCGATTTCCAAAATTCTTTTTTTATTCGAAAGGGTATACTCCTGAGGTGGTCCCATTGTCACCAAGTCATGATCTGATGACGGGATCCTAGGGAAATCGAGGGCAACCCTCAAATTTTACAGGCACGTACTATGTGTTTCATATGTTTTCTAAGGTTATTCAAGTATTTGCGTCTGGTAGTCATCATCTCATGATGATGAGCTGATGATGAAAGGTTAGGATTTAGAAGATAATTCTGAAAATGTTAAATCAACGTAAAATTGTGAAATAAAAATCTTTTAACAAAAAAGTAAAACCGCCTTCAAAAAAAGCTTAGAAAAAAAACGTAAAATAGTCCTCTAAAATAATGATAAATAAATAAAATATTTTTTTTTTTTTTATTTCGGACAACAGAAACTAAAGCCTAAAGTTTTATGGCCTAGCACTAAGCAGCAGAAATATGAAGTCGGTGCGGTGCGAGCGGAATATTCTTTGAATGAAGCACCGACTTCATATTTCTGCTGCTTAGTGCTAGGCCATAAAACTTTAGGCTTTAGTTTCTGTTGTCCGAAATAAACGCATTTTATTTTTAACCGACTTCAAAAAAGGAGGAGGTTCTACGTTCCACTGCATGTATTTTTTTTTAATCATTATTTTAGAGGATTATTTTACGTTTTTGTTTCTAAGGTTTTTTTTATTTTTAAACTTTACCTGTCTTATTTTTTTTATACAAAATGATTTGCCTTCTATTTGGGCTCAAGTGTCTGTACAAGCCAAATATTCGAGGCTCAAGTTTTATACCTTTATGTATCAATCTCTATCCCGACCGATTTCGGTCACAGCGACTGGGATCCAACTATTGAGGGCGTCGCTCGTGTGCTATCAGGTGACTAACATAGCGAATTTTTGCACGAAATGTGCGTTGACATTTGGTGCAAGTCAGCACCCCTCTGACATAATGATAATTGATGGCCGCAGGTGATCGGGCCTTGAGCTCGTCTCGCCTAGCATCAAGCTCATCTCGTCTTCTCCTTTCAAACTCAGACACCTTAGAGCTCACTGTATGCTTCCAAAACGTCCGGTCTCTTGCCATAGCCTCCCACTGTCACGGGGAGGTTTATACCTTTATTTTTTCATTAATCAAGTACATAAAATAAATAAGGTCTGGCTATCGTTAGTTGGCATGGAAAATGCGACATATAAAAAAAATTGGTACGAAAAAACAAAAATCTTTATTGGAGCCTGTATGGAATCTATGGTCAGGTCAGAAATGGGTCAAACCACAGGTAAAGGAAACCATGAATGCGTAGCAAATCCTATTTTTTTTGCCTCTATTTTCCATTGCCAACTTTCGCTAACAAGAATCCAGGCAATGTCATACGTTAACCACATGACAGGCGCTACATTTTTGACAGTCCAAGGATGAAAATGTCACTGCGTGCACATATTATGTGTATAATTACATGGTTAATGTAAAGACACTCATCGTGCGCAGACGCCGATTCCAGTTCGGGCACATTCGTGGCACGAAACAGGTGACCGATCCATCACCCGTGCTCAGCGAAGTGGCTAATTAACGAAAAGCAAGGCCAATGATGAAACACGCCTAGAGCACCCACTCTTGTTTGTCACAATAATATAACTATTACGCAAACCAATAACGCTGTTATAATACTTTACGCAAATTACGCAAGTAGAAGTTAATACACGTAATTTGAGCAGTTTATTTTTCTTATCACTGGAATAGCTTCCAATTATTAAGTGGATAGTGGTGTATTACATTACTCTAAAAAGAGCTGTTAAGTCGCGAGTGAAAGACCGTTGTATATTTATGCTCATGCGTCTGAGATATGCGACTGTAACGACTTGTACAACAGTTAAATGGCGACGCACATGTAAACTGTGGGGACTGACAGTCGATCTGTTCAATTAACGAAAAATGTGTCGAAGCTCGGACGCTTGTGGCTTGCGCGAGCGAGCGCTGTCGTGCCCGCGCTCCGGTTAAGGACCCCTTCCCATCTTCGGGCCTATTAACTGTGCCCTACTTTGGGCAGGACCTCATGCCTGCGAAGATATTTTGATGAGGCCGCGATAAATTAATTATAGAGTCACCTCGGTGAACACTAATAAAGTGGCAAACAAGCTTATCGGCACCAAAGTTTAGATTTAGTGTCAATGTGGCACGGAATGGCGTATGTACCGATAAAGAGCATATACGGACCAAATTAATGACGTTTGTAAATCTGGATTAAATCAGAATTATCTTACCAATGGTTGGGCTTTAAAGCATTAATATAGCTATAACAGATTGTTCTGTAATGACAAGACTTATCGTCACTTCCAAATAAATATTTTTACGAAACTTGTATTTTCTAATTAATTAATGTTTAAAAATTATGTACTTTACTTTAGATAGCCTAAAAATTGAAATTAACATCTATTTTATAATTACGAAGAAAATTGTTAATGAGTACTATAATATGTAGTAATGGTGTGCACTTTTTAAATAATTAACTCTACCACAGGTTAAAATCCTTGTTATAATAGCAGCAGTAAGGTTCGAAACGCTTCCAAAACTGGCCAACTCCTACAACCTACTTGCGGCAGGTTAAACATTGCCTCTCCGCTCGCGGCTGAACCCCTATAATTGTCGAAATTTAACTCGGACAAATTCCATTATCACCTCCCGCGGCCCGTGATGGACGTCGTTATGCATCATTTTAATGCAGTTACCACAAATCGAGAAACTTAAGATAAGAAGTGGTCCAGGGCAATCGATAAGTGGTCCGAACGGCAATAATTATACGGTAGCCCCGCCGATAAGCGCCGACACTATTGTGCATAATATTTGCCAGTATGACTAAATTATAGTGTAGCGTATAAGAGCTTATGCTCTTCGTACTTGTCCTGAGACCGGTCCCGCAGGGATCCTTGAGAGATATGCTCCGACAACAAAGAATACCTTTAGGCTTCGTGTTACCTCGTGTAAAATTATCATGATATCATTGCGTCGTGTAATTAGTTCACAGATCTCTTAAAACGACCAAAAATGCATCCGCATTCGCTCATAGCTACACGAGGGCCGAGTTTACGCCGAGCTCTCGTGCCTTTTTTTAGCGCCTTTGGTGTCCGTCCTGTGCACTAAATCCCGTTTTGTGTTACCGTGCAGTCATCATCAAGACTTCTAGAGTTTTACTTATAATATTCTTAACTCGATTTATGACAGGAAATGGCCCACGGAACCCTCCGCCCTTACTCCAGATGGCGGCCTGATCGTCACCCGCCACGCCGCTTATAAATTCAGCGCAGCGCCGGCGCAGTTTTTTCCACTTTGCTCCGCACGATACCAACATAAAACCAACAATTTTAATACCCCTCTCCGCCAAACACGACCTTTTTACAAAACTATTTATTTTCGTTACGTATTTTACCACCTTAAGATTGTACGTGCTAGTTGAAAACCGCAAGATATTTACTATTTTGTAATTTTACGTTTCCTACTTCTATCTGTTTTTGTTTCATAAACATATCATGATTAGCACGTTGGTGAAATAGTGACTCGCTTTAATAATGCCCTAATCATTGTGAGTGGGTTTCTTAGTACAAGAAGTTACAAAACGGTAAGTAATACAATCAGGTAAATTAGAAGCTTGCAAATGTAGGTAATCCTTTAATGTTGTATTTTTTCTGTCACGTATGGACATACCTACATCGGCATGTCTTTTCCAATGTCACCAATATCAAAAATTAATTATAATTAATCGATATTTTCACTATAATGGAGCGCCGACAGTGGATGCAATCAAATCAATCTCGCGCCGCGCGATGTAAATCATCGGCCGATATACTCCGGACGAGTTTTCGCAACGGACTCGATCGCACTTGCTTTGCCGATTATTGCCGCTTCGAATTAATTCGCCTCGTTGTAATATGATTTAACTTCACGCAGAATTAATGAACGGAAAAAATATATGCGTCGGGTATTTAAATCTTAACAACAGAATTCGTATTACGAATGCGGAGAGCCGTTACGTCGGAATCAAATAAACGCATTACAATGTAAAATTTTAAAATTCGAGATGATATACCGTATCTCGCCATTCCCTCGTGATTAAACTTAAAAACCGGCCAAGTGCGAGTCGGACTCGCGCACGAGGGTTCCGTAGAAAGATTTTAACGCTTTTCTCCAGTGTTTTAAGAAGTCCAGTGTTAGCAGAGCCCTGCTCCTAAGCAAAATGTACGCAGTGTGGAGTCAACTTATATTGGTCTATGAAATCTACAGACAGACATAAAGTTTTAAGATTTTGAGACTTTTCCGAGTCGTTGTGCTATAAGAGCTACCTTCATACCAAATTTCAAGTTTCTAGGACATCTGGAAGTACCCTTTAGGTTTTTTTAAAATCGACAATTTGTATAGAAATGGTTTTTTTAATGACTGTATCTTTTGATTGCGTTGACTTAGAAGGTTGATTTTTTCACGGCTTTAAGGGACCGCAGGCTTGAGTATTTGATATTAATTTCAGCATGCTACCTCCACGCGTTCCAGAGAAAAAGGGTCTTTACAGACAGACAGACAGACAGACAGACAGACAGACGGACAACAAAGTGATCCTATAAGGGTTCCGTTTTTTCCTTTTGAGGTACGGAACCCTAAAAATGAATTATTTCGCTTCGGCGCAACATAAACGGATTCTTAAATAATGAGGTCCGCGGGCCACAACATGTACTCATCTTCTTGCCCCGATTCAGTAACACGAACAATATTTTTCCATAAGCTACTATTGCTATCTTTCTTTTGCCGGTTTGTTCGTAAAGGACAGCACCAACTATCTTGCCGTTTGGTTGCTAAACGCTTCTGAATAAGGCGTTGGGCGTGGACTCTTAATTACGAGTTATATGATAACGCGGCTGCGCCCGCGCTTCCTTGATCGTATCTCGAGATCGCAACACGATCGACGCCGCGATGCGATGGAAAGTCTGGCCGAAACATCACACTGAAATAAGACGTACTTTTTTCTTGTCAATCAAGGCGTGTGATGGGAGAAGATTAAAAATAAGATGAGCAAAGAAAACATATTCATACACGTCAGTTTCAGTTAGTAACGAATGAAGATTCGCGATGTGGAATCGATTTACATTATCAGCACAATTGTCAACGAATAAGTACAGTATTTTTAAAAATTCGCTAAATAAATGGCGTTACAATTATGACACGTACGAACAGATCCTTCTCAACAGTGCAAATAGTAAAATTAGTAAGTAGGCAACTAACTCTCACATAAATATCTACGATCACAATCAACAGATGGCAACGAAGAATGGATAAATAGACAGTAATAATTCATAGATACCTTCTTTTTAAAAGCTTCGCCCGCGGCGCATTCCTCCAAACATCTGTACAATAATAGACATATTGAGATACCACTGGCTGTATGAGAAAATAATAATAATATACTCTGACCAAATACCTTGACTCCTCCAGCTATAGCTTAGAAGCAAGTGATTACGTATAAAGACTATCATTTGCTCCAGAGTTCGGCTGAAGTTAGAAATATAGTATAGTTTCGGCGATAGTTTCTACACTAAGCTGTCTTTTCGGTCATCTATGGACTTACGAAATAAAATTCGCCAATTTAATGAAAAGCGGAAAATTATTTTCCACAGAAGGCGTATTTTTTTACTTTATTAGATACAGGAATCAAACCTAACCCAGTGTTTTTGGTCGAAAGAAATTTCGGGATAATATAAACTCGGTTTTACGATGACGTACTTGCAATCACGAGTAGAGTTAAGAAAATAATTAAAAATAGGTATAATGTTTTTTTGGGTTTAAAAGGGGGTCTTAGAATTTGAATTAATGTTTAGTGTAATTTGCATGCTATTTGTATCGCCTGACTACTGATACAAATGCTAATTAACATCTTTATAAGTACGTGTTCTTCGCAATAAAACATTTCTTTCTTTCTTTCTTAAAATTTTAAACTAAGTAGGGCTCCGTTTGCACATTTTAAAATATTTTATCTATTTTTTGAGGTCCATAAGTAGTTTTCTAATTTTAGTGATAAATCTTTAGAAAAATACCATTCCGTCCCCTTATCTCTGATGTTTGCAGAAAGAATAGTCTGAAATAATGACTTGTACGTAATAGACATTTATGTAAAGATTACAGTGCACATAGAAAGATGTCTCTAAATAGCACGTTTTTCAGAAACCATCAAAAATTACATTAGCCCCACAATAGGACAAGAGATGGCGCTGTCCGCTTATTCTACAATCAACGGACTATTCTTACGTTAAGTAGCACAAATATTATTGATGATGGCTCGGAACCCTCGACGCGCGAGTCCTCGGTCTTGGACGGTTTTTATTAACTAAATAAGTATATACTTTTGGGGTAAATACTTCCAAACGGTGATCAATGAAAACAGCCCTGGAACTTTTAACTACCTCTAAAGGTTGAACAAACCATCTTACCCTACTCTCTCTATACATAATGGTAATGGTGGTACATAAATATACAGACTGATCTAGTTGCCGCGGGCCGTTTTCACTCTCTATGCCATCCCGACGCCCGCGGTTTCTACGGCGTTATGGTTTTTTCATTTGACCACTGGCTTCGCTGCTTGTTGTTATCAATCGAAAACCAGTTAAGTTTCCTAGGTGGTTCATATTGAAGAAATATTTTGTGAGTTTCAATAAAATTGGAGTACAGTTCAAAAATAATGAGCCGAATACGGGTAATAGAGCAACTATAAAGTTTTATAAAATATGTTGACTCCTAGAATCATAGCCCCTTATTGGTGGAGAATGACAGATAGACCTCACTTTACACTAGTGATCCTAGCGGATTTTTGACTCGCGATAACCCTCATTATACCTACAACATACGTCAAAAATGTGACAGCTACAAAGAAATGGCGCCCTCGTTTAATTTGAACTATTAGAAGTCATGTAAAGCTTCCATTGTAACTTCATCTGTATAAGAAACCTGTCACCTGTGTAAGAATCTGTACGCTGAACGCCTTATTTCGATTAATGATTAAAAGTCAAATCAAAATCACTATACACATCACACCAATACCCACTCACTTGCTTTGAATTTTGAGTTGAACTCTATATTTATAACAAAATATGAGCGTTGACAGGCAACTCTAGTTGCCAAAAGCAATTGAGTGGATACGCTATTTTAATGTTGCTAGGCGTAGGCTTAGCCTAAGTAACGAAGTATTCAATATAATATCACGCTTGAACAGCTTGACGACTTTCTCGTTGACCAGAGAGATGAGTGCATGCGTTTTTGTTGCGGCAAAAACTAGCCAGTCGGGCGAGACAAAACTACTGCTGTACAGTCAACGCCAAATGTTGTGTAAAATAGTGTAAATAATAAATAGTAGTTTATGCAAGTGTTACATAGTGAGAGTCCTTAAAACCCGAGTGTGGTTTTATGAAACGAGGCGAAGTCGAATTTCATAATGATATGACAAAAGTGTTTAAAGCGTAATTTTATGTAGAGTTGCATACATTACACACACACGCCTGCTTCGTTTGCATAATTTATTTATTTTATAATATAAGAAAGGGCAAACGAAGCAGGCGGGTTACCTGATGGAAAGCAATCACCTCCGCCCATGGACTTCTACAGCACGAGGGGAATCACAAGTCCAGCTGCTTAACGAATTTTTCTTTGCATTGTCATTGTATGTTGAATCACAAGTGCGTTGACAGCGCTTTAAGAAATAGGTAGGTAGGCTTCTACGAGCCTACGGTAAGTAGACGTATTTTTAAGTGTGATCGTATTATAGGTAGGCACTAATTTTAATGAAAAATTTCGTTACTTTTGACGCTGCATTTACACTCTGGAGTAGTGTTTTGTGAAATGTTTCGCTGTCATAACCAACAATCACGAAAAACTATATTTTAAGTATAACACTTTTTAGCCTGTGGCCCGTAGTAAATCAGGGTGACCCTGTGGGTATAACGTTGTTGAATTTTTAAAAACTCTATGCAAATAATTGCGTCATTCACAATATTAGGAAATTAATTATAAAAACCAATCAAAGTGAGGGTCGGGCCACTGGCCCGACCCTCACTTTGGTTGGTTGGTTGGTTGGAACCTTTCGTGTACTGACACGAAAGGTTCCGTGTCGTCTTTAAATATTTATGACTATGATGGGTATTTACATATTTATCCCATATTTAGTGCAGGCTTTGCCTAGTTTGGGACTAGGTCAATTGGTGTCAATTGTCCCGTGATATTTATTTCTTTCTTTCTTATAATTTATACATAGTTATATTTTTGAAAGTTTCTTATGAGGATCCCCTTTATTGTTTTAATTATTTGTTAGAAGATAGATACGAATACGTTTGGCTGGTAGATCGGGATCAAACCCGGGACCTCAAGCTTCATATTCAGCTTCTCTGACCACCAAGCTTTCTATACGGTCGTCTTATTAATAAAGCTACAATCCCAGAAAGACACTTGTATCCAGCTGTTTCATCGAGCTCCAATAAATACCTATATAACCCAGCTATGCGGACAATCTGGGCTGCGTGCCGATCGTACGAGCATTCCCGATTTGTAACTGCTTATAAATACACAATTAACATTCGCGTGACTGTCGCGCTTCTAAACTCCCCCGCTGTTCGGGAATGTTCTTGAAGAATTGACGGTCAGGGCCTGTATTTGATGACGTTCAAGCTGTACGGACGCGAGGTGAAAGTCATATACTTATTTACTCACAGGCAATATGTATAACATAGCTTTGCTGATTTGTAACCGCTAATAAATAAACAATCAACATTCGCGTGACTGTCGGCGCTTCTGAACTCCCCCGCTGTTCAAGAACGATCTCGAAGAGTTGACGCTTTCAGATTACAATTGACATAGGTCTCATCACTAATTGAAAATGTTGGCAAAGTCAAAGATACCTAACAAGATCAGAAAATACTGACGACTGGGGTTGGATTACACAGGTTGGCTCTACATACGAGTAGGTATACCTGTAGTCATTGGACACCGTGTGTTGCAGTTCTCTATGTGTTAATAATATAATGTATCTTCGAAAATCAGTGACTAAAATCCTATCTTAGAGATTTAAATTTGTATACAGATGGTAATAACAATAGTGATAAATAGCATTACATGTAATGTACACTGTTACAGTTCTAATAGGACCCATCATCATTCTATTGCAAATAGTCTGTGCTACGGCTGCAGACGGCATTCCTGCGCTCTTCAACTAGATCGGTTTCAGTAACGCGTAAGCGCAGCCTGATGTTACGAGAACAGATAAAATCGATAGCCAGCCATACTACACGTCTGAATACTTTATTGGAACCACAACACTCATTTTATGGACAAAGAATACGGTTTTGCATGGCGAGCAGCTGATTTAGAGCCGAGATATGAGCGCATTGCAATAAGAATAGTACCGATGATGCATCACGTCAGTGCAAGAGATAGTGAATTACATGTGCTCGTAGTAGCATGTTAACGAAATTGTTATAGTACCTAATAAATACCTGGAACAATTCAGAAAGGAAGAAAATTCAGTTGGTTTCATTGTTGTAACTGTAATATTTAAATGTGATGTACATTTTGAACTATTTTTGCGTACGTTTTTTTTTATTCATTTAATGCATTATGATCCATGAGACGACTTGCGATTTTGATGTCGCAAGTCTAGCTCGCTTTTGCAAGGTGTTGATCTACGTAGAAAAATTACCCAAAGAATGAGCTGAAAAATAATTATTAGCTATTCTTTGGATGTGTGCGTCGAAATAGTCTAAATGCTAATAAGTTAAGTATATCCCCAGCATCGATACGCGAATCATATCAAGGCTAGAAGTAGATAAATATATAATATATATAGGTATCATAAATGTGTGAAATCTCTGCTGTAACTGGAATATTTATGAGGCAAAGTCGATTAATATTGAGTCAATGAAAGATGGTAAAAATGTTGCAGCTCAGGCATTGAAATTCTTAGCGATATAAAATATTTGTCCCACTTCTCGGATTGGAGGCTGCTTTGAGGAGTACGTAACCGTCTTAAGTAAGTATATATACTCAGCTGCAGATAATTGTAGCTCTACGAGCATAAATATCTGCACTTAGGGGCCAGTTTTCTCTGAAGTGCACTTTACACTCCGACCATTTTCCCTGAAAATCAACGAAATAACAGTTTTAAATGATTCGCGGTTAATTGGTTAGATTGAATTGGTTTGTCCCGTGATCATGATGCATGTAACTGCATCGAAATATCGGGAGCTCATCAAACCTATAAGGTAATCGCGGTCAACATACCGATTTCATTATGTCTAATCAACGAAATGCTGGAAAAGTGACACATTCGGCTAGCCATTTACTTTGACTTGTGCTTTGGCGAGTACAGAGGTTGTTGCATGGTTTTCAATGAATGAGGGCTATCGGGAGTCAAAAATCCGGTGGGATCGCTATTAGTGTCGAGTGAAGTCTATCCGTCATTCTCTACCAATGCGAGACAAGTGAAAATTTTACAGATAGATCTCAGCGATCCTAGTGGATTTTTGACTCTTTGAAATGTAGGTATCTTATTTCTGGGGCTCGTATGAGTTTATGCCTACGCAATGTGTTTCGTGTGACACAGGAGCTTACGACACGACGCCTCGCCACGACACGCGCGCCACGGAACGACATCTCTTCATTTAATTGTTATCGCCCACGACTATCTGTTATACTTAATTATTTGAACTCTACCACCTACAGGCTGATCTGGTTCGTCTTATTACTTGTAAGGTAATTTTATGTTTGTGATACAAATAAAATAACAATGCATCTTGTTCTGATTATTGTTGTATTTGAAAATTGAGTTTTGTGAAGGGTTTGTTTGTCACGAAAAAGTTTATCACTGAATTTTTTTGTATTCAGGTATATTCATCATTAGTTTTTAGGGTTCCGTATTTATCACAAAATACGTAATAACTGTTTTAATTAACTTCTACAAATATCAGTCACCAGCTCTCACAGAACTCCCTATTCCGTCCCTTTATGTACGATTTCAGCTATCTTAGTCCAGTTTTTTGGACCAGACGTTGATGAGTCAGTCACAGTCATTCAGGACTTTTCTTTTTTTATAAGCATGTTATATAGATTGTAGCTTACCAATTTATTACTAGATATATTATTCTCAACTTATTATTATTATTATTTATTATTATTCTCAACTGAACAGCAACCGTCAACTATAGTTAAATGAACCAAGTATAATAATTTTGATATCTCAGCGAAATGGATCACACCGTACAACAAATTCCGCCCGTCCTACACCCGTCTCGTCCAGAGCATAGCTTTCGTGCATTGTCTACTACCCACCAACCAGCCAGCGTACCTTTACCCCTAAATTATATGCAGCTAAATACGTCTAGGAGTTCATACATACCCCTACATCACTGCCCAGAGTAACTGTGCTCCTGATTTGTAGGTGGACGGGTGGCATTCGCGGTTGAAGTTATGTTGGTTTTTTACGCATGTTAGTTCGTGACTGGGGTAATGCCGTACGGTCGGTAGGCACATATTTATGCATTCAAACACAGCATCAATCATTCTAATGAGCTGGCGGGCAGTAGGCAGATACCGCGCCGAGGGCATCACGTGTCGCTAGTGACGGACGGAGGGTCTTCTTCAAAATATCGATACCTAGCGGGAAAGCAAAGAAAGTTTAAAAATAATTTATGATACGTTAAGCTAATAGAGCAGGGAGGAGCTGATGCGAAAGGCATTATGAAAGCACGACGACGTAACCAGTAGCAGACGAATGTTGAAGAAGAAGAAGACGTAAAACCAATGAATCTGTTAATAATAACAAAGTTAAAGGTGAGGTTGTAAATCTGATAAAACAAGTGGCACAGTTAAACCTATCGCAATTAAATAGTCATAAAATTCATCAGAAATATCAAGAAAGTTGTGATTTTATGCAAAAAAAAGTGATAATTGAAATACTTTTCTGCTTTATTGTATTTGCAAATGTTCTTCAAACTACTACGCTCTTTATAACGCCGCTCCGTTTAATCGCACATCTCTGATCTGCAACTTTCTACCCAAAACTCTGTTGGTAAAAAGTATAAATTACGACTCTGATACCGCCATCGATATCGATGATCCAAAAACCCCTTCGAGCCCTATTTAACACAGCAGTGATATTCAACTAACAAGTTTAGCAATGGAGGAAAGAAAGCTGCCCGGAGCGGCCGGCGCTATTCACAAATTGGCACGAGCTAGGCACGCGTTCTTCACACCGTCCAAAAGGATCTAAGCACCATTACCTTGTGCCCAACATTGAGTCATAAGACTTCGGTTATAAGTTCAGTATTAAATGAATATTTTCAGGTGTTTAAGTAAGATGAATGAATAAGATAAGTTACAAAGATTGAATGGCGCGGTGCAACGATACCGTAGCCATTAGCAGAAGCGAAAAGGATGGCATTCCTCCGATTGTTTCGATTGTTTGTTTTTATTTGCTCTTAGAATAGATCGAAAGAAAGGTAGTGGACCAATAATTTATGGCTAATTGTTTTGCTTCGTTGATTTAGCGTAAAAAAAAAGACAGCTACAAGGAAAACGCGACGCTCATAGCTATTACATAAATGAATAGGTAAATAAATCGATATATTTACACAATACAAAACAGTATGTAAATAGAAATGGTTAATTAACATAAATTAACAATTAAATCAATGCCTGACCTAACAGTAGGAATCTAGGTATAAAACGTATTCCTTGCCTTTCTAGCCAATAATTAAACATTAAAAAAGTTTAAGCTGCACTCAGAATCCAGAATTCGTCAATCACGCCGTCCACAATCAATCGCAATCCAACCGGCGCAGGCGCAGCATTAGCGTCGTCAGGAGCCTCACATTTTTCCCCGCAATTATTATCGCAAACGCTTTCATAATCGCCTCGGTAATTATAAGCCCACTTAACGACAACGGAATAAATAAGCCGTTAATAAGGCGTCATAAATTAACCATAAAAGCCTTGGAGACACATTTTTCCGTCGGGATTAAGAGCTTCTGGGACGTTTACAATGTTAGTAATGGGCTCGTGCTGCCGATTTTATGGCTTTTACGCTATAAATAAGTTGACAAGAATTTTCTTCGGTTTACAAAACTATCAAGGAGAGCTTTCCATCCTCATCCATGTATAGTAAAATGAGATGCTTTAACTAGGCAGAATTTTAAAGGCAAAACAACAATCGTTAACACTTGCTCTGCTTGACGATTTTTTGTCACGTAAATGAACTATGTTTTACTAGCCTATACCCCGCGGCTTTTTATAAATATTTAAACATCGGCTAGTTCATATCCATGAGGTGTGTGAGTATCCACTCAAGATATATGTTTGCCAAATTTCAAGTCATTAGGTCCAGTGGTTTAGGCTGTGCGTTGTCGGTCAGCCACGTACTGTTTTATAGGTATAGATTAACCAGCAGGAATAGTTACAGTAGCATAATTTTATTTATTCACCAAGCGGAGTAAGGCAACTCGCGTGTGGTTTAAATGCACACTCGAGTCTCGAATAGTAATCTTTACTTTACCCTCGAGTGATATACTTCTTTATAGTGCACTTCCAATTAGATAAAAGACAAAAGTAGCAAACAGGTAGTTAATTGAAAAGGTACATGTGTTTTTAATTGTTGATATTTTCGCGCAAGAAGTTAGAGCAGAAGCCCCGAGTCGTAGGGTTCTGCTTGCGCGAGCAAGTATCCTACAGTCAAGAGCAATAAAAACAGGTCACTTTGTATGGAATTGTTCATACAAAGTGACCCGTTTTTTTTTTCTCTTGAGTGCATAAATATCTCTGCTCTACCGCATAAGTTTGACAGTTGCCGGACATATCGAATCGTATGCCACGTCTGCTTTATAAGCGTTAGTGGCCAGTACTTACTTTCTTAATTTTTTATGGTTTTTAGGGTTCCGTACCTCAAAAGGAAAAAACGGAACCCTTATAGGATCACTTTGTTGTCTGTCGGTCTGTCTGTCTGTCAAGACCCTTTTTCTCTGGAACGCGTGGAGGTAGCATGCTGAAATTAATATCAAATACTCAAGCCTGCGGTCCCTCGAAGCTGTGAAAAAATCAACCTTCAAAAGACAACGTAACCAAAACGTAACGTCAACGTAATCAAAAGATACAGTAATTAAAAAGGCTGTTTCCATACAAATTGCCGATTTCCTAAAACCTAAAGGGTACTTCCAGATGTCCTAGAAACTTGAACTTTGGTATGAAGGTAGCTCTTATAGCACAACCACTCCGAAAAGTCTCAAAATCTTAAAATTTCATGTCTGTCTGTAGATTTCGCAGACCAATATAAGTTGACCCCACACTGCGTACATTTTGTTTAAGAGCCGGGCTCTGCTAACACTGGACTTCTTAAAACACTGGGGAAAAGCGTTAAAATCTTTCTACGGAACCCTCGTGCGCGAGTCCGACTCGCACTTGGCCGGTTTTTTTAATAAGTTTGATTTGCAACTTCATTTTAAACTTTTTCAAAAATCCAAAACGGGATACTATTCGATTTTCAAACAACATTACTTTATCAGGCCTTGCCTTTTACTGTCTCGCAAAAGGAGAGAAAAGTAGATTTACGTACTATTATCTACACACATATCATAAGTCCTCTATAATGCGTTCAGAAACCGTAGAAAATGACCAGCATTGCAGCACGACGACGACTTCCCGCCGCCAGCCCCCGCCAGCAGGTCCAGCAGTAAAAGGCTGCAATTTAGAAAAAACAATCAAATTCGTGACAGGTATGGGTATGATATATGCCTTCGACTTCTGAACCCATCTTAGAGTACTTATAATATGTGTGTAGATAAAGTAATGTATGCAACTCCACATAATTAGGCCTTAAAACACTCGTGTGATCCTATTATGAAACTCAGCTTCGCCTCGTTTCATAAAAACACACTCGTGTTTTAAGGACCCTCATTATGTAGCAGTTGCATAAACTACTATTATTTCACCAGACGGAGCAAAAGTAATTTTCACGTTCGTTACTAAATCAAATGACTGCGTATTTTACTGCTTTAGAACGACTTTACTATCAACTACTAGGTATATTACTGAACAGAGCTATGTCCTGCTCCAATTACAGTAGTATTACCATCATTAAAAGCACTAGAAACTAATCCAACTTTCTTGTAATCTTTGCCGCTTCCACGGCGATCTGTTTTTTTGTCCATAATTACCGCAGTCTAAACATGATTACTATGTAAATTCGTAATGGATGGGTCATCAAGGCACACTATCGCAGGCATTACTAACCAGACCCTGTCACTCGGCAATTTCGACTCATCAATCTTCAATTTAAATGCTACAAGTAAACGCTCTCAAGCCGTGCTAGTCGACGGGTAATAGACTATAAATTCAGAGTAGGAATTAAGAAGCTATTAGCTGTCGACGGAACCTAACTTTAATTTTCTGTACTACGCTTCTGCGTGTTGCTATCTCCAGTTTAACAGCTCGAAATGATTACGTAACATATGTGCCAAATTGTTAAGTTGGTGTTAAATTCAACAGGTCGTTTTGCACTTATTTCATTGATCAGGCCTACCAAACGGAAATTTCATTTCAATGTGTAGTTACTTTATTCAAATTAATGTTAATTAGTAACGTCCGTCTAGGATAAATAACATGGATTTCATACCGCAAAAACATTTAAAGGAAGTCGCATAAATTGACAGTTAGATTTATTATAAATATTGTTACACTTCTAGATCCAAAACAAGGAGATTAAGAGTTAGATGCATAATATATACATTTTTTGTGGCTCACTAGTAGTATATTATTGGGCATTCTGGACCACCATTCATTCGATCGGGCGAAAAATTTCGCCCTCACTCATTCGTGGTGATCCAGAAGCCCAATAATACAATGAATTGCACACAACCTACAATCAACCCAAACCCAACGGTAACCAACCTAACAGTAACCTATCAGCATTTGCGTTCAACATAACGCTCAACCTACACCTGAAATCGCATTGGGCATTCTGTTTCACCTCTCGATCAACGCAACGAATACATCAGCCCAACAGCAACTCAAACCCAACGGAACCCAACCTAACAGAATTTGCTCACACTCGAGGTTTAACGTTAACCATCTGCTCTTCTGCTCATTTTGAATAAGCATTCCATGCTTGCAACACGCGCGCATTGGTTGAATTGATCTTGAACAGATATGAAGTTTGTAAAACAAGCTCAGAGCTTGCAGTTGGAGGTTGTTTGTTCAGATCGCAACAATCGTAGTTTTCGTCACGGTGAACTTTTACCCGACACAATTCGCTGTATAATTTGCGGTCCTTCTAATTGCGGTAAAACTAATTTAATTGTCTCTCTTCTACTACATGAACAAGGACTACGCTTTCAAAATATTTACGTATATTCAAAAACACTTTTCCAACCGATGTACCAGTTTTTAGAAAAAATATTGATGTTGGTTCCATCAGTTAAATTTCAAAAATATCGCGAAAATGATGAAATACTAAGCCCGCATGAAGCTGAGAACAATTCAATTATCATATTTGATGATGTTGCATGCGAAAATCAAAATAATATAAGGGATTACTTTGCAATGGGAAGGCATAAAAATATTGACAGCTTCTACTTAAATCAAACTTACAGTAAAATACCTAAACAATTAATAAGGGACAATGCTAACTTAATCATCCTTTTTAAACAAGATGAAGTTAATTTACGTCATGTTTATGACGAGCACGTTGGAACTGATATGTCTTGGTCACAGTTTCGGGAAATGTGTGCAAAAATATGGAGCGTACCTTTTAGCTACTTGGTTGTAAACAAGGACTGTGCTAGAAATTCAGGATGTTATAGAATGGGATTTGATACATTTATCGTTTTGGATTAACCGTGTTACTTAACCAGTTTCATTTTCAAGAAACTTTTATTGCATCATGGGAATCCATCGAGATCAGACATGAATCATAAAATAAACACCGAGAAAACTTTAAAAGAAAAAGTACTTCAGTCTGCCGATGCTGTCAAAAAGAAGGTTAAACTACTTCGTGATATGAAAAATAACAACAATATGATTTTGGAATCAGTCTTTAAACCAATAACAGACCCGCTTAATGAAATGGTTAAAAGTAACGACAATAAATACTATAACACTAATGAAACCGATTTTGATGAAGACATATTTAAGTGGCAAAAGGCGCCAAAAACATTAAAATTTAGTCCTAATGAAGGGAAGAGAAGTAGTATTAATAATCAAACAATCGTACGAAATTTTTCCGAAACGACTTCAAATAATGATGATGAGGTATCAAATAGAGACGAAAACAGACAAGATGGTGATGATGACATGTTATGTGAAAGTGACAACAATGATGTCTTGGAATCAACAAATGATACTTCATTTAAGACTACCGGTTCATATGCATCTCCTCGCGAAGACCCTGCATGGCAAAAACAATACAACACCGACTTGGACATTCCTTTTGGCATACGAACAGAACGCGATAAGCTTATGTTAGGATCTTGTTTAGTTTCCGTTAGTGGCGAAAAACTCAAAGTAAATGGACGTACTTACAATTTAACACCAGGTTTATATGATTTGTTATTTAAGAAGTTGCCTGATTTAGGTATCATAACTGAAGACGATAAACGTTATTATAAAATGTTGCTACTAGAAACGAATGTCCATAGACGAGATTTTGATCCCAATAAACCAATAAAAAGTAACAAAGGTCAGAAATATTTATACATTATAAAACCGCTTTTCAAATTATCGAAACAACGTTCAATAAGCGAAGATTTATGTACTTACGGCAAAGGACTACCAACAATGAAAAAAGTTAAAAGAGATGTTTCATATGTCTATTGGGATAATCCAAACGAATTAGTTGAAAGATTGAAATTACTCATTGCTTCCCGTGATGCCGGTAACACAGGATTAGACAATGAAATAATATCAATTGTAGAAGAACTTCGTGAAGCGGGCTTGGTTAATCAATGATATATAAAACTGGTATTTTACTTTTACCATCAGTCGAAGCCGGAAATTTGATGATACATAAGTGCATAAAAATAAGAAGTGAAAATGAACATAGACAAATTCGGTCATCATGTTCATAAACGTTTGCGTGTATGTGAAGTTTTTGAACTTAACAATAAAACTTTGCTGCGTTCTGATGATGGCGATTTCGATCTACAATCATCGCGATTAAAGGGGGTAGCGGATCCTTTGACACCCAATGATGCAGCTAATAAGCAATATGTCGATCAGCTCGTCCAGGACACTTACGAGAAGAAGCATCTAGATTCTTTATTTAAAACTATAAATTCTCAAATTCATCAGCTTGCAAATCAGTTGAAAATAAACTTTTATACAAAAAGGGACATAGACAATATTTTAAGTAATTTCAAAGATGACAAAAGAACAAGTCGTGAATGAAATCCATAGATCGGCCCGAAAAAATTTCAAGCGTCGCGCAGTTATATTAAAAGGAATTGATGATTTGTGGCAAGCAGATTTAATTGACTTACAGAATTTACATACTGTAAATAAGGGATATAAATACATTTTAGTTGTTATTGATACATTTTCAAAGTACACGTGGTGTATTCCTACGAAATCTAAAACTAAAACAGAAGTAAAAAATGCATTTGAACTAATTATCAAGTCGACCAAACGAATACCTAGAAACTTACAGACAGACTTTGGAAAAGAATTTTACAATGATCAATTCGATTATTATGTGAAATCCTTAAAAATAAATCATTATTCCACGTATTCAGTTAAAAAGGCGTCTATTGTTGAAAGGGTAATAAAAACGCTCAAGAACAAACTTTACAAATATTTCAGTTTCATCGGGAACTACAAATGGCTTGGAAAACCTTTCGATGAGATAGTTCAATCTTATAATCAAACTGTGCATAGCACAACAAAATTTAGCCCAAATGAGGTGAATTTTAATAATGAAGCCGAAGTAAAGAAAAACATAGATAAATCACAATCCAATCGGCGTTTTAAATTAAATATTTTTAATGTAGGAGATCATGTGCGTATAAGCAAGTACAAAAGCGTCTTTCATAAAGGTTATACGCCTAATTGGTCAACTGAGCTATTTACTATTAAAAAGGTGAATCACACTCGTCCTGTTACTTACCATATTGAAGACCAACGAAAAAACTCAATACTCGGTACATTTTATGAACAAGAACTGCAAAAAACTAAGTATCCAGACGTTTACCTCATCGAAAAGGTAATCAAAAAAAGAGGGAAAAAATTGTATGTTAAGTGGTTAGGACTTAACGATAGCGAAAACAGCTGGATCGACAGAAATGCCATTGTATAAATATATTTAAAAACTTTCTCGCGCTAAGTCATTAACTTTTGGGATATGAAAGGAAGAGGACTTCTAAACAGTATTATTAATCACTTACCGTTTGAACTGCACTTACCTGGCTACAATTATTGCGGACCAGGCACAAAATTGCATAAGCGATTGCAAAGAGGTGATAAAGGAGTTAATGAATTGGACAACGCGTGTATGCAACACGATATAGCATACGATAAATATTCTGACCTAACAGACCGACATCGTGCAGATTTTGAACTCTATAAAATGGCTAAACAAAGATTGAAGTCAAAAGGTGTTGGAAAAGGAGAAAAACTTGCGTCTTGGATAGTTAGCAAAGTGATGAAATCTAAAATGAAAGCTGGTGCAGGGATAAAATCATTTAAGCATTTTGTTTCTAAGATACGTACCGAATTGAAAAAAAACAAATCTAAAAAAGAAGGCACTGCAGTCAGTCGAGCTTTTGCTGCAGCGAGTAAAGTATTTCTTAATAACAATACGAGTAAAATGAGAGTTCCTCGATTAATACCGATTCCTAAAACTGGAGGTATATTGCCACTAATACCTATTTTCGCGGGACTTTCTGCGTTAGGGTCATTGGCAGGAGGAGCTGCTGGGATCGCTAAAGCTGTTGGTGACTACAAAGCTGCAAAAAAGAGCTTATCCGAATCAGAACGTCATAATAAAATGATGGAATCTATTGCATTAGGTAAAGGGTTGTACATTAAACAGTATAGAAATGGAAAGGGTTTGTGTTTAAAACGATTAAAAAACTAAATAAAAGGCTACCCAGACGTGCTCTTACAAATGTTGATATTTTAAAACATTCAACAGATATTCCTTATTTTCGTGGTGTTTACATGAGAGACAAATCGCCAAACCGTCCAAAAAGAGTAGAATGTGCAATCGTAAATTTAGATAGTTCTAAAAACCAAGGGACTCACTGGGTAGCCTATGTCAAAGATAATAATCATTGTGAATATTTTAATAGTTATGGTGATCTTCAACCGCCGCTAGAATTAATAAAATATTTGAAAAATTATAATATTTCATACAATTATAATATTTATCAAAAATTCGATACTGTTAATTGCGGACATTTATGTTTAAAATATTTAAAAAAATATTGGAATAACCGTTTAAATATCTCTGAACAATAAATAGCTTCTCATTCTCACGATGTCTTTCACTTTGTCCATAACGGGATCCTCCTCTACCCTGATTACGAATCACTCGCCAGCTCTTCAACTAGATGGTGAATATGAATGCGGGTTGCTATACTTGTCGACATTTAACTCGATACCTAATATTGACAACCGAAATAATAAGTTTTATTATGGTGATAACGAAGTAGTAGAAATTCCTGAAGGGTCATATGAACTTCAAGATCTTGATGATTATCTTAAAAGACATCTCCAAGGTTGCACCTTTACACTGACATGCAATAATAATACGCTAAAAACATCTATATTGTGTTCCAAAAACGTCTATTTTAAAAAACCAAATTCGATTGGTAAGTTACTTGGTTTTGGAGAAGAAACAGTTCAGGCGAATATATTAACTGAGTCCCCTTTTCCCGTGTCCATTCTGTCTACAACTATAGTACGAGTTGAATGTGACATCGTGAGCGGGTCATTTATAAACGGAAAACCTAGTCATATAATTCATGAATTTGTGCCAAATGTACCGCCTGGTTACCGGATTATAGAAACACCTAAAAATGTTATATATTTTCCTGTTACTCAAAACAGCTTAAACGCTCTTATAATAAGAATACTGGATATAAACGATAATTTAGTGAATTTACGTGGCGAAGAGATTCAGATATATTTACATCTCAGAAAAAAATGATAGACTTTAATAAATGTACGGTCTCAAACAGCAAAGCCGTTAGTGCTCATTGTGCTATCAAGAAAAGAAGACCTAAAGGACAACTAACGAAGGAAAACAAACAGTTTTTAAAAAACATAGGATTATTAAAATGAGTATACTAAACTTATCAGACTCCTTTAGCTTTGATAGCACGATTGAAAGTTTCGAATATCATTCGTATAAACCGTACGTAACAAGTTTCAATTTAAATGATGAAATCCGTATACCTATCAACCAGCAAGATCTATACGTATTACCATCAGCGAGTACTTTATACATAGAGGGTACTATAGAAGTATTCAACAGAGAAACAAAAGCGAAGGTGTCCAGTGTTCATTTTACAAATAACCCTATACTTCATTTATTTCAAGATATTCGATATGAGCTGAATGGGATTGAAATAGATAAAATTAAAAACGCTGGGGTCACAACAACAATAAAATCTCTTGTGTCGATGAATGAACTTGAATCATCGATGTCAAAGTTATGGGGCTGGGATGTTGATGGCACAAAAATTACGCATGGATCATTTTCTGTGTCAATTCCTTTAAATAAGATTCTTGGCTTCGCAGAGGATTATAACAAAATTATTATTAACTGTAAGCATGAACTTATTCTTTTACGATCCAATACTAATTTAAATAGCGTAAAACTGAACACAAATGAGTATATAGGTAACATAACTATATCTAAAATAGTATGGCGCATGCCGCACATTAAGGTTTCTGATCGTGAAAGATTAAGTTTGCTTAAATATTTGGAAAGAGATCGAGCTATTCAGGTAGCATTTAGGAACTGGGATCTGTACGAATACCCGCTTTTACCTAAAACATCAAAACATTCTTGGGCCGTCAAAACTTCGTCTCAAGTTGAAAAACCTCGATATGTTATAATTGGATTAAAAACAAACAGGAAAAATGTTGCTGATAAAGATATATCGCGTTTTGATCATTGTAATTTGCGTGACGTTAAAGTTTTTTTAAATTCAAATTATTTTCCTTATGAAAACTTGAATGTCAGTTTCTCGGCTCAAAAATTTGCTATATTATATGAACAGTACGCTAAATTCCAACAGTCTTATTATAACCGCAGCCAAGCACCGTTGTTGAATCCACAAGACTTTATAAATAAAGCACCTCTGTTTGTTATCGACTGTTCTCGTCAAAATGAAACCTTAAAAACGGGTTCAGTCGATGTGCGGATTGAATTAGAGTGTGACACAGATATCCCTGACAATACCGCGGCTTATT
The DNA here is from genome assembly GCA_963691665.1 of Clepsis dumicolana. NCBI lineage: Eukaryota > Metazoa > Arthropoda > Insecta > Lepidoptera > Tortricidae > Clepsis > Clepsis dumicolana. The sequence goes on from OY829519.1 coordinate 6,634,771, forward strand.
GTCTTATTTTGAATGATAGTATTATAGAATATAAGCCGTTGACCAATATAACAAAGAAGATATCATGAAACTAGACCATCTATTCGTAGATGTTCAGGGGTTTAAATCATCTAAAAATGAATTTATTATTAAAGAATTTGCATACAGTACCTATGAACACACGCAGGCGTATTTAATAAAACCTCCATATTCATTTTCTACGTTATCAGAAAACGAAAAAAGGCATGTGAAATGGATAGAGAGAAACCTTGGCATTATGTGGCGTGAGGGGTATATCGACCACAGAGAATTTAAGAGAATGATTCATAATTTCTTGGAAGGCAAAAAAATATATGTAAAAGGTTTTGAAAAAATTAAGTGGATTAATGATTTATGTGCTGATTGTACTGTAATAGACTTGGGAGAGAAAGGTTGTTCTAATTTTCAATTAATGTATAAAAAGTATTGTATCGACAACAGCTCTTATAATTGTCTACATCATAAAAAAGCTTGTGCCTTAAAAAACGTTATATGTCTTAAAAAATATTATTTCGATATTATGCATATTTAACATTGTAATAAATTATACCTAATTTTCAAAAATAAATATTTACGTTTAATCATTTTTTTATTTTTTAACCCAGTCAAAATTAGTTATCATTTATTTTGAACGAAGACTTTTTATATTAACCCATTTTTAAATAATTGAATTTGTTTGTTTAAAAATATGAAATAAATGATAACGATTCATACCTGTGGCTAATAATAGTGTTAATCTATTTAAGCGATATTTACTGAAAAGATTTTTCTTGTGCATTTAATCATGATAATTTTATTTTCGTTTGAATTATTGCTTTATTGACATACTTACAAAAAAAATCTTTCCTGTTGACGTATCGCTTAATCAAAGGAATAAAACAAGAAAATTGTTGACCATATTTATTTTCAAAATTATATACAAAAACAGTAAAAACATTAATAACTAACACTATATCCGCACAACTTCTTGGATATCTTATTTATTACACTTTCTGTACTGTCTATTATCTCATCGTATCCGTCACTTGCCACATACTGCGCACTGAGCATAACGTTTTCACCGGTTTCGTCGTTTTGATCCGGCGCGGAGTCACTTATGTTAATTATTTGGATTTTGACAAGTCTGTTCCCCTTAGTTGCTTCATTGTTTATAACGAACGACGGCGGGTGACCTCGTACACTTCTCTTTACCACTTTGTTTAGCCTTAGTTTTGGTTTACTAGACTTGGTTTTCGTTTTGGCACTTGCAATTTTTTTTACAAATTCACTGACTTCTTCTTCTTCTTCATCTTCTCGGAATCCTAATGGACCCCGTGCATATTGCGAAAACATGATTTGAGTGTCTTGCGTTCCTTCCATATTCTGAAACAAAAGAAATCAAATAAATAAACGCATCTGGCAACACATATGAGCATTTTCATACGCTTACAAAACAATAATAGCAACAAAATAATACGAATAAATATTAAATAATGCCAATTTTACTTACCGAATCGGGAATGGATCAGCTCGTCTTAATTTTCAAAACTTTGGAACGACTTTACTCAGTTATGAATGTAGAGTGCAGAATGATAACTTACTATAACAGCCGCTATTTATAATTACAGTAATTTCATGCGTCAGCAAATTAAATTAACACGCGCTTCGGAGCATGCGGTGCATACCGCCGCGCTGCTTAATGCCGATCAAATTACAACGACACGTAAGGACTTGTTATAATTGGTACCAAATGCAATAAATGTGAATAGGTATATTTCACGTGTCAGCAAATTACCTTAGCACGGGCTGCATGCCGCCGCGCTGCTTAAGACACGTAAGGACATGTTTTAATTGATACCCAATGCAATAAACGAGGATAGGTATTATTTGCCTGTTCAACAGAACATGATTTTACTTACCATTATCAAAATATTACATTTAAAATTAAGCCTGAGCCCTGAGCTTTTTGATGACGGAAAACATCGTCAGGAAACCTCCGAAGCGAGAAAACTCAATTTCAACTCAAGTAAAATGTGTTTTCAGTCGGTATCCTCGCAGTCTATATATACTTAGGTGGGTGAAAGAAAAAAAGAAAACAAATGTTAATAACACTTCATATTTATTTATTAAAAAAAAAGAACAAACCATACAATTTACAAATCAATGTGTAATTATAAAAAATAAAGTACTTAATGATAATCTACTTATTTGGTATAGTCAGCGTCAAAAGTCGCTCATCTGGTCGTAGAGCGAAAAGGTACAAAAGTGATGAGCGGCTTTTGACGCTGACCCTACAACATACATAATTATAATTTTACAATAACGTAAGTACTCAACGTATTTTATTTTATTAAACACATTCTAATTTTTTATTACCCATTGGGTGCCTACGAAATAAAATTACAGCTCGAGGAAAGGTCGCTTAGATAACTACTGTACTAGAAAATAGACTCATGTCCCCAAGATTTGGTTGAAATTTTGTCTGATAATATATGTCGTTTATCGTCTTTGTTAGATAAAGCAACTTTATTGACAGATTGAGTGAAGATCTCGTGCCTAATCGATTTAAATAATATGTGTTTTTTCCGAACTATTTTATCATTGAATAACACATCCCGATAATCATTTAATGTTAACTCTTGAACTGCTGGTTTTTTTATTCCTTTAGCCTTTTTGATAAGAGATTTATCACTTTTGATACAGTATAGTTTAGAACGTAACCCTATAAACTCGGTAATAAGTTCTCCTCCTAACTCATCTTTGAATAACCCAGGAATCTTCTTGTTACGTAAAGGTATTTGCAAATCATTTACAGGGTTATAATTGCTTGTGTCAAAAAAGTTTAAAAAAATATTTTTTAAATCGCTGTAAAAGTCTGCAGTTTCGATTTTGTAAATAAAACTGTCGGTATCAGTGTAGCACAGAGTAACTTGATCTTGGTAGTGTTTTTTTATTACCGTGTAGTGAAATTGGTACATATGACTTTTAGAAAGTTCTAATACAGAGAATCCTACGTAGATTGGTTTATCTAAAATTACTTTTTCAGGCTTCATTTGTACGACAACCAAATTTTCAGACAACACTGTTGCACTATGGAAATTCGGTTTGGCAATTAATTTGTTAGCACAAGTAAACTTTTTTGTTTTGTTTTGACGGTCGTGCCACTTATTTACTAATTTGACGTCAACTCGCCGCTCACTGTCTTCAAGAGTTTTCCCAAAAACTGAGTTATTCATTAATTTAAAAAGGTCTTGTTGGAAAGGAGTAGTAGCTTTTTTTCTCAGTTCTGTATTTAAATGAATATACTGTTTTAAGAATGGACTTTGACGAAACCTTATAACGCGATGGATTTTATCAAGAGTTAAGCCGTTGCGTAAACATGTTTTCAGATGGACGTAATGAATGACGTATTCGTATTTGTTATATAAATTTGGGATCAATTTGGTCGTTTTTCCTCCTGGAGGAATAAATTTTTGTGCGCAAAATGGATAGTCGTTATGGTTATGGTGTAAATTTTCCGGATATAGCAAGTCAACTTCCAGAATAAATCCAAATGGAGCATCATCTTCGACAGACAAAATATCTAGTTGGGCAATTTCATGATGATCTAGAAAACTAAAATTAGACATGGGCAACGATTGACACATACTGTAACCATATAAGTTATTGCAATCGATATATACTAAAAACGAGTCTGGTTTATTCATGTCATAAGTTTCCATGTACTTATTATTAGCCTGAGCATATCTGGTCGAACACATGCAAATACCACCTCTTATTCCTTTTTGTATGAGTCGAATTATTTCTAATTCGGATATCAATTCAAGCTTAACTCCGGTTTTTAATAACATAGCATCAAACGATAAGCTTGGAGCAGTTAAATAGAATGCCGGATCTAAATGATAATTTAACTTGCAAATGAACCGAAAGTTCTCAAAAATATCTGATAAAAGCAACACATCAGTTTTTAGGTAAAGATCAGTATATTCTCCCATATCTTTGATTTTAAATTCGGACCATACAGATTGCGCATGTGCGTAATCTGAATCGCTTATTTGTTCGTTGGAAAGAGAATTAAAAAACAAGTTCTGTGATGGAAGCTCGGTCTCTGTAAACTTATCCCAGCTCGACATATAATCGTAAGGATAAATACCTTTGCGAGTTAATAATTTATTTTTTTTAGTTTCAGGATAAAACTTGTTCAAGTGAATAAAATCATCTTTATGTAAACCATTCGCTAATTTTTCCAAGCTTGTTCCTAAAAATTTAAAAGAGTCTACAAATCGAATTTGTGCATACTTTTGATCTGAAATCCACAAAAACTTAGTGAACGAAATATAATTTTCTTTATTTTTTGGGATTACTTTCACAGGCCCTGAACATTTACTAAGTTCCTGTATAAACAAATGACAATCGTAACCTGCTAAGTTATGAAAGAAAACAGGGACCAATTTAGGAACGCGAAAGCGCAGATTGCAGTACTGGTGCGCGGCACCGCGATAACGGCCCGTTAGATGACAGTGATCTCTTACTTTGTCTGCAAACAATAAACCTTTACACATATGACAATTTTTGGCACGTTCATGAGCTAAAGAATCTTCTACAGTAAATATCATGGGAATTTCTTTTTCTAAAACGTTATGGATGTCTTTAATATGTCTATATAAATAATCTACGAATTTCTGAGCACAATCTGGCCCTCGGTATTGAACAAAACGATTAAGTTGCTCATCATAAGAGCAAATTATATGGTACGCGAAAGCGGCTGGTAAATGTATTTGTTTATTTGTAGTAAAACTACTGTCAGTGTTAGGTTCACAGTTCTGATAGGGTTTAAGGATTGTCTCAAAGTCAGCATACACGACAAATGGAACGTCTTGTTTTCGTTCAAAATGCTTAAATTCGAGATAGGTGCCTTTCTCCGGAAGTACCGTAGCAACCCCACTACAAACGTGACTATTGAAACCGTGTTCAGTTTGAAAAAATATCAGACAGTCTTCGCAGAAATAAAGCTTAGCATGATGTTTGGTAATCTGACCGCGAGCAAGACGCGGTAAATTAGTAATCAAAACATAATGCGACTTATTACCGCGTTCGATTAAAAGTAAATTGATTCGATGTTTCCTTTTATATTGCGATCTGTATAGAGGTCCTACAAGAGTTCGGTTGTTTTTTAAAGAATATACGTTAATACTGATATCAATATTGTGATGCTCAAACGTAATGATATCGGCTAAAGTGACAGGGAAACACATATTATCAAGTTTTAATACGTCTTTAAAATGAGGATAAGATGATAGACGCTCGCGATGGTTTTGACATGGGTAAAGAGCAGCAACAACACACCAGAGAAAACAATAATTATCATGATTTTGAATATTAATGCAAGCTTTTTTATTTTTTATTATCTTAGGTAAGTCTATGTAAGATGACGCTTTCAATGGTTCATACTTATTTATGTTAACTTCTAAATACAAATTAGATAAGAAAGTCCAACCAGAATCGCGCTCCTGAAATTCTTCGATTTTTTTCTGTATACTAATAATTATTGTGTTTAAAAGCTCTTCGAATTGATAATTTTGATGTATAGGAAAATTTTTCGTTGCAAAAGATTTCATTTCCTGCTTGTCATCTTTAAACAAAAGAAAATCGCCAAAATATTCGAAATTTACTTTGAGGGACACATGTTTTTTAAGCAAATTTTCCAAAATTTTTTGCATTTTAGGTTTTACTGTAATCAAAAATGATTCAGGTAAACAAGACTTCAGCTCATCAGTTGCCATTATTCTATAAGATGCTATGCGACCTTTAAAAGCAGACGAAATTTCAACAACCTCATCGTTTAAATTTACACCCGAATTTTTTCTATGCTTATTACTTCTAAGGTGCCCTACCCACTTCCTGCTTTCTACTGTAATTGAACACTGAGTGCAAAAGGGCATGTTTTATGTAGCGACTTTGCTTAAGCTGTAATCCTGGTTTTATATGTTAAATACACAATTTGATAGTTTCAATTTTAATCAAATAATAAAAAGAGACAACCTGCAGTATCCGTTAAAAGCAAAAATAAAAAGTACTAAATTAGTACTTACTTAGTATCGTTACAATAAATTTGACGTTAGCGTCCTTGAAAAGTACATTTATCTTTTTAACAAATTTTTGCTATGCCCTCCATTCAACAGTTTTATCATCGATTTGCGCCCTTAAAGTAATATCGTTAAAAGCGTTTAAATTATGGTTTCATAATAAATCGTTAACATTTATTAAAAACATTTATTAAAAATTACTTGATACACAATTTGATGCAGTTTAAATTTTATTCAAATAAGTAATAAAAAGAGACAACCTGCAGTATCTGTTAAAATCAAAAAAGTACCTACTAAATTAGTACTTAGTATCGTTAGAATAAAATTTGACGTTAGCGTCCTTGAAAAGTACATTTATCTTTTTAATAAATTTTTGCAATGCCTCCCATTCAACAGTTTCATCATCGATTTGCGCCTTTAGAGTAACGAGAGCCTTTTTCCAACGCTCCTGACGTAACTCACCGCGAATATCAGCAGTGTTGTACACCCGCAGCTCCAAGAAAAAGTCTCCGTTGAGGGTGCAAGCTCGTTTTGTTGACCCGTTCGGTACCCGGCTTATAATGGATGAATCAAGCGGATCAGTCTCAGCAGGCTTATGGTTAACAGCAACGTCTTCAGGAAATATTCCGAACACGTCAAACGGGTTTTTAGTTTCTTTTTTCTTGGGTGCAGCAGATCTGAAACATAACAGACATTAAACAATGAATAAGACAGTTGTACTTAGTTCGTCGAAATTCATTAAACAAATTACAAGAAAAATACCTTGGGGTTGACGGCTTTCTTTTTTGAGCAGGTTTTTTTATTTTTGGGATACTGACATCTGCAGCGGCAACGCTCTCCTCTGAATCAGATCTGAAATAAAAAATATGTTTTTATTACTCGACATTTAAAATAACCATATACATCGATAAAAAAAGAAAAAAAAATACCTTTTTTAAATGAAAAAAGTAGACAAACAATATTTAAGTAAATATGTACCCAGCTGACAAAATAAAAAACATGAAATATGAAAATAAATATAAAATGGCTACCTGTTTGGAGCTGAAGCTTTTCGTTTTTCAGCCGACCTTCCCACTTTTGACCGAACGGTTCCGCTGTTTGCAACAGTGATGGGTTCAAACTCGGAATCAGACCTGAAAGGAAATTAAAAATATTAATGCCTGTTGGAACCCTACAAACAATATGAACCAAATGTTTTAATTTCGTTAGGAAAGTAAAGCGTTAGGTACGTTGAAATACATACTTACATTTTAATCGATGTATAAAGCAAATAAACTTTACTAACGTAGAAACTCTGCACAGCTTAACCTCTGAGCTGAAGATGTAGAAGACTTGATGCACTGTGCACGTCACGTTCGAAATTGGAAAGGAACAAATTAGCCCCGCGCAAAAGTTTTAAACGAAATTATTTGCTGATTTTACTAAATGAACTAGGGCTGTCGCATTCCAAATCACAATTGTGTATTATGCTTATGTGCACATAACAGTTCTTTATTTTACATTATTTAATTCTCGACGCGATGGAAAGAGGAACGTTATGAATTTGTCTATCTGTCTGTTGGTAAATCTGCCTACTTCGTATTCCACATATGCATGTATTCAAGATACCAAAAAACTAATCGAGAGTGAGTTGTAAGCTTTTTTTAATTTACTTTTTTAATTTTTAATTTACTTATTTATTTTTTATTTATTTATTTCTCACCAGCTAAATTAAGGAATTACCTAAATATTAGTATTTCAGTAATTGTAGTAATCATTATTTCTTTTAAGAACATTTATATTCGCATTTAATAGAGGTACCCATTAATTGTAAATTTATCCATTGATCATTGTCAACCCTACACCTTTATAATATGAATATTATTTCGCAACCACGCTTCATACATGCACCGCATTTGTATGTCAGCAAAAAGACGCCGATCGCACTGTGTGTCACATTACAACTTGATAACGTTGCGCAATAAAATTGGCTAATACCTAATTGGTAACATTTTCATGCTCAGTTCTGTACGTTAAAATTATAACGGAAACTGGAAAAAAACCTCCTCAGATCGTTCAAATAGCCTCAGTATTAACCGACTTAATTACTAAGTTAATGGGTAAGGTTAGTAATTGGTTAGCTCACACAACCAAATATCATCTTACCTCACCTACTAAGACGAAGATTTAAACTTAGGTAAAAACGTGTTCTAACTGTAATGTTTGCTACTTTACATCGTAATTATAAATACACATACAATTGTTATTTCCTAATACGAAAACAAACATTGTCTTGTTACAGGTACAAACAGGTATAAACCTTTTTCAATTTGAACACAAAAATAAACAATTCCTATATTATTAACATTTATGATAAGATAACCTAACCAACTTAGAAAAGTCGAAAAACAATAGACATTTTCGCTTCAAAGGTCAATATCTTAGAAACGGTTGAACCGATTTTGATAAAACAAGTCTAAGAACCATTGTTAGAAAACCTGTTAAATGAAAAACCGCATTTAAATCGGCTCATTCATTTAGGAGCTATGGTACCACAGACAGACACACAAAAATCTAGGTACAAATTCTAGCGCACGATGTCAAAGTTTAACATAAGCGCTGTCTGTGGGTTAAGCACTGAACTAAGTAGGTGTAAGTAATGATTTAAGTAAGTACCTTTGATGTACTGGTTTCGTATAGAATACAAATGGTTTCGAATAATTTCGATAGATGTCATCACCGCCTACTCGTATGTCCATTTGCATGTTAAGAACAATAAACCTTAGCGAGCGCGCTCGCTACGTAATTTGATCGAGTACCTAACTTACACTACAATGTCTTCGAGTTGAAATGACTTAAGTACATAATCATGTATATCACTTTACAACTCGTTTCTGATCAAACTTTATATTCTAGTCAGCAAGACAATTTTTACGTCAACATGATAAAGTGATATAAGTTATTTAGAAAGTGTGATAAAGTATCGCGGTCTCACAGATGGAGTTGTTCTACATTAACATCAATTAAATCACACTATTTGACTTAGTTTTAGCGATACCAATTTAAAATCATATTTCGGTTTTCACTAGTGTAGTGAGTTACACATTTTTATGTTTTCGTAATTTAAATAATGTTTACTTAGTGCTTTATTCCAGCGTAAATTAGTTTAAACCTAACTCGCGCTAACGATGGTTTTGAGATTCGTTGATATAAATAAATCCGACATACAATTTGCCGTGTACATAAAACGCGGTCATAGCGATACATCCGAAAACGGATGCCGGGAACTAACGCGTCCTGGGTGACCCGACCTTGTCTGTGGAGTCTGATCAGCTTTGCGGATGAGTTGTATACAAGCCTCGGTGGGAGGCATCCAAAACCACCACGCACACAAAAAGCGGTCATAGCGATACATCCGTAGGTGGATGCCGGGAACTAGACGCGTCCTGGGTGACCCGATCTTGTCTGTGGAGTCTGATCAGCTTCGCAGACAAGTTGTGCAAACACCTGAGTTAACCTGAGTCAAAGGCTGCGGCTTGAGACCGAGGAGCGCTCAGTGGCTTCGGCCTCGTGCATATCGGACTTGATCAACCCGGTGTGCATGGTGTACTTTTGCTTTTACTTTATCTAAGCTCAAACATTATTAAACATATCTATGTTAGGTTGTCAATTAGTTGAGACTTGAGTTGGACTGAAATTTAAATACATTGAATAAATTCCCGTCGGGTTGGCTTGTCGTTGAACCTCGAGTCAAAACTTCGCTCATTCGAACGAGAGGTGGATGCCCAATGCGATTTCAGGTGTAGGTTGAGCGTTATGATGAACGTGAATTCTGATAGGTTACTGTTAGGTTGGGTTCCGTTAGGTTTGAGTTGCTGTTGGGCTGATGTATTCGTTGCGTTGAACGAGAGGTGAAACAGAATGCCCAATGCGATTTCAGGTGTAGGTTGAGCGTTATGTTGAACGCAAATGCTGATAGGTCACTGTTAGGTTGGGTTCCGTTGGGTTTGAGTTGCTGTTGCGTTGAACGCGAGGTGAAACAGAATGTCCAATGCGATTTCAGGTGTAGGTTGAGCGTTATGTTGAACGCAAATGCTGATAGGTTACTGTTAGGTTGGTTACCGTTGGGTTTGGGTTGATTGTAGGTTGTGTGCAATTCATTGTATTATTGGGCTTCTGGATCACCACGAATGAGTGAGGGCGAAATTTTTCGCCCGATCGAATGAATAGTGGTCCAGAATGCCCAATAATATACTACTCTCACTTAACAGTAATTAGGATGACGTGTCATGTTTTAAATCCGGTATGGCCTTTCTGAATACAGCTCAAGGAAATAAGAATGAATTATGTTTAAGAAAGATATGAGTTTATGGTTATTCTGTTGCAATTTTGTCGCATGTTCTTACGTAACGTCAAGGATTACCCGGGACCGGCTCGAGAATTGCCTTAATGATGTCAAAAGCCAACATAATGTGGCGTCCGTAAACGGGTCTGGCGGTTCGTTACTGTCGCCGGACGCCGGACGCCAAGACGTCTCACTGCCGCGCCCGCGCCGCTGCGCCGCGCATTAACTAAGGGCACCTCCATTATGCGCAACCAGAATAAAACATACTCACGCAAATTAACATAAGTCCCGCAGACACATTTTCCTGCGAAACTGTTTTATACCAGCAGGTCGTAACCGCTTCTCTCGGAAATCACACGCGTGGCATTATAAAAATGAAGTTGCATACAATAAAAAGTTTCATAAAGGTAATGCTTAATAATTCACCGTGTCCTCTCGCAACAATTGCAGTAATAAAAGCGGTTTTTTTTATTGGCTCGATCGACGAGGATCGGGCAAGTGGGCTGACCTCGACGCAACCTCCGCGCTCGCACCAAATTAATTTATCCGTATTTAGAACCGCGGCTTATTGGAAACGTGTTAGTGCAGCGGAGACACTGACGTGACCGCGCGAGATGTGACGACCGATACAGCAGGAATTAATGTTAGCGTTGATCTCTGAGGCCACACTTACCAGAAAACAGCGATCGAACGACCTCGGCTGATCTTTATCTAAGCACGCTGTTAGAAATCATAATAATAGTGTCTCCGTTTTGTATTGACTATCTAATAACTTAAATGATAATTCAACATCCTGCATTACTAGCCAATCAGCTTCATAAACACGTCGTATTCTGCGTTGTTTTTTTACTGCTTAAATTACATAGCCTCATAGTGCCGATGCTTAAGCTACTTTGTTCTATTTTATTCCGTTGCATCTCAGTGGGTGAGTATCGTTTTTTATAAAAGCTGAATGAACGTAGCGAGCAATTGATTCAGCTGCACGCGCTTTGGCCCATTACCATACCTTATAATTAGACGATATCAGTTCGAAGCGATAGCAAGGCGGCCTCTTGCGAAACTCGCCCGGCTTCTAAGGGACCATATCGAACTAATGTAAGCACTAAAGCAAGGCATTTTACTACGATATGAGCCCTTATAAATATTAGTGTAAGCGTGAGATCCCCGTATACTCCAGTTTTAGTCGAGCTACTTCTTACCTTACGCCGTATAGCTGGACTATAGTTATAGTTCGATCGGCCGCGCATTGGCTTGGTCGATCGACTTCCAGCGTTGGGTCCCTGTACAATAAGGTGGTAATTGAGGGTTCGTGTGAGTGAGTTGCGTCGTCGGCGGTGGCGCGCACGCATTAGAATCAGGATGCTGTAACCGTCCGGACGCGGCTCCAATTACCGCCGCCACTCAATATTGCAAAATGACCGAAGCGTATTCTCGGCCGTACCCTTCGGCTATTACACCCGATCTATTGTTACACAAAACACATTTAAAACGCTGAATGGTGTCTCGTAATGACCTGGGAGTGCCGCCGCGCTACCACGGGCGAGCCTAATATGCAAACAATAAACAATTTAAAGCTTATCCGATCGATCGACAATTTCTAATTAATCTCTAACACAATCCCAATTAATAGCTATTATGAAAGGTTTAATTGCTCCGTATTACGAGGAGTAGCCATAAATATTACCAATGACAGCTATAAATGAACAACTCAAATTAAGTCGTTATAATCAAATTATTTGAAATGGTTAGATGAGGTTTTTATTAAATGTATTGAAACGATAATTTATTTAAATTGTCGTGACTTTACATTGGATCTGCCCACTCCGCCGCCGCCTCTCAACAGACGTTAAACGCTTTTCTGAAATGACTACCTGCGTAAATTAATCTGCGCTTCTCTTATTTAAAGCGATCACCTATTAGAATTAATAGGTACGTTAAAATTATTTATTATCAACGTTTTGACATTTTTTGATAGGTAAAATATTGTTGTATCCCTTGGTATCCATCATAATTTATGTTATCTAGGGATTGTAAAATACGAGCAAAATCGCCTGAAATGGACAACCACTTCACCCTAGCACTTCTATTAATCTTGCTCGCGTTTTACGATCCTTGCTGATGATATCCTTCATTATTGCAGTAAAATTTTCCTTTGGTCAAAGTAGCAATGTCCTTCATCTATTTTCGCGACTATAATAGTCACGTTACACGTAGTAAACATTTTCTTTATGAGCCCCTAATTTTCCCACTCTCATCAAAATTACCGAAGGAAGCCTCGTAATTTAAATTCTTGGAACCGTGAGATGTGTCGATCGACGCGAGGTCACGCCGCGACCCGCCCGATTATGTTTTAATCGAGATTTTACATTCGACATAATCTTACAATAAATTAAGCCTACGCTGCTGCTGCTTTGAAATATATCTTGAACTGGATCTACGGGTACACGTTGTTCTTGATATATCGCATCGAACAGGTAGGTCAGTGTAAGTCGATTATGTATGTTATGTGTATCAAGAATAGGTGAAAAGAACGAGCTTCTGACATTTTAAGTAGTTTGATTATATTTAACATAAGCATAGTAGACGGACATATAGGTACTTAGCTACAAACAGAAGTATGAAAAAAACGGCTAGCTGGTATAATTTTAAAATCATAATAACATTAGTAAAGATTGTTAACTTAGCAGCTATGATATGATTTGTTCTTGTTGTTGTTAAATCGTCTGTACATATTCTCAGTAAACAAAAATACAACACGTCAAAGTCATACGACAAGAATAGGGGCCCGTCGGTCGACCACACCTGATTTAACGCGATACAAAAGCATCATTATCGAATGCAATGGGAAAAAACCCGGCCTGGAAAGGCCGCGACACTCGACAGCGAGAACCGGGCTCCTCCGAAAACGCAATTTAAAAACCACATTTACCCGAACAGCCGGACGACTTCGCCCGATATTAATATCGGCGTTAGCATCATTAAGGCATTCCTTTTATTGCGACTTTAAATAAGTCCGTTCGCCGATCGCCTTTATTAAAACATGCTACCTTTCTCCAAGGTTTGGCAACGTCGCCCTTCTTTTAAAGCGGTTTTTAATGTACGACGTCGCAATTACTCGCTGCTCGCCAACAAAAGAAATTCTTATCAATTTTTGTGGTTATTTTTTTACACGCTTTTTGCTTAATAATCACTTAATCTGCGGCATTTTTGGTAATTTATTGGACGGTTTACGAGCCGCGGCCATCGGCAGCTCATCGGCAAACATGCCGCGCCAATAATGAGCTCGAATTAATGCGCCTCTTTATACCATACCTACTGCCTCCGGTTATAACAATAATTTACATCTACCCTTTATCATGTTCCTTTTTGATCCATAATTATAAGAGACGTCTCAAAAAAGAGGCAAAACACATTAAATCGCTTATTTTCTTCCTTTATCAACATAAGTGTCAAGTTTGGTGTAACCCAAGCAGCGCCTACTGGTGTCCGCGGACAGACGGACAAAGCGAACAAACTTTTATTTATTTGTTTTGTACAAAAACGTCTGAACACGACGGCACCCGTATAAATCATTGAATCTCTTACGGTAAGTTCATGTGGATACGAATTTAACTTTCCGTTTACAACATTTTCTAACAACATTTTTAACACCGTTAGATTAGGAAGGTTAGTCTAGAATGATATTGTTTTTTTTTTTTTAATTCAAACTGTCGGTCCGTAGCTAAATTTAATAATGTTTACGTTATTTCATTATACTTATTTATCTCTATCTGGTCTAGTATTATGTAAAGATAAAACCATTCAGCGTGTATTACAGAATTACAGAATGTGTACTCCAGAATTGAGTTGATAACGATTTCAAAATAAAGTCATTTTACATTTTCACTTAACCAAGCTTCGAAAATACTTGTAAAGAACCAATGCCTCACTTATTACCACAATTAAGACGATTTTAAATTAAACCAAAACTATCAAAACTAACAAAAAGGGCAGTTTTATCTCTGAAAATTATGACGTCATAGTTAAGTAATTCAATGCAAACATCAATACTAGCCGACCGTTTTGACAATTTATAAAAAGTTGCTAATTTGACCAATTTATTGGTCAAATCAAATCAGGAGGAACTATCCTCTCTTTTTCGCGCCGGCGCTGAAAACGACATCAACGCGCTCATTACTACGAGTACAGATATGTTTGTCGATTGAAAGGCAACGTTTAAACTGACATGGAATTCAAATAATCAGCAACAACTGTTTTTGTCTTCTTGTACACTTACTATTGTAATAAATATGTTTTCAACAATGGCATTGTCCAGTCCACACTAATATTCTGACATCGTCGCTAAGGGCCGACTATGCCCATATCACGAGCCCGACTCGTGCTTTATCAAATTAGCTGGTCGTTGTTGCCTCTCCGGATTTGTCACGGCAACATTAAACATCACCAACTCATATCTCATAACGTTGACATAATTAATTTCGTTTATGTGGGCACGAGATTTGTGAGCTTCCCCAGTGATTAACAATAGAATATGTTGCTCGAGAAATAACTCTGTATTTGTTAAAAATGTTAATAGCACGATCTTGTAACTAATTAAAAGGGGTTTTAAACTTTCGTATTTTATTAAAACAATATTTTTAAAACTTCTTTTGCACGTAGTCGTGGAACTAAGCTCGATTAAATATGAAACTAAACGATATCTCGCCCAGCCGTCACTCACACCATTGGTCCGCGCGTTAACATCGCTCATTCATTGGCTTGTAGCGCGTAGGTAATGCATAAATTAACTCGGCGGTGCATTAACTAATAAGAGAGCTTTAGGACTGTTGCGTTATGGACGTGACCAGCCCAAACCGGTCATTGTATTACGCAAAACGGCCAAAAATTTATGAAAATTCGACACCGATTATTCCGCTCGCGTCATGAGATACCAGTGTACGTTATGTACAGCTCTAATAATTACGTCGGAACCAAACTGGGGCCGGGTTATGTAAACGAGTGCAATAATTCTTGGTCACTACGCGGATGAAAACGTTCCGCACAACCAAGGTCCGTCGAAAACGCACTGCTCCAATTTATTAAGCGAACGCGCAAATTACCTCACTACTTTATACGACGAGGGCTTCATTATTTTACGTAAAAGAGAAAAAATACCGCGCTGCAGTTAATGTCAGGCCGACTCGATAATTAATTGAGGCCTCCCAAGCAATAATTCGGGCAATAAATGTGAATGTAAAAACTTCCCACGAGGTGGCTCCGGTGTGATGCGAGACATTTAGGGAATGCCGGCCGCCTCCCGGGTGGTGCCGTCACTTGCATTTCAGCACAACAAATTCTGCAAATGTCCACTACAAACCTAAAAGTAGTCTTTAATTTTAACCTTAATTGAGCTCGTAAAGGGCTCGAATTACAACCTGGTTATATTCAACTTCGATCGCTATAAAAAATTACATGTGCGTAAACATGTACGTCGTAAAATATCGAGGAGTGCCGAAGTGCTCGATCGGAGCCAATCGTTCATATTTTAACACGTTTCATACATCGGCGCTCTTGTCACTACACATTACTGGGCGATTGGAAATAAATTACCCAAAACTTTTTAATATCGAGTGCTGTTAACAAAACGTAAGGTCATTCCAGCAATTATTAAGAACGATAATTAAAGTGTGTAGATGGAACTTCCTCTTGACATTTTTTAATTTCGAATTTATCTGAAGCTATCATCCCATCAGCAGTCTTATTTTAGTTGTCGTTTTAGGTTTCGATGTTACAAAGTAAAATAGATTTGACTAATTCGCAACTTTCCGATAATTATCCCGATAAGTCCCTTTCATATTTTTCGATTCTATCTCATGTGGAATTATGCAGAAAGTTTGTTATTTCCGAGGGCAAATGAGTGACCGTTTAATTGATTACCCTTCACCCTCACCTTGAGACGAATTAACCAGATACAAATTCGCAGAAACACTTACCATTTCATGTTGCCTTTCTCGAGGTGACCAAATATGAAACGAGCAAAGATAAGTTAAGACCAATAAAACTCTGAAAATAGGCAGCCCCTTCTTTTTCACGACCATAATTCATGTGGCTGCCGATAAGCTCAAGAGAAGTGACATTTACATGTAAGCAAATATAACTAAAAACCAACAAACTAGTATTACAAGCACAAACACTGCGGAACCCCTACTACACCAGTCCCACAACCCGAAAGTCCTGTATAAAATCTGCATTCAGTCCAACCTGCTGACATTCTTAATTGAGGTAAAACGTCCATCGCTGTCTGCTGGATTAAAAGATCTGATTTGATGTTGATTGATATTGCGAGGAAACGGTGCACTTGTCTGAGAGGCTTTAGGCTTTCGCTCAATTTAATCCCCGGTAGAAACGGTATCTTGGTCAGTTTCAGAAATTATTAAAATTAACACCCATCGAAGATAAGCGGATCCGCAACCCAATTTTAAAATTTTAAACCTTAAAAGCAAAGAAGTCATGTGATATCCCGATACATCTATGGAGCAATACGATGCATAGTTGCAGACAGTAGCAAATAGTGGATTTATACGCTTTCCTAACTGATTTGCAGTTTTGAAATGCTCCCGGCACATGAGACACATATCGCAGAGGAGTACTCGGTCGGCAATTCATCTCGATTTGTCTGCCGGGTCACGGATTAGGTGCTCGTAGAGTCACGACTACTTATATAGCCGCGCTCAGCCGACTTATATCTTCAATTTTTGTGAAATGAGTCAACTTAATGTTGGTTTTGATAAAGGTTTATCTTTATGGAGCTTAATATGAAAGTGGCAGTTGAATTTTGCTTTGTGCGGTTTCAACTGAATGGATTATTTTTGACTTCAAACACTTAAGTAGTGAAAGGACCACAACAAGACAGAACGACACAATATTTAGAATAAATTGCACAGAAAAAAACCTGCTGAAAATAGGATAAGACAAACGCGTAAGAAAATAATCTCAGACCATTTAGGCTTCTACTACCTACAGACTTTGTTTGTGCAACACGTGTGGCTTTAACTTTGTATCAAAATGTTTTATGGTTCGTCCGTCACACAAACAAGCGAGCCCTCGTAAAATTACTACCATTTTGCCATGATTAACCTCGGCGCAGAGTCAATTGATACCGAAATAAACAATTTGATCCCTTTTCCAGCGAATTACGGTATAATTTCGCCGATAGCTGTTTTACAAAGAAAATTTGATTTAAGGATCCATATCTGCCAAGTGCCGGTCGATTATGTGAATCTATCCGCGGACAAATAGGTTTATTGGTTACTGTCGTCGTAAAACTGTGTGATTTATCAGCTACGGTGGCAGAATGCTATCTTATTGGCTCGGGATCTGTGTCGGTGGTATAGTCGGCGCGTGCGAGTCTTGCCCTCGTTGGTAGTTAAGTAGTAGACATTTGAAGACAAAAGTGACATTTCATTGGAATTTGGAAAAATAATTTTATAGTTGCTAGTTTTTAATTAAGTATAGTGCCAAATTAATCGAGAGCAAGAGAATTACTTGTAAACTGCTGGAATATCTGATAGTTATGTCCTTATGTCAATCACGTTGCGAATTTGTTCTCGCCCCGCATCTCAATTTAAGGCCCAGGATATCTGAAAACAAACGTCCAGGTCCGGGTCTCAATTAAGATTTCAAATGTACTTCTTGGAAGCAGCTTAAAAGACCAGCTGAAGATGTATTAGGAACAATTTCTATCAGATTGAATCGTTTGCACTGGAATACCTTGATTTTGATCACTAAGTAGTGTCGTAATTTTTAAGCAAAGGCGTACGTGCTGGTGCCGCCCTGTCCGCAGGTTTTTTACGGAGTTGAGGCAAGAAGTCACCTCGAGGCAAGGTAACGGGCATCAAAAATAGCGGAGAGTCTGCGAGTCGAACTTTTGCAAGTCACATCGCGCAGGATCAGAGGCAAGGTCGCGCTCGCCCGTGCGTGACAATACGTGCAGCCTGACAAAAACCGAATAATAGAGCATGGTTTATACGATATCCTACTATATTGATTTTATTTTACTGAATTACTTGGAAGTATCTGTGAGAAACTCTAAATAAAGATTCGAGGTAGGTACTTAAGAGCCTTGTAAAGAAGTGAAGTTTGTTCGCAGGACGAGGAAGCAACGCGTGGCCATTCTCTATCAAATAAAGGTTCTTCTATCAAGTGGCGGATTCAACGGCACGACAGTGTCACTGACTTTTAGTATTAAATTAAAGTAATCCGAAAGTAAATACCTACCTATTGTGTAGATGACTCGATCCTGAAAAGTTTTGAACTCCTGGCATAACAGACCACAGCAAATGAAATAGAGAAAAAGTGAGAGCTACTTAAGAATTGTTTACCATCGCGACTTTTAGCATTTTCCAAAGGATTAAAACCGTTAATAAAGTCAACTTTACAAGTGGGAACTACTGATTAAAAATGTTATAAATTTATGAACAGAAAATAGCGGTAATTGCGAAACAAATCAACAACCAGTATTTATGAAAGTACGCTCTACCCTAGTACATGCTACAAAAGCATATACATTTGCGTAGCTATAACTATAACAATCACACAGAAGAGACATGGCGTAGATATAGATGATAGGCCACCACGGCAGCTGCCTTGCAACACTGTGTGCAGGCACGGCCGTGATTAGACGTAATTATATCACTTATTAGTGTAATGTACCATTGCCAGCTTGAGCTGCCTTTGAAGCTTTTGAAGGCGGATTGCAATGGAACAGCTGATACATGATGTGAATGCACTTTTCATGAAACCTTTCATTCACATGACCACTTCTTATTAGTAGAGCTGTTAAATTTCAAGTACAAGCGAAATCCAACAAATGAAACAAAAAAAAAGTCGCAAACAAAGTCGAATTAAATTAAATGAAAATTAATTACTTTGTACAAAAAGCGTAAATCCAGTAGGATACAAATTGCTGACCCTGCGCACTTGCGCAGTGACATAAGAATGTCGAATCGGAGTAAATGCGCAGTTCACAGAAGGTCGGAACGTAAGTTTTTAATCGCTTTACTGTTTTTGAAAGCAATAAATTAAAGCACACAACGTTATTATCTCATTCTCATAATAATTGTAACAGACCTTCCGGGGATTTTCCCCGGTGACCAGTCATGACGTCAAATGGACAAAATAAACATAATGAAGTGTTAAATGAGTTGTTTCGATGAAATAATTATAAGCCCGATTAAAAGTTATGCGGCCTTGTGAAACAATGCTGAGGGTTGTTCCGGCGAAAAGTAATAAAGCTTAACAAAAATTAAGTACCTACCTATTTTGGGCAATTCGTTAGATTGCAAACAAGATGGCGTAAACCACCATGAATTCATAAATGCATTTTGGTCTTGTACTGTTTGTGGTTGCTACGCCTCGTTTGTTGGCCAAAGAAGTATTTAATGACAGAGTTAAAGACGCTCAGCGGGACCCCAGATCTGCTTCGGTTAACAGAGAAATTTACTTTTTACAAACCCATCATTTAAACGGCGGTTGTGTTTGTAACTGGATATGCTCTAAATGCTTGCTTATTTATTGGGGTGGTCTTGTCTAATCCAGAACTATGGTGATGTTTTCCTATATCCCCCTAGTGGAGCAAAGGGCCATCATACACGCCATAACGGTTACCATACATTCTGTTAAATGCTATTAAGTACTTCAATTGTTTGATTGGTCAGGTGCATCTTCTACAAATTGAAGACGAATAAATTCGCGCTGCTAGCGCGTAACCGGCGAAGCGAATGGACGTCTCTCCTTCGTTTTGCAGCAACTCACAACTCACAAACGTATAATTTTCAGACAACAAGCTGACCTTGCCTCGTCTTTGCAAATACCTGTCACTCATCCAGACACTTTCGATTGCTCTAATGGATTACACGCTTGACCGGATAATTACGTTGGCGACATTTTTTGTGGGTTTTTTTACCCTAAGATAAGGCTCGGAGGCGGGCTGACCTTGAGGACACGGAAGGCAAATTTTGAAGAATAGTTCTGTTTGCGTTTAGGTGCGACTATCAAACCAGTTTATGGGTTAAAAGCTTTATGTAAAATCCATTAACAATAATGGCGATGATAAATTATAACTTTTAACGCAAAATGACGAGTAACGTCTATAAGTTGACGTCTCAAACAGCATTGCCACTTGAGCTCGCATTCTAATTAAAATTCCTTATAAGTTTTTTAAAAGAAAAGTTATAACGAAACCAAACGTATTTTTGAATAAGCCTAAACAATGATATTACATATAAAAACCGGCCAAGTGCGAGTCGGATTCGCGCACGAGGGTTCCGTAGAAAGATTTTAACGCTTTCCCCAGTGTTTTAAGAAGTCCAGTGTTAGCAGAGCCCTGCTCCTAAGCAAAATGTACGCAGTCTAGGGTCAACTTATATTGGATTGCGAAATCTACAGACAGACATAAAAACTTAAGATTTTGAGACTTTTCTGAGTGGTTGTGCTATAAGACCTACCTTCATACTAAATTTCAAGTTTCTAGGACAACTGGAAGTACCCTTTAGGTTTTTGGATTTCGGCAATTTGTATGAAAATAGCCGTTTTAATTACTGTATCTTTTGATTGCGTTGACTTAGAAGGTTGATTTTTTCACAGCTTCAAGGGACAGCAGGCTTGAGTATTTGATATCAATTTCAGCATGCTACCTCCACGCGTTTTAGAGAAAAAGGGTCTTGACACACAGACAGACAGACAGACGGACGGACAACAAAGTGATCCTATAAGGGTTCCGTTTTTTTGTTCTGAGGTACGAAACCCTAAAAAGATATATGTAATATCATTGAAGCCTAACGCCTATGCGGACGAGATTTTATCAGTTCATTGACGAAGAAAATTAACCGAAAAAACAAGCAACTGAAGGCTTCCATGTTCGGAACACCTGACAAGTGCCATAGGTAAACGATTACCATGACTCATGTATTATTTATGTTTGAAGTATCTATTAGGTCATCTATGTTTGTGTGCGGTGTAGTAACATAGTGATAATCATAATATATCTGTCAAACTTGACGTGCCCCTGTAGTCCCGGTAGACGGAAGGGTCAACGCTTCAGGGACAATAAAAACGGTTATCTTAAGAACTTGGATTAGTAGGGGTCAGATTAATAAAGAATGCTCAATGAAATTCTTGACTAAACTACTAGGTGTGGTTAATCCAGGCCTGCGCTCAGCGCACCCATTGTACATTATAGGTCATTTTGCTTCCTAACAAAAGGAACAGGTCTCCTTTTATAGTTAAAACGAATTATATCACAAAGCTCACATATTATGCAGTTAAAGTAGCAATGCAGGAGAATTATTTCTCCCACACGTGACTTTTCGCATAGGAATGTTTTCGATGTATATGTATAGGAAATAGACGTATACTTTAAATTAACTCAGTTTTATTAGTTTCTATGGCACTAAATTAAATATCTCGACTTAGTCACTAGGCGGTGTTGGCCTGTGCCAAGCTCCTCAGAGGTGCGTTTTCATACCTCTGAAAAAAGTGTTCCAATTTCACGCAACATAAACTTCGTGATCGTTTTTTGTCAGGCATGATGACAAACCACTATACTTCCTACAACCCAAACCCATTGTGATATTGACTACTCATCGATTTTTTTTTCTATTCAGCCCATCAGACCTTGCACTTTCGATTTTACCCGATAAAATAGTTGTAAGAGTAGAAAATGATGCGTAAAGAATGGACACTTTTGCATTTATCGTCTGCAGTTTTTTTTTGTGTCCAAATTTTTCGTTATTACATAGAATTGGAATAATCAAGCTTTCAAAATAGAGAAAATTAAGACTTTTAGTAGGTACTTCAAATTTAAATGCGCCTCTGAAGTTGATCAGGCCGTGAAAGGGAATCCGAACCTGGCTCTAAGATTCCCATTAGTCTTTGTGCGTCTCACTTCCCCTACAAGTGACTGACTTTACTCCAAGGGAAGGCCCATTTTCTCGAGCTCCCGTCTTCTCGAGAACATCGATATTCTTAAATCAGGGCCTGTGATGCCTGTTACCCCAAATAAGTTCGGTGAAAAAAAATCTGAAATACTACTTTGCCTAAGAGTAATAGCTTGAAAATGATTTGGTACTCAGTCTTAAAATTTACAAAGAGGTGTCCCTTCTTTCTGAGCATAAAACAGTTTGGGTCGAACGGTGTCGATCGATTGGTGAGCGTGTCAAATAGACCATTGCGGTTGGACTGCGGTATTGAATTTGGAGCTTTTCTTGGTAATGGAGTAGTAGGCTAGGCGGGTTGGTTACGGTGTAAAGAGAAGCTGGAGATATAGGTATGTGTGTGGATGTAATTTTCCCTGAAATAAGGTCGGGGATTCTTTTTTTTTAAGAAATGAGTAATTTCATTAACCCTGCTTATAAATGGTTAGAGTTAGGTGTAAGTAGGTATTTTAATAAATTATCCACCTGCTCAACTCTTCTCAATTATTCAAAAACGACGACAGAAACCCTGCGTTTTTTTTACGGAAAACCGCAGGCAAGTTCTCAGGTGCATTTTTAAAAAAGCAAAATTCTCACATACCGTCCTTGGCGAAGAAGCCTTAAAAATTGTCTCCGAGGTGGTCTGCCTTGCCTCTAATTACTTTCGATGGCCTTGCAATACCGTAACGAGTTTTTTGACGTTATCTAATATTGGTTATGAATTAAATTTAGGAATACATTAATGATTTGGTTTGGTACCTGTCCGAAACTTACGCAATCGGTTGACGCCGACAAGTAGAAAGTGGGTAGGAGCTTTTTGTGATTGGTTTCAGCGCTTAAAAAGGTTCGTTATTATGCAAAATCAGTGTGTTAGCTGATAATTAATCTGACAAATTTGGAATCGTAAAATATATTATGAAACAATCGTTGGTGAAATACGCGGTGGGGCTCGATGTATGACGTAAATACGCGGTGGGGCTCGATGTATGACGTAAATACGCGGTGGGGCTCGATGTATGACGTAAATACGCGGTGGGGCTCGATGTATGACGTAAATTTCCCACTTTTAACATGAAACTACCGTGAGATTAAATCATAGTGAAATAAATATGTCGGGCTATACTCGACTGACATAAGTGATTTATTTCACTATGATGTAAATTTGTTTCATTATTTAATTGAGTACTTTAACTAAACAAAAATTAAAGTAATCCTCACTGGATGAACTTTTATTATTTTTTAAACTCTGAATTAAGAAAATAGGTAGTAAGAAATGAGTTATTTGTAGGTAAAAGAATAACGTAATACACTTTTTAACCCCGTGCTTCTATTTAAGCAATTGAACATCGAGAAAGCTTACAAACATTTAAAACTGTTTCAACTGTCTCAGCATGATTTAATAAATTAGCGTCACAAAAAGCAGTTGATAACCGTAACAAAAACAGTCAAAGAGCCGCCGGCGGCACCGCATCAAATTAAACGGGATACTAATGAACCTGGGCATAATGTCGGACATTAATAAATTTGTCACCGCGTTATAGATAGGGCGAGAGTGCGATCTCGGACAATGAGCCCCGCTGAATTATAGCACTGATAGCCCATTAGTCTCGCCGAAGCTACGAAATAATGGCTAGGCGGAGATTGTCTCGGGCTGGAACTGGCCAGTTCAGAAAAAGGTTGCCACAGATTCTAAACGTAGAAACAGGCCTGATTTATCAATAAGGTTTGCTTTTGTTTAATTTACTATTATCAAAATTTATGTCTTTTAGCCTCTTCTAGAGATTTTGAGAGGCTTCGCGAACGATCTAAACTGGGTTATAATCCAGCGGGACCCCAATGCGGACTTGGGATTTTTCACATTCTGAAAGTTTGAATGAGCCTAAGCATTAGGAAATCAACCCTTTTTATTTGCAGACGTAACCATGAATTCAGAACTAGCTTCACATCTACTTGCACTTTTCTGTTGTCACAGTACAAAATAATTGGTTACTATCCTTATCAAAGTTAAATCACATCCAGTACAGCTACTTGTGCATTGGCAAGGAATAATGGGAGCTTAAGAGCCCGACGGTAATTCACGAAGCGATGGTATCGGTTGTCGATATGCCCCTTTTTATGACCATTCCGAAAGATAGAGAAAGAGTTGGCAAATTTACAGTATGCAGTACAGCTGGTTTATTGTGAGTCACTTGACTGTCAGAGAAGATGAAATCGCAGTCAGGGTATGGTTATAACTTTCTTACATTCCATTTTGACGCTGTGTTCTGAGTCTACGATGATCTATTAATATTTAAAAAGGTCTTGGCTTCCGTAAGTTTACTTTCAAATGACGCAAAGTAGATTGTTGTTTCACCTGGACCAATTACAACGAGATCCTATTGTACCTATACATAACTATAACTATAGGTAACTTAACTACAAAAGCCAACACCGCTTTTCCCTCAAGCTCCTATGTTCAGCTAAATCGCAAGCCGGACAAACCTGACTAGATGACCTATGATATATTTAACACGCGGAGGCAGGGCGTGGTCGACGCGTGCGCAACTAGGCCCTGTGGGGGGGAGGGAGGGGACAGAAGGGACAGAACGGGATGGCGGCTGTGCGAGTCATGAGATGCGAGCGGGTTATTGGTATGTGGAGCAGTGGTGTTGGGTTTAGATTGCAAAAAGTTTTAGAACTATACTCGTAGTAAGGTGTGACTTTTTTGTCTAACATCATTCATTACTAATTAATAACTTTTATTTTAATAATAAGAAAACCGGCCAAGTGCTTTTCCCCAATGTTTTAAGAATTCCAGTGTAAGCAGAGCCCTGCTCCTAAGCAAAATGTACGCAGTGTGGGGTCAACTTATATTGGTCTGCGAAATCTAGAGACAGACATAAAAATTTTAGATTTTGAGACTTTTCTGAGTGGTTGTATTATAAGAGCTACCTTCATACCAAATTTCAAGTTTCTAGGACAACTGGAAGTACCCTTTAGGTTTTCAAAGTAGGGCAATTTGTATGGAAACGACCTTTTTAATTAATGTATCTTTTGATTGCGTTGACTTAGGTGCTTGATTTCTAAACAGCTTCAAGGGACCACAGGTTTGAGTATTTGATATTAATTTCAGCATCCTACCTCCACGCGTTTCAGAGAAAAAGGATTTTGACAGACAGACAGACAGAGAGACAAACAGATAGACAGACAAACGGACAACAAAGTGATCCTATAAGGGTTCTATTTTTTCCTTTTGACGTACCCTAAAAATTAACAATATAACAGAACCAAAGCTTCTCCTAAATATTACAGTTACATAAAACAGAACAATAATTATGATAAAATAAGTCAAGAGTTAGTCAAACAACCCGGCCCTCGTCATTCCAGGCGCAAAGGTGCCCAGCACGCTCGCCGCATTACCCTTTGAACTGCGATGGATAGCCGTTAGCACTAGAAATGACCCGGAGCGAGGGTCAAGACCCTATAACACATTAGTTTTACTACTAACACTAATCTGTGTGTCTATGTGTGTGTGTGTAACTATTAAGTTTCAATGACGGCACGTGTGAGCTGCTCCTGGATTGGTATCATCATGTAGTTAGTAACAAGTCATGGTTGATAGATTTGTCTCTGCATGTATGTTGTGTTGTATGTAACTAATGAAAGGATGGATAAATATGTGTTACGCAGACTCAGCTATGTTGCACGTGTGATCCATTATTTTCTAGTGTTTTTTTAGTCAGCTTGTATTTATTTAATTTCAAAAACCAACTAAGTACATTGAAACAAAAAGGGTAAAAAAAGTTAATCTTAGTTACTCTACCTAAATAAAAATCTATATTTTAATTTTTAAGTATGTTTTAGTACTGGTACATATCCATTGTTTGCTCGTAGCAAATACACAAATACGATTAAATAAAATAAAGCGCTATTGTATTCAACTATTCATTCAAATCAAAGTGTCGACTAACAGAAGTGCTACGCAATATCCGCAAATCAACGTGCTACGCCGTAGATACAAAAATACAATATAAGATGACATGCAAGCTAGCTACATTAATTACGTTCAATCACAATTTAGTTTAGAAATCTGTCCTATACTCGCCGGAAAGATGCCCACAAGCGTTAATGCTGAACGACGTAAGCGATATTCTATCCTTGTTTTACTTTATCTTACCTACAGGCACAAAAAATTGTGTCCACGATCGCTGTGTCTTTGGCACAATCAGGAAGAGTAGACCGTGCGTTTACTTCTGAAACTCGAACTGCGTATTTTAGACCCACTGTCTTAAAAAAGTGTCTGCAGTCGCTGCCGCCTGTCCCTTGGGCGGTGTCAGGAAGAGTGGACGGGCGTCGTGCGGCGATCGCGGCCGGCTATTGATAAATCATCGACAGGCCACGCGCGCCCCCGGCTGCTGCGCAACCGCCTCGGTGGTTACCGACTACGGACAACTACTATTTTCACTATTTAGTGAAAAAAAGTTAAGGATAATGGGTACCTATGACGTACCATTCAAAGACTGAATAGATAAGGATAAGAACATCCAAATGCTTGATAACTTAATTCCAATAATTGACATCTAGGTATATTGCTATTAACATTGGGGTAGCATCGGGCAAGGGAGCATTTATTCAACTATAATTGAAATAAAACAATTGAAGGCTAATAAACTGCAGAGCTATCTCACGTTTGACGTACTAGCGATTTTTTTTAATGATACCGATACCGGTTGATAATGTTTGCTTCCTTCTTCTTATTATTTTGAGCCACACACTAATTGACACTAATAACGCACGAATGCTCGCACAACCAATACCTACGTAATAACATTTATTATAATGAAAATATTACACAAGTTTGAAATATACAAGGGTAATTTAAATCTATGTTACTTTGGCAGAAAAACCGAAAAATGTGGTGATGGATTACATTAAACAGGTTTATTATATTATAACATAAGAAATTGATCAAAAGGACACTGTAACTTTAAACGTTTCTCTTTTGATACTCAATCGCATCTCACACAATTATTTTTAAGAATTCTTTCAGTGTTCGTTTTAACCATTGCATGGCTTATCTATCTCTACTGCGTAATTTCCAACAATTTGGAAAAGACACGAAACCGATATCCGATCTACAGAATGGCGATACGTGAGCGCACAGCTATTTGGACTGAGCGTCTTAATTGAACAATCGAAGACATGCCTACTGAATTACTAGTATTCATTATATAACTGACCATTAAATACGAGACTAAGAGCAACTTGTGTATACAAAGTAATATTATAAATGTGAAAGTTCCTAACCCTGACTGTTACTTTTTCATGCCTAAACCAAGGAACCAAAGGTTTTTAGGTTAGGTTATAGTTCTACACAGATGAAGTCACGGTGTGTGCTAACCGTGACTTCATCTGTGTAGAACTATGCATTTTTGGTCTTAGTGGTTGTATTGATAAGGATAATATAAACAGAACCTTCTCATAGTGCCAATTTGCCTTAACTTAGTCTACAACGTTCAAGTATGTCTTCGACATAACTTACTATTGTCATGAACTGAAGCACAATTGTAGTGGTAATTTAACGAATTCTATTGTTTAGTTAGATAAATAGTGCTGACATTTTAGCAGATTTAATTGTACCGAACTGAGTGAATTCTTGGTACCGGTAGAGAATTCATGCGCGTGTGAGTAATTTATGGGTGCCGAGATTTTCGAAGTAGTTCAACTAAATGCCAGCGCTGCAATACTAATAGGAAATTAAAGACAGTAGGAGGTTGTTTTCGACACTAAGACTAGCTGAGTGTTCTGGCGGCTCTACTTGGCAAAGGTTTTTCTGATAAGGGCTATCTTAAACAGAAAACCATTGCTGAGAAGAGACATATGTATCATAATTTTATTGTACCTAATAATGTTTGTCGCAAGCTTTCAGAATTTCAACATGGAACTACCTTGAGATTCATCGATCATAGTGATCAACGGAGTACTTAATGAACGGATCACGGGTGTACAAAAAGTTACACAAAAAAGTTATACAAAAATACTGTAAAAAAAGTTAAACGGATCACTCACGTATATAGTCGAGCTTAGCTCGACATGTTCCGAACTAACAAGTAATACTCGAAACGCTGCGCACCAACGACGCCGTGCAGGACTAGTCCGTTGTGTACATGAGCAATCCGTTTATTTAACTTTTTTTATACAACTATACCAACTACAAAACTTTACAAACTTTAATCCAGTCTCTATAATTATGAACTCTCTATTTACATAATCTATATTCGTATGTAAATAATCGTTGTTCATTACAATAGAAGATCCCTTACTTAACTTTTGGTACTTAGGTACTTATTGCTCAAGAGTATGCATGGCATACTTAATTGAAGATTTCTTGATCTTATGCAATGAGTACAATACAATACAAGAAGTCTTTATTGAACACCACTTAACAAACACAACAGAAAAAAGATGCAATGAAAACACAAGGTAGCAAGAGCGGCCTTATCGCTACAGAGTACCGTTGGTAAGTCTTTTTATTACTGTCAGAGGTTGCTTTCGTAAGAAGATGCTACGATGCAGAGCCCTTTGCTGCACGGGATTCCCTATTTCTAATATCAAACTGCCGCTGCGGCATCGAGGCGTGTCGCACGCAGCGCCCGGAGCAGCCGCGCGCGCGCAGCTTGTAATCGATGACAACCGACTCTTACGTAAGGCAACCCCGATAACGTGCATAAAACGCCTCTTACTAAACCGCAATAGGAATTGCAATCGAAAATTGAAATCAGATTGTTGTATATACCTATATAAATGCTCCAAAAAAAAACAGTAGATAGGTACGCAGTTTGGCTGCTTTATTCTAACGTCGAAAAAGAACACTTATATATTATTAATTTAATGAGGAATGTCTTCAACAGGGTGAAGCAAACGAAAAATGTGTCATAACCATAAACTATATAAAATACGTGCTGTAGACTTTATTGCAACTCTAATGTTTTTTTGTTGACTTCATTCGGCTTGTGGAATATGTAATGGTTATTGACGATCGGATAGCCTATAATAGTGATTAGAGAACCTGACTACCTATGAAGCTTGAGGTCCCGGGTTCGATCCCCGGTCGGGACAGATATTTAGTATGATGAATACGAATGTTTGTTCTCGAGTCTTGGATATGAAATAAAATACCTATGTATCTATTTATATAAGTATGTTTATCCGTTGTCTAGTAGCACAGGCTTTGAATAGTTTGGAGCTAGGGCAATTGGTGTCAATTGTACCATGATATTTATTTATTTATTTCAAAGAAAATTCGACTAGGTACAGAAAATGACAAATAAATAGCACTTACAGCTTATTTACTAAACCTATTGCGCGAATTTTTCACATCACCTACACTACATTATACATAATTATACGAACGTTAAATAAATCAGAACAAAATAAAAATAGTAATTTAATTCCCAAACCAAAGATCCCAAACACGTGATTATGGTAAAGTACAATGTACTTACACTTCCCATATAAAGTATAATGCGACGCAATATTTTCGCTACAAGCACTCATACGCAAGGAACTATAATTTATTTAGTTACAATATTCCAAGGCAATTTCGTTGGGCCCTCAATTTTGTTCGGCGAGAAATAATTTTCGAAAATTTATGGTGTTAATAAAATCGCTGGATGGATTGATCGATATCTTGTTTTATCGGCCCCGTGCGAGAATAAAGAAAGGTACGGTACGCGCATGCGTCGCTCTTTATTAAATTGTAGCTGTACTTTATTACTACATACGATTCAGGCGCACGTCTCTGTCATGTTCGGGATTTTGAGTTGAGTATCTTATCCCCTGTGGCACTCGCGATTGGGCACTACGGAGAAAGAAGTAGATTCGACGCGGTACAATTTGTCACAATACGATACACTGGAAGATTAAACTTGAACTTTAGTGTAGCCCTAACAATCTTCACTTTTCCAGGGGCTTTAGTAAACAGTTTTTATTTAATCAAATGTTAAAAACGGCCATAAACACGGCAAGAGCTCAAAACAAAGGTAACCGCTCACCACGTTTCACATTTGAATTCAATTTTGGACGGACTTTCTAGAACAGCGTCCGGATTGACGCCAAAAGTGAGATTTAAATTGATTCGCCTTCGGTGTCACTCGACGAAACTTTTGGCAAAACTTTTAAATGCGAGTTATCCTAATTCCAATGTTATTAAATCGTGACATCGTTTGTGAGATTGTTTCTTGTTGTTTCTGAGCTGAATTTTATAATTAAGGGATTATTAAATTTCATGATGGACTTTTATTCAGAAAACAATTTTATGAAAACTGATATTGTTTTAAATGCACGTAAATCTTTGATAATTGTTGCACATGAAATATATCAAACTAAATTGATTATAAATTATAACAATCAAACTCATTTAACTGTAGATACTAATCCATTACTAACATCATAATACCACATCATCATAAATTGCGGTGCCCTTGCAGGGTTTATGTTGGCGCTTGTGTCTAATAGATCTAAGACCTTTTTATACCACATAATTGCAATAAACTATATGACTATGACTACCATGTAATGAAATGACAATGACACTTGTAAGTCAAATTCAATTCCGATCTAACTTATCACAGTGTCGTAAATGCATGGTCACGCTCGAGTTCCAGAACACGTGTTTATTTCATCAATCGACTTTGTACAAATTGCTTTATAACAAACGTATTTTTATACATAGCTCTGTAATCCGGTGTGAAATTAAGAACTGACAGCGATATAGAGAACGAGATGGCATCTATTGTTTGACGCAAACTCATTTCATACCGCACTGCGTACCTGTTAAATTTGGACGAGAATTAGAACGGTACCTAGGTCACTGTTTAGATGAAAGTGTTAGGACAGCTTTTAAGAATGTTACAAAATAAAATAGAGTTTTGCTGACCGCTTTTTAAGTTTAACAAACGGTCTTTTTTGTACAAGTTTTCTACCCCCTGAGCTTGTCGCGAAAAGTGACTTATGGTTATGGCTTATGGCTGTGTGTAGAGGTTTTAATACTCTTAATCATGAAAACAATGAAAAAAGACAAGAGGACGATCTAATACTTTCTAATTCCTATCTGCACTTTGGTCACGTTGTCAGTCCTAATAAATAATAGAATTAGTTCCCAATTACATTGTATTTGGCAGTTGGAATTCTCGAGGGCTGGTATCAGGTGTGGCGCGTGAGTCAGCGCCCGCGCTGTTTGAATTCCATAGATAACCTATTCATTTATTTATTTTATACTCTTTGCACTTCATACCTTAATCGAATGCACCAATTGACAGCGATTGCATATTCTCATTGTGTTTGAAAATGGTTCCAAGGATTGAATCTAGTGGATACTTATATACCTATAAAACCTTTAGTGAAACTATAATGTAATTTCACTTTTGCTTTATATGTCTATAAGAAGTGCATTATACACCTTACGTAAAAAGCGGTTTCCAATAACCAAAACCCGTAGTTCTTAATGTCAACCGTATGTTCGAATTGTATATTTCAGGCATACTTATACCTACAGGCCCTCTGGAAGGAAATCATGAGCGTTTCGCAAAATTAAACAAGCTCTATTATCATGGTATTAATCTAACTAATTGGCCACTTACGCGACTACATTTTAAATGCCCTTATCAGACATTTTTATGTTCATTGCGTAACACTCGTTTCCAAAATTAGTGCACAGAGAGCGGAATGACATCTGTTATTTAATTAGCTCTTATGATGTATCGGTCTTTTTGGTTTAAACAGGCGGAGAAAGTGTAAATGCTATAAAAATGTTTCAGCGGTATGTTCTCTGGATATTATACTGCTTATATTAAATTATGGATGCTGCGCTCGTACTTTTTTCAGTTGGTTGAAGTTTTGATATTAGCCAATAATTGATACCTATGTAGGTCAGAAAACACGCTTTAGACCAGATTAGGACGATCTACGGCATAGACAGAACCCATGTACGAAGTAGAACCAAGCTGATTTTGTTGTTTCTCTGGACTATAAACAAAATATGTTTTGATGAAAATTACGTTAAAGTACATCTACAAACTTAATAAATAAAAACTGAAATTAAACTAAACTAAAACAGTACAATAAATACTAAATCCTAAATTAGAATTAAAATAAAACTACTTTACAAAAATTAAAACATGTCTAAAAAAGAAAAAAGAAGTCCCCTTGGGCATGGTACCAAAGATCCTGGCAGCGTTCCCTCTTGGGATGGCTAGGCTTAGCCTTTGTCCGATAAAGCTACCGGCTTGAGGTAAGTATATAGACAGACCTAAACTATTTGATAAACGTAAAGCGCGTTGACTGCGCGTCTTGTTGACCTGTGAAGCTGATGATGGGTGGGCGGTCGGATGCGCCTCTTATAGTGATTAATAACGTATAGATACGACTTGATAAAATTTGACAACCCTATAACTTGGTCAACAAGACCCGGGCCCTACAGACCCAGCGGATAAATCAGACAAGACTCGGCAAATGGCGCTATTAAATGTATTTATGGTACACTACACTACCTAGTAAGCTGCTTTTCCATCAGAAAAGTGCAGCTTAACCTCCGTAGGTACCTCATGGTGTGTAAATATCCACCAGTTAGAATCGTTTCTTTTCTTAGCTTAGCTTAGATTTCTGTTTCCATTAATGCTAAAGAAGCTAAGCACATATCTGGTGGAAATACAGCCCTAATAATCGTATAATTTTGGCAGGACTGTTAACAATTAACAACCCGTAGTTTTATGCTATATAAGCCATAACGTAATGTTTTTTTTTAACGTAAAAATAAATAGCTACGAATTATTCGTATTATTTGGGCACGAAATATATTATTCATACCTACTGCTTTAAAAACAGACATATCGATAAACAGTAAATCGTAAAGTATTTAACTAAGAGGTCATTATTTGATAAGAAAATTAAAACGACAAAATTGAAATGATATTAATATTTTATTAAACTTAAGATGTCGTTCATATTCTTGGACGTTTATAACTATAACGAATGGTCTCCCTAATTGGCGCATGCGTACGGACTTTACATATTAATAATCACTTGCTCAGGGCACTTTGCTTCAAAGAAAATACCTATATCAAGTTTAATCGATGGACGAATGACGCCACGCTGGGCCAGGTAACACGGGAAGCCCAAGAATATCACCCAAGTGTCACGTGGTTACACGTGAATTTACGACTAAAGACACAACTTTAATTTTTAATGCAACTTCACACAGCCACAACATTATTGTGCAAATATTTTGGATAGCACTTTTTTTTTTATTCGCAACTTTTTAGGCTGTTGGTGGCCCATTTGCCCACACCGCGGGTCGAAATGTGTCAGCGGGACTTACAAATTCGAGTTTGGTGTGTTCGGATCGGAGTTATTTGGAAATATTACTGTTATAAACAAACTGTTGCATTATAAATTGATGGTAACAGAGCTCTAAGATTGCTGAGTCAAAAGCTGGTTCCATTAGGGTTTGTGCTTCATGAATTTTATGTTATACTTTACTACATTTTCTCTAGTACTAAATACCTATTTTTTAGAATTGCATATACCTATTTTTAGCTTTTCATACTCGTCAGAAAACACGTCACGCTATTTTTAGATTATCTCTGTTTTATTAAATCAGGCGTTACTTTGCGAAGGTCCATTCCATATTTATGAACTAAAAACAATTACTTTGCTCACCCGCGACCACTAATGACAAATAGTTATATCTGTGCGGCAAATGTATGTTTCCATGCAACACCTCCGCCTCCACTGCTACACGCTGCTGTCATTAGTGGTCGCGTGTGAGCAAAGTAATTGTTTTTAGTTCATATCTTTGTTTTTACTTAATCAATAAATATTACCAATAATTTGAACTAAAGTCATATTAACGAGTTAAAATTAATTTGTTCCTTTTAAAAGAAACATTCGCATTAACCTGTCCATATCAATAACATGTAGGTTTTTATAAATCTTACTTACGTCAGGTTAACTTGCATTAAGTGCAGTTTACAAGAGCAATATACCTCCTATCAATTAACTTATTCATTGTTATTCTGCGAAGTCGTAATAAATAAGGCTTTTTAACGGTAGCCGGTGGCCGCTGGAACTGTGGAGCGGAGCGTCATATTCTTCAAAAAGTCACATTTCCATCGGCAGACAACATGCGGCTCTTTCTGTCATAATGAAATTATTTAATATCCATTGCACGCGTTTTATTTATTGTTCTCGATATCTCTCGCTTAATTGGTTATCTTTTAATTTATCGATCTGCTCGATAAGACATCACTGGCAAACGCCAGTGGCAAGCCGGGGTAGAGTACGGAATAACGATGCAGAGTCAAGTAATTTGAAATGCCTAATTAATCTACGAGAACCTTTCCTAAGTATAAAATATCACTTGTTATCAAAAATGAAGTCGTATTACGTTTATCTGTTAAATTGAGCCTTGAATTACGAACTGTAACTGCAGTTTTAGAATGTCTAACTTACTGGCCGACGTTAATATAAATTCTTAATTAACCTTCAATAAATCGAAGTCTTTATTGCGAAAAGAAATTTCTTAAACGTGCCCCGTCATCGTATTGCAATTTAAAACGTCTGTCTTTGGGACACGCCGATCTTTATCTTGAATATATTATGTAAGGTTCATGTTCAACATAGATATTATACGATATTTATCTACGTTTGACTATGCGGCCTCTGTTTTTCTGTTAACTGCATTGAGGGTAACGAACAATAATTCATTCATTCATGCATTTAAAAAATGTAATAGGCGTAATACATCTGAAGATACAATTTTGTTGGAAATAGTTATGACTACAATAATACATAGGAGCTTAATTCGATGAAGCGCACTTAATTACTTTGCATGGTTCCTTTGTGGGTGCATCAAAAAAATCACTTAAATAAAATTATGCAGACTCATTTAATTTACTTGCACTTTTGAGGCCCAGATTGTTTTGAAACAAGGTGCGGCCGTCATCATACCGTTATGCAACAAACATCATAGCGATCATTATTAATACCAAACAGAGCATTAAATACGAACTCTCGTTTAACATTCGTCAATCGTCTTATAATTGCAACTTTACGAAACTATTTAATATGTTTTTAATTAAAAAGTTACAACACTGTGTGACAGGCACCTGCAATCCTTTTAGTTGCACCGATGCATTATTGACAGTAAAATATTGAATTACATTGCACTTTTTAGGGTGCCGGTAAAGAAATTATTATTGAAATATTTACTCACTTCTGACATTTCAATTTAAAATGAAGTGTGCGCAGCAGAGCGGATGAATATAAAAATACCATTTCATAGTATATTTAGCTTCAGATTCGGGCAGGAAGTCAAAAATAACAGTACAACTACGCTTCTGTTATACTGGGCAATTTGCATAATTGACCAAAGGGCCTCGCATCGCAGCTTCGGTGAGAATGGGCAGATTTATATTTTTTTATTAGGAAAACGACCTGGCCCCTTACTATTTCACCATCTTTGTAATTGTCAGTTTTATATGACAATACGAACTACATTTTTTTGAAATAATGAAGCCCGCTAAAACAAAAGCTCTTCAAGTCAACAGTTAACACGAATTTACATTGAAAACCGACAATTGTAAAATTGGTGAAATAGGGGCCAGTTTTAAATGCATTTTAGTACTTCTGATAATTATCTATCTTCGATTGAGCAATAAAGGAATACTTAGACATAATGAAAACGGGATATTAACCGCGATTACCTTATAGGTTTGATGAGCTCCCGATATTTCGATGCAGTTGCATGCATCATGATCACGGGCCATGACGATTTGCCCGTGATCATGATGCATGCAATTGCATCGAAATATCGGGAGCTCATCAAATCTATAAGGTAATCGCGGTCAATATCCCGTTTTCATTATGTCTAATGCAATTAACCGCGAATCATTTCAAACTGTTAAAGGAATACTTTCCAATTAAAAATTGTGGCTACCACGGGTAGTTAAATATCGTATAGACTTTTATTTTGTATGTAAAAACAAAGTTCATACGTAGTTTATTAAATAAAATTAAACTCTAATGAGTTAAAATTACGGATATTTTTCGCTCCTCGGTTACCTAGTCCTAAATAGATTAAAACATTTAAGCAGTTTGCGTGACAGCCAATGAAATGATTTTAATTTAAATTCCGTGTTTAAATCGTGTTAAGCTTAATTAGCTTTGAGCTGTGATGGATATATCGGCAATAACAATCCAGGTGCACTAGGTTTGGTACTAATTAATTGATTGCAATCTAGTGATCAAAAGCTTCAAATGTAAATACAAAAAAGTATTAAGTTAGGTATTCGTGGTTTAAGGAACAAATTTAGTCAATGATGCAATCATGAAAAGTTTACGGTGTACCTTCTTTTTTTGACTCGGAACAGAACCTTATTTTCAGACTTTTCCGAGATTAACGAAATTAAAGTACATAATACAAACATTGTTCTGAAAGTTTGAATAAATTGATAGAGCATTAGCCGTCAATATTTGCGCTCACACCACAAATTGCCTTAAGTACTAATAAATCCCAGCTCAGCACGTCCGTTTACGTAAAACATTACATAAAACAAATGAAAATTGAAAAACTCATTTGCGCGTATCCTTGACACGCCGTAGACGCACCGCGCACGTCTGGCCGAGATTGGCGTGGTACTATTTCGGGCAGAGTCAATCATGATTTCTTTGTATTACTTTACAATAAACATGTACGTGAGCGACTGCCGTCCCCCGCTGACCGACTTACCCTGACCTTTCGCACTGGTTGATTTTGATCTTAAATTTCATTGGTGCAAGGACTATTGATTGCAAACAAAATTAATTGGATAGGCCGTTTCATTAATAATA
The DNA here is from genome assembly GCA_963691665.1 of Clepsis dumicolana. Taxonomy (NCBI): domain Eukaryota; kingdom Metazoa; phylum Arthropoda; class Insecta; order Lepidoptera; family Tortricidae; genus Clepsis; species Clepsis dumicolana. The sequence continues at coordinate 6,671,997 of OY829519.1, forward strand.
GGTTCCAACCGTTATGGTATAAATATCTAAAGCATGGTTTAAACCAGATTTCCGTAGAATCAATTAAAATATTAAACCATTTAAGAATGAGGTGAAGACCGATTGAAATATCAGAGATTATCTTAATAAATACCTCGTTTAAAGTATAACACTAAAGTGTGGCAAGACTATCATGTTATCACAGATCCAAACCCCAGCAATCTCGAAAAATCTCGTGGTGCGTGGTTGCTGAAACCACCCCGAATTCTCCTGGGCCAGTTCCCCGCAGCTCGTAAACTACACAGCCGCCTCTCCACCGCGATTACAATATTTTCTCCCCGACAAGCCTTAACGATACTTTAAACGGTGCGCCGTTCAATTTTTGCGCCTCCGCTTCTTATTTGCACGGCTCCCCGAATTCAATTTAACACTCATCGATTTTTGTGTGGTATACTTTCAAAAAGTAAATAACGTTAACAACAAGCGCTCCATAGGCGGCTGGGTGATAATTTTGGTAAAATTGCAGAAACGGTGAGAAATAATCGGTATTCTGCGATCGCGTAATTGGTGTCATAAATTTGTTGAGTGGTGGGTTTGTCGTAAGTGGAAGGCAAAAGACTGCCGGTAACTGAAAGGCTTGTTTAGTGCATACCACGACATATCGATTAGTCTGTTTTATTTTCATTAAAGACTAAAAGGTACTTTTTAGGAGAGCATAATTTATATTATTAATAATTTTTCTTTTTTAAATTACTTCGAAATATTTTTAGACAAGCACGACTTTTTCTACTAAAGAGTGTTGTCTAAATAATATTACACTAGCGTATTTTATAACACTAGCCGATCCGGCGAACTTCGTACCGCCATAGGCCGTTCCATAGAAAATGAATTTTTAACCCCCGACGAAAAAGAGGGGTGTTATAAGTTTGACCTCTGTATCTGTGTATCTGTCTATGGCATCATAGCTCCCAAACGAATGGACCGATTTCGATGCGGTTTTTTTTACTCGAAAGCTAGCGTAATCGAAATGGTTCTTAGCTAAGTTTCATTAAAATCCGTTCACCCGTTTTTGAAATATTGAACTTTGAAATGACAATGTCTTGGGTTTTTCAACTTTTTTAAGTTTAGTAAGTCATTGTTTTTGTTTACGTGATTTTTCCCCTCTTTTATATCAATTATTCTGCTATTCGAAGCGGAGACAAGTCCAACAAATCGAAGATCATACAAATCGACCCAACTCTTCTTGACTTATGAATGGTGTAAGTAACTAAATAATTAACACGGTCTTATTTTATACATATAATTAAAATAATCTATTATAATATGGATATAGATTCTGCGGGTGCAAATACGCATTAGCCCTTATGTCTATGAGACCCGCCGATTGTAAGAGCAACATGTCAGCGGAAGCAACACAAACGTATCAATACCAATGGAGGACGTTCACAGATTGGTGTCAGCGGGACCTAAAAATCTGGTCACTAAAATTAGGACACCTATTCAAAGTAATCTATTTATAAGTGCCATGGCACCAATTAGATAGTGGCATAAGACCGTTCATTAAATCAATTGTTGAAATCGAATAAGTCAATGAAATCCCCTGAAACATTTTGGAGTTAACCCCGCACTGCGATCGTCGATTAACACTTTCAATGGTGACAGTCACGCGAGCCTGCCGTTCCGTCCGATTCCACGAATGATACAGTTTAGAAATATTTTTATTTCGAGCCAATTGATTTCAATTGGTTACAGACACGATTACTAGGTCGAATAAGGTATCATTCACATAAAAGGGCGTAGCGTTTGCTCGTTTTAGAATTACTTTATAATACCCCCCCCCCTCCCCTCCTCCCCGATCTTATCTCTGAAGTTTGCAGAGAGAAAAATCTGAAATTATGATGTATTGTTATGTATTGTTTATGTACAGATTAAAGGAAAAATAAAAGATAGTCTTTTCTTAAATAACACATATTTTAAGGAATCATCTAAATTACTTGTGTGCGATTCCGATCGCACACATCGATAGCAAAGATTTTCGTGAATATTGGTACTCGTAACTACACAAATGTAGTGTCGGAATGAAAAAGATGAAGTGTATAAATTTTATATTCTAGAGCGTCAAGAAGGGAATGACGAATACCGAAGTGATGTCAGCGTAACAGCCAAGCAAGCAAAAGGCAACGACCGAGCGGCATTTGCACGGATAAAAGGCTGCAAACAGTAAACATTAGAGTGAAGATATAGTAACAAGAGAGGAAAGAAGATAAATTAAAATAACGGCGCAGGATCGTGAGGGCAGCGCGGACGTGCGCGGGAGTATCTCACGCGATCGCGCGTCCTGACGATCGTATCGCCGACGGGTCACTGTGTCGGTCGGCTGTCCAACGCTCACATACCATCGTATCGCAAAGTAAACAAAAGTACCTGTTTTATAAACAATAACGTAAACAACATGTCCTGTGTGAAGGTTTCAATGATGCTTAAGTTAAACACATAGACGTGTATCAAACACATAGACGTGTATCAAAGTGACGATAGTTTTTCTTTCAGTAAAGTTTATGCTATTTTGTGTAGAAGCAGAGAAGGATAAGTTAATGCTATTTCCAAAGATGCGACTCGAAAGCAATTTAGCAAAATAGTGAGGTAAGTTGTTCGAAGTCGTTAAAAGTCAATCGAAAGATCTCTAGGTTTCTTGGATATGTCGATTAACGAAATCAATTAAGACACCGGTGCACTAAAAAATACCGCCATCTCACCGTAATCAACGGGCATAAACAGCGCCTCTAATCAGAAGACGGTAGCTCAATCAAATGAACGCAATAAATCTCCCAAAACCAGAAGATTCAATTACACGGCTACCGGAAGGCAAGACGAGTGGCAATAACAAATTGTCCAAGATAAATAAAACCTTTTTATTCGGTCGGAGACGTCCCGAACTCGTTTCCCTTATCGACGTCGGTTGCAGCTTTTCTCAACAATTTATCGAACGCTTTATGTTTTGGTCAAAAATTAATTGGTCCTCTTGAGTGAAAGCCATGCCGCTTTTAAACTGTAATGTAACGCTTAAAGACACTTAAGCTAAAGATCTGGAGATAAACATCGGCACATAGACTGTATCATCTGATACATTGACCACTCACATGATGATAGCAAGTACGCCCTTACTATGACATGGACGTCAATCGTCCGGTGATCTGTGATTACGATTTGATATATGAATGGATACAATCATAACTTTACACCTCAGGGTAAATGCTTGAGTTATTATCCCCAGAAATGCCTATCTTGGGCCGAGTCATTCGGCGTGCGCGAGCTAGTAAGCTTAAAGTGTTATAATAGCAAAAATATGCGTAAACTAAACCAGATCGCGGTTATGATGAATACGAAATATTGAGATATGCGATTTAATAACAGTCGCGAAACGGTCTGACTTAGTTATCTGGAATTACATTTAGAAGTCAGGGAATGTAGGTAGAGGTAGGTATAAATACAATATGTACAAGTCATCCTACAAGAATATCTGCGATGACTAAACAGATAGGTAAGTAATAAGTATGATAGTTGTTTTGGAGCTACTTCAGATAAACTTTTAGTAGGTACTCATAAGTATATACCTACAGTTTATTCAATTTTAGTCTGCGCTACGAGTAATTATTATTTCGGATCTAAAGTCACTATTCATTATTAGGGGCATACTTCTTATGTTGGGCCTAGCCAAGATATCATAATGCATTAATAAGCGGAATACAGTAAAATTTTACCGTAGCGGAAATAACAATCAATTTAAGTTAGCAATCATTAAGATACCATTGCCGTAATCAGTCGCGTGAGTCATTGCCATACAAAGAAAACCCGTCAAGTGCAAGTTGGTGTTATGTGAATAGTTGCATAGCGATAAGCTAGTTCACAATGGGTATTAAATTAATATCGACGTAATATTCCTATAGGAGATATAACATGCTGAAAAAAACAGCTGCATCATACAAATTGATCGACCAAAATCTCATCATAACTTTTCCTTTTTATTACCATTTTGGTAGGAACTTAAAAACAGTGCCCTAAGCACGACTTGTCGAATCCTGCGTTACGTTACTGTTATCGTATCGAGATCGAGAAATCTCATACTAAATTTTAGTTCCAAATACGCTCACGGGCGGGCGCTGTTCCAAACGTCATACAAACTCGTTATAGTTTACTATTCGATTTTACGTGACGCAGGATTCGACAAGTCGGGCTTAGGGCACTGATAGCAACTTTAAGTTAATAACCGACTCTAACTCGTTTTGAATATCTCCTCATGCCACATAAATAAAAGACAATTGTGACTCATAGAGAAGACGTCCAAAAAATTTTTATTCTTTACAACAGAACCCTACAACCAATTTTAAAAGTAATCGCCGGCATAAGTGCCTTCAAATACACATTTAAAGCAATGTATGAATAACTAAGTATTTGTGTGTACCAGCGAAGGGCATCCGTGGCGTGGCGCGTAAGACCGCAACTCAGTTCTGAAGCTTATCTATAGGAGGCATCCGCAACCAAACATACCGACACGACTCCGCAACATCTGTGATCATAGTGCACATACTTAAGTCAGCTGTGTGTCATTATTTAAAGGAAATTTTTAGTTTCCGATTTTACGTCATTTTGACGGTAGTCCGGTTACTGTATTTTTAACCGACTTCAAAAAAGGAGGAGGTTCTACGTTCCACGTAGAACAAACGTAGAGTTTGTTTTTTTTTTTAATGCATGTTCATCGATTACTCCGTCAATTGTAGACCGATTTTCAATTTTTTTTTTATTTGAAAGGGTATACTCCTGAGGTGGTCCCATTATCACCAAATCATGATCTGATGATGGGATCCCAGGGAAATCGAGGGCAACCCTCAAATTTTACAGGCACGTACTATGTGTTTCATATATTTTCTAAGGTTATTCAAGTATTTGCGTCTGGTAGTCATCATCTCATGATGATGAGCTGATGATGGAAGGTACAACTCCTTAGCGGTTAGGAGTTGGAGGATAATTCTGAAAATGTTAAATCATTATTCGAAAGGGTATACTCCTGAGGTGGTCCCACTGTCACCAACTCATGATCTGATGATGGGATCTCAGGGAAATCGAGGGCAACCCTCAAATTTTATAGGCACGTATCATGTGTTTCATATATTTTCTAAGGCTATTCAAGTATTTGCATCTGGTAGTCATCATCTTATGTTGATGAGCTGATGATGGAAGGTACAACTCCTTAACGGTTAGGAGTTGGAGGATAATTCTGAAAATGGTAATCGACGTCAAATTGTGAAATAAAAATCTTTTAACAAAAAAGTAAAACCGCCTTCAAAATAATCCTCGAAAATAATGATAAATAAATAAAATAAAATAAAATGCGTTTATTTCGGACAACAGAAACTAAAGCCTCAAGTTTTATGGCCTAGCACTAAGCAGCAGATATATGAAGTCGGTGCTTCATTCAAAGAATATTCCGCTCGCACCGCAGGATTATTTTACGTTTTTTTTATAAGGTGTTTTGTAAGCACATGAGTTACACAGCTGGACCTGGGTAAGAATCCCACTTCGATATTTTTTCTGTTATGGATACATAGAAATCTGAAGTTTATTATAAATGTCTATCAGGACAAGAACATAATATATTTACCTATACCATAAAGTATCAAGTGATAAAGTAATATCAAAAGTAGTTTCACGTTCTGCAATCGTTTTTTTTTTAACAACTTACAGAGCCAATGATGGTTCATTTTATGAACTAAACACAATTACTTTGCCTACCCGTGATCGCACGTGTAAGACAGCTACGTCTATAAATATACGTTTTAATACCACCGGGCCTGCCACACGAATCAACACATGTCACATAGACCCAACTATCGCCACCACCACTACACTATACAGTGACGCGTTTCGAACTCTCTACGAACTCATTCTCAAAGCATCAAATTTATTCGTATTGAATGGCCAACAATATACCAGCAGTAACATTGTCAGCTTTTCTCTGCACATCAAAGCACTCAATTAACTGTAGCACTGGAAAATAAATACTTTGTCCGATGTGTCATATCGCCAGCTATCCCGGTCAGTGTTTTATACATACCTTGAAACTAATCGTTCATCTTATTGTATAAAGTCGTTTTTACGTAGGTATTTTGAAATAATGGACAAACTATTTTTGTAACGAAAAAGCGAACAAGGGATGAATTAAAAGATAAAGCTAGTCCCGGATTTCTGTGCCTCCCCTGCAGGCTATAATATATTTATGTATAAAGTACCTACTCGTATTTTGTTGTCAATCGCTAGAAAAAATGGTGCACTTACGAACAACACTTACCGAGTCCCCGTACATCGCTCGTCAAACAAATCAGCTAACTACCAGTCCCAAACCTCGGCTTCTATTTAAACGTGATTAATTTCATTACCAAATATACGTAATTGGTTTTTATTGCTGTCGGTATCTTGAAACGATTATCGGCGTCTTTGAGGACATTAACTTAGTACGGAAATTGCCAAAAAGTGTCGCGAGAGAAGTCCAAGCTGGTTTGAGGTTTCGATGGATGCTTTTAATTAGCAAATGCTGGGTCATTTATTACTGCCCACGCTATTAGATGGTATGAAACCAATGGCTATTTGTGTTCAAGTAAATTATGTGTAAAAGGTGTTTTACACCCTGCTGTTTCCAAAATTGTATTTGCATGGACTTTCCTTTCACATGGTTTAAAATCTAAAGATGTATGTTCATTGTGCTTCGACAATGACCTCGTAGAGTGTCGAAACGCGTCAGCGTTTAGTGTAGTGATGCTGGAGATAGATGGGTCTGTATGACATGTGTCGATTCGTGTAGCAGTGGAGATGGAGGTGTTGCATGGAAACATACATTTGCCGCACAGAAGTAACTATTTTTTACGTGTGGTTAAGGGTGAACAAATTAATTGTTTTTAGTTCACAAAATTCATGTTCGTTAGTGAAAGATCAGCACACGGCACCCATTTACCATGTAAGTCACATAAAAATGAAATCTTCTCCAGCCGTCTTCGCCGTAGGTTACCAGTCAGCCCCCAATCGAAACTCTAAACTAAAAAGTAATCACTCCTGCAGTTCAATATCACTGCTATCTATTTTACGTTTTATTACGTTCCGTTTTCCAAGGCGTAATCCGTTTGTTATGAACATATACAAACGGCGAACGCCGCTAATCACAACTCCAGATACAATTTATTTCGGTCTCTTTACTCCGGACCATCTCCGCTCACCGGTACGCGCGTAAGCATCATTCGGAAAATTCTATTTTCAATTGCACGATAATAGCCGTTTAAAAAATATATTTTGAAGATTTTTCCACGCTAATGTCTAAATAATTTACAGTCCTAGTGATAACGGAATTCGAACAAAGATAAAAATGAGTGTGCTGTGTAGATAGTACGATAAAACTCACCGTCGAGATAGGACCACTGTTAATTACTAACAAAAACTTTGGGTCTTTAAGGACGAAAATGTTTATTTTTGTGGTGCTTAGTGCAATCGGATTAATACCTTACGGTGAGTTTCTGTTATTTTTCTATCTGGACGAACTGTCAGATGCCCATTGTTTGAAATTATTAATTTAGCTAATTTTGATAGAGTCAAATAGATTACAATTAAAATAAGGTACTTCTGGTATAAAAATATTTAAGCGAGCTGCATTACTTTCATTATCTAGGTACTTGACACATACCTAGTCGTACCAACATGCTGGTGTACTGTTACTATCAAACGTTATCTATGCTACCAATGGATAAACAAAGAGGTCACAAGGATTAGCTATATACTTTTGAGTTAGAGACGGCAGCTGGTCTTCCGGTGAACAGCCCAAGGAACAAAGACAAATATTGTGTCCATACAACTCACAAAATGACCATCCTCTCTACGGTAGAGTCACCCACTCCACCTTCCAAGCCTATCGGCGACACGCTAAAATTATTGTCAATAAACAAAACGCGGTTACATCCGTTGCGTAACGTTGTATCACGCATCAGAATTCCTATTTGTCGTTACAACGAGGTGGAGCCGCCTGCGCCCGCGCCGCTCAACAATGGACCAGCTCATCCCGTCTAGCAACTACTGCTAAATAAATATTTATTTATTCTACTGTTGACAAACGTATTTACATTGTCAATGAGCATCTAAGCATGTCGACATGCGCGTGGGCACGGGATTTTATGTTGATCGTCGCTTGTTTATGAATTGGGTCACCGCTGTGGCTTGTGCCGGTGACGGCGGTATAAATAGATGAACGAGTTTTAGATTAACTGGTTACTGTTTTAAACTAAAGCAACTGGCTTACAAATACATATATCGATGATTGACAGAAAGGCGTCAAAAACTTGTGTAGAGTCAAGGGCACCTACAATATCTATCTATCTTCTCAAAGTTGCAAAAAAATGTATGTACGCATATTTATAGGTGCCCTTTTGACTGCACATCAAATACAATCCTTTAAGAGATGTAGTGGTGGTATATTTTGACGCAGTGCACACGCATTTGTTCATAGGCAAGATATAAAACCTTCGTACTTCATAGACATTAAGAGTACCATGAACTCTCAGTAAATTGGTAGGCAGGACAGTTTGTCGACTAGAATTATTTACTGACTTTGACATTTTGCGAAAAACATCAAACCTAGGAGAAATGTTAAGACTAAGACTATGTTGTCTGCTTTGGTTATCCGTAAGTTCGTAGAAAGCGCTCTAGCCGCGGTTACAATGGACAAGGTGCCGCACTTATCCATGCACAATTATGTCAGACGCCTATCAACCACTTTCCCGGGCGGGCGGCTCTTCACGCATCGGCGACTGACCGCCGGCTAAAACCGCGGACAGATGGATAACACCAAAAATTATCCCGTGTAACAAATTATGTCTGCAGAAAAGATAATCATCATTATCACCACAGGACTCTATTGTCCTGCGGATGACTCAAACGTTGTCGATGGCAGAGATTGTAGATGTCGACAAGAAAAACTATGACGGAATGAAGTACCAACTACTTAGGTACAATTTTATGCCTCTTGAATAGCTCTTTTATTGAATTATCAGGAAACAAACGATGTCAGTGTAGTCAGCAGTCACCGTTTAAACCACAGTCAGATGTGCGAATTATCATCATGTGGTATTAATGACACCAGTCTGACACCAAACTGAGCAAGGCTTAAACTCTGAGTACTACAAAACAAATAAACATATAAGTACATATGTAAGTACTTATCTATATTAACATAGGAAGCAATAACTTTGGAAGGATACTACGAGCACAGAAGAGTGAGAGATTTGACATAGGTAGGTGCATAATTAAAGGTTTTATGGAGAAGAAATGCAGAAAGCTGAAAAAAATACTTAGTTAAATTTACCTAAATAATAATTTAGCAAATTAAGGTCTTTAAATGCTGATGCTCATAAACAAATAAGGGTAGTTAAGTACGTCAACTTCCAGAGGTCAGGCAAAATTCGCAAAGGATTAGGAACAACAGCAGAGTGCGTACGTACAAATAAAGTTGTAACTCTTGCTGTAGACCTGTGAAAGCATAAAATCGTAACTTTCTCCAAGGCGTCGAAAAGCCGCTGGCGTGGTTACGCGTGTACAACCGTCTTTATTGGAGCACTTCGCCTCATTACGCTTAGTTTCGCCGTCGGTGTTCTATGACAAAACGAGATGATACCTACTCTGCGGTTTTCTGGGAAATTGTAATCGCGAAAACACAGAAAAGGTCGCGATGAAACTTCAGAGAATATAAAATACAGACTATGAGTCAACTTCAAAAGGAGAAAAGTGAAAGAAAAGCGAACGATCGAGTTAAATAAGTGGCCGCTCTGGGCACGGCATACCAACGCATCGAGAGCGGATTCTCTCGCTTTCAATAATTACGTAGTGTACGCGCTGAGTGTATCGGAACGACAGGCTGATGACCGGTAAAATGGCGCGAAACGCGAGAAAATGACATACGATTGCAGCGGTTAAAACAAACGTAAACTGCGCTCCGGAGCGGTCATTACGCAGGCTCGGCGATCAGTTACGGACAGGTAAAGGCTGGTGCACAGTGAGATTGGACATGCAGGACGCGGGCAAATGTCAGGAGTCAGAAGTCGATCGATACGGCAATGCCGGCGAGGCGATGAGGGAGCAATTCTGGTGCACAAATTGGCGATCACGATCTCAGCTGTAGCGCTTACTGTTACTGTTCGAATTGGATTACGACTTTAGAATACTTTAACAATAAAAATGTATTTAAATTTATCTTAGGATGCCTGAAAAGAAGCGATCTTTTAGTTGCAAATACTCTTAATTGGCCATTCTTGCACTTTGTCATGTTATACTAAATAGGTACCTATGGGTCACAAATAGTTTATCGAACATAACTTCCTACCGTAATTTGGAATAATAAAAGTGCAGGACCCAGTTCAATAATAATGTACCTACCTATCTATTGAGATCCGCGGAGAATGACGAAGTTTAAAAAAAAAACATTTGTGCAGAAATACCTAATAATAAATTGATCCACCACGCCAATTCTTCTTTAACTTTTTACTACACTTGAACTCCTAAAAACAGGTCTGGGGTTAAAAGGTCTTAAAATTTTTCTTCAGATTTTTTACATAATTTTGTATGAAATTGACTACTTTGCCGCTCTTCCGCAATCCGCACACCATCTAAAACAATAGAATGAGGAACGTACAGTCAACGACACAAGTAGCTTGACATTTTTGTACCTTGTCACTCTACAGGCAATGCCCAGCTACTCCCACACAAGGTATACCTACAAAAATGACAAACTACTTTTGATGCTGATTGTAGGTAGGTAGGGTTACCAGATGGAAAATTTAAGTCCGGAGAAAAAGCCTGAGATTTTGCAAAGTTGTCGCAAACATAATTTTGTGGAAAAAAGTAAAAAAAAAAGGGGGGGGGGGGGTTTGAGCAGTCAGTTCGACTTGAGCCAATGCCATAACTAGACTAGACTGCGCTCCGTGTTGAGCGAACGGGAGTCTGAATCGGATACGAGCGAGTAGGATAAAGAAGGCTATATTTTATTTTAGTAAACTTTTAATAAAAAAATCTACTAAAATCTTTGGGGTTTTATTTATAATTGTGTATGTAACTAACATAGTTATAAGTTTATTTTTACTAACCATTATTGTAATTTAGTTTAATTAGTTTCAGCTTGGATTTGTTGTAATTGTAAATAGTTTTTATTGAATAAAGTATTTATTTTAAAAATCTACTCTATTTTATTGAGAATTCTAAAAACCCTGAAATTTCCTAAGATTTCCAAAAGCCGGCCGCAATCCTGAGAATAGCCTAAAAATCCTTAGAGCTCTGGTCAAATCCTGAGATATGGTAACCCTAATTGTAGGTACCTTCATAAGTTACATTACACGTTGTCATTCTTACCTAACAGTAACGCCAGAAAGCTGCTTCTACCAGCGCTGTCTCAGCTGCCACCCTGACGACGCCGCTTCCCCCGGCTCGCCGATAGACTGCCGCCCCTCCAACTGGGTCACCGCGCAGTGGATACACAACCTCGGCCACCCGCCGCCTTCCACGGACTCTAAGGTGCCTGTCGAGTACCGGTGCTTGAAGATGGTGGCTACGCCTGATGATAAGTCATGTGAGTCGTGTTTACAAGACTTTGTTTGGTGCTGTTTTAAAAGCCCCTGAATTTGAAATTTGAGCAATGTTGCTTCAACTTGTGTTTGAAGCTACTTTAGGTAGGTATTAATAAAAGAGAAGCCGATTCTAAAGTTCGGTAAAATCTGATAAAAATAGGTTCACCAATTTACTCACATAGGTACACACCGGCTCCTTCAATTGTCATTATTTTCATAAGGGGTTTCTCTTCTAAATTGGTAGGTTCACTCTAACGGAACAATCTATGTATAGGTATGGTAAAGTGGTCATCGGTGTCGAATATACCTAGTCATAGCTCAGACAGCATTCAATTGTTTTTTGTTTCAGTTGGCAACACAGTAGACACTCTTCGTGGTTGCGTCCCCAAGGTTCAAGTAGATTCTGTCTGTCTCGCTCTAAAGGCAGTGGAACGAGCGAGAGGCCACAGTGACGCACGTTGTTATACGTGCAATTGGAATAACTGTAATTCAGCTGAAAGAACGCAAATTGTGGCGCTACCTCTACTACTAATGACATACTTGTTTTATTTATTACTTACATAGGATAATAGGACAATTATAATATATGTGAATAAATTATTATGCCTGTTCGTTTCGGCATTTATACAGAAATAAAATACAGTGTGATTGTAAAAAAAGTGTATTTTCCATTTGTCAACATCGAGTATTTTGTATAAAATAATTCCTGTTGAAATCACACAACCGTTCTATTTTATTTATACAGAAAAAGTCTACAATAAGTAAAAAACTTTTTAACAAGAATTATGATTTTTTCCATAGAATTAGTGATATGTTATAAAATTCGAGTGTATTCGAGTTAATATTTTTTTCTACTGTTATACTTATAATAATTACAATGAACTGCTACTTATCACTAGAAGCCTTTTTATTTTGTTATTGCCAAACCTAACTAAATACATACCTACAGACTAGACATTTTTAGCTACGAAATTATAGATTTCTACATTAAAATTAACGTCCGACGCCCATCACTTTTATATCATCTACCTATTGCAAAAATACATACAGGCCTATGGAGTTTAAAATTATCAAAAACATAAATGCAAATTCGTTAGACAGGTACTAAAATACATTATTGGTAAAAAATAACTAAGTTATTCATCAAGCATTAACATGTGGTCCAACATCATATAATTTATTTTATACTACATATATTTTAGATTAAATGTTTTATCTGTTTCTTGTAAAAGCAAAATATGACAGACAAAGATAAATCTATTAAACAAGACGAGTTTAGGGAGCTTAGTTTGTGATACGAGGATTAATTTATTACTTACACTTTGATACTAAAATTGTCAAAATAAACATACGTCATAGATGTTCGAATAAGCCGAATCACTATTAAGCAATTTTATAATATTAATTGATAAATATTTATATACACTGACTGTGCTACATTAGATGCATCTACTCATCTACCCAGGGAAGAAGTTAAAGATTAAATAAAAGCTAACAAACATCAAACCTTCATTTATAAGTGATATACACTTATAGATTATGTTATGATAGTCAGTTAATAATACTTATACTTATACAGTACATACTATGTATATTATACAGGTACTTTGTGAACTAAATGCCACTAAATACGATACATTTAATTAATGATAATAACGAAAGTTAACGGAACATAAATAAGGAGTATTTTTCAGTGCATCCATAAGTCATAAGTAGGTAGATAATTATCTTCTTCCTTTTTGATGTTCGTAAAAATTAAAATAATTAAACTTTATAAAAAAACGACAACCTACCTAAAGTGTTTTTTATATAATTGTTCTAATGTGTTACGTGTTTCCTGCTAAATAATATTTTATAAACGTTTTTCGCGTTTTATTTTTATTAGAAACTAGCAAGCTCGTTTGAAAATTATGAAATAAATACATTTTTTTATTTTTTGCAATGTCCATTGAAAAACAATACGCAAAAAATCTACTTGTTGATCTAATATTGCTACGGAATGTTTTAGCATTTTAAACAAAAAATAAATAAATTTATATATAACTTGAACTAAAATAAACAATAAATTCGACATACTTGTGACAAAAAAAAAACAATAAATAGAAATAAACATAAATGAGATTCAAAATCCAACAAAAACATCTACTTAAAAAAGGAAGGCCTAATATCACCACTACCGCCAAGGCACACGCTCAAAATGCCAGATCTGTTCCGCCGTCTCCCGACACCTCTTGACCGTGATGTTGTCATTGGCCCCGTCAAACCTTTCCCTCGGAAGTATCGTTAAACACAAACCATCTTTTGTTTTTAACCTAGGTCCCTTCTGCTCCCAAACCTGTTTGGGAGAGTCCTTGCAAGCTTTCCATACGACTCGACCGTTCGCCTCCTCTAAGCATAAACTCTCATCAGTCATTATCTTACCCGCGGGTGTAAAGACGATCATTACATCTAAATTGCTCTGGTCTGCCCCGCAGTGAGCACCCGATGCCGGCATGGCGAGCCCCAGAGTTTTCTGCGTCACCGCTAAGCAACCGCCCTTGTCACTGCGAATCTTACCAAACCATCTATCATCCGTCGGGAAAAAATGCTGAGGCCACACGTTATCCAAATACCACTTAAAACTTTTGCACTTCAAGTTCTTTCGCAACTCTACTCTCGAATACACGGTTTGCTGGTCGCGTATGGCCGCGATGGAAGGGTTGAATTTGAAAAAGAAATCGGCCCACTCGTCCATCCACACGGACGCCGCTCGCGCTAGGTTAGAATTCAAAACTTTTTTCACCCCACCAGGATATTTGTAGGGGCTGTGCCTTCTGAATATGTGTCCTACTCTGGAGCAGGATGTGATCTCTACCCGAGCGCCGCACTGCCATGCTCGCCAGGACAGTTCTAAGTTTTCAGCTCCCCAAATAAGCATGCCTTCGTCGTAACCTCCTAAGCGCCAGAAGAGGCTTTTTCTTACCGCGAATAGCCCTCCAGCCATGGCTGGTGTTGGGTACGGTTTGGAGGGGTTCTCTGCCTTTTGAGTCATGACTTCAGCACTCGGCATGAGCCAGCGGAAGTGAAGGTTCCAACTGAAAGCGCCCCAATGAGCGTCGATGCTCTTTGTATACGCCAGCGTATCTTCGGAGAGAAGATCGATGTGGGGACATATGAATACGTCGTCACTACCTGCTCGCTCTAGTAATGGCTCCAACCAACCTTGTGTCACCTGAAATTAAACAAGTAAAAGAACCATAAAATAATCTATCTTTAGGACATAAACAATTATTTTTAGGAAACAAAAAATATGTCATTAAATATATTAAACTACTATCTTCTTCCAGAGCTCTCTACTATCGGAAGTCGGCCATTGTTAAGGCTACTTTCACTTAAGGGACTGCCGCACGACAGAGGGGTTTGGTGGAATACAGAACTCCGAGAAGTAACGCCTGAATCCATCAATAATTCAATAATAATTACGAAAGTACATTTGTATTGTAATTCATCATTAGCTTTCGGCGAGGGAAACAAGCAATACAATGTGTATGTGAAGTTCCCAATCCCAACTGGGCCCGCGTGGGAACTACTGCTCAAGGCCTCTCGTTCTGTGCCCAGCAGTCGGACGTAAATAGGCTGGAAATGATGATAGTACCCTCACCTCACAATGAGCATCTAAGAAAACCAGTACGTCTCCAAGGGCCTTCCGGGCGCCCATAAGTCTCGCACCCACTAGACCTTTCCGCTCCTTGCTGCGGAGTACCTCCACTTTGGCCAGCTTGGCCACGGCGTCGTCTAACTCGCGCCCGAGGTAACGCCTGTCGCTAGCGTCATCTACTAGAATTATCTGAAAATGTATAGAGCAAATTACAAACGGAACGCTAGCCGGGATTTAAATCCGCAACTTCTAGCTTCCCGGGCCAAATTTGATTGCCACTTACACCATAGTGACTACTCCGAAAATGATAATCGATATATCGATTGTATTGATTTAAACTTTCGCGACTTTCACAGATTGTCATCATGATACTCGGGACTATCACGTAAAAATATATACTTAAATATCTCGACGTGTCGGACGCGACGTTGCGTCCATGGTCTCGAAGGGACTGAAGAGACGGGTATCAACATCTTCTAGCTGCACGGGTTTCTCTAACTACCTGCACTTGGCATATGTTTTTTACGTGATTAAGTCCCATGTATCATGATGATAATGTGATATATGGATTGTCCTAATATACGTTCGAATATATTGTTTCGCATAAGTGAAAATATATTGAAACATCGACATTTCGGGAAAGTTATAGGTAAAATAAACGGACTTCGACCACTTGATGTAGAACTAGAAAGTTTCACACACGTTTATATGGTAGGTACATAATCGTAATGTAACTGAAATAAATATATCACCTGTTTTAACAGCTGTTGGGGAGACCTTATAATAACCGACATGACAGTCCGCATCAGAGTCGACCATGCTTCGTTATGGAACACAATGATGATGGTCGCCGTGGGCAGGTTATCCAGGTTAAATTCCACGCTCTTACAACTGTGACACATTCAATATGTTACTATAACAATTCGAAATTCTCTAGGAATGAACACTTATGTAAACAGGATGATGTTTTAAAACATTCAAATCGAAAACACGCATGACTAATGAATTGGTTTAAGAGCACACAAGAGAACACGCTTGTCACAATCGTTTCATCATCTCTTTCCGTTTGCCATCATATAACAAAAAAGGCGAGTGTACCGCTTCTTGCAAGGCCGGCAACGCACCAACAGTTCCAATGGTGCTGTGGGTGTCTATGGACGGCGGTGATCACTTACCATCAGGTGAACCGCATGCCCGTTTGTCGGCTTTAGTATATAAAAAAAAAACATTTGATAGAAAATGGTAAAAATATGCGCGAGACACACAATAAAGACACTATAGTACCCCGCCGCTATGAATTCAATCCTGACACATTGCATAGCTATGAAGTTTCTGATTATTGTCAATGTTATCAATAGAAGAAAAATGCTATGCGTGTCGCAAACAATCAAGTCTATCATTTTTCTCTTATGGTTAATATTGACAATAATCAGAAACTTCATAGATGTAGATGTGCAATATGTCAGGATTGACTTCATAGCGGCGAGGTACTATAGTAGCAATCGGACAAATAGATTTCAATTGGGCAAAAAAGAAAATTCGCGCATACATTTCGGCGGTTACGATATTTAGGGGCGGAGGAACATAACCAGCCCATTAGGACTATGCATGAATTGAAGTCGAGGGATACGCTTTGTACGCGTTGTTGGCCGCACAGTATCGATACGCAAAATCATCACAATCTCGTACGCAAATAGTCACCGACACTCATAAGACTCATAACTCTCCATTTGTGCTTCTTTTGTTACATTGTTCACAAATGGTCAGGTGAGTGTGTTAGGAGACTGTATATGGGTAAGCAACAGATTTGTGTTTTTACTATACATACCTATCACTCCTCATATCAGGTAGGCTTCTGTTAATAGAAATTTTATCGCTAACTAATATATTATATGAATGTAAGGAAAACAGCTCCCGGGCAGTGATAATTTCTCTCTGGGCCAGCTGCACAGGCCTCCCACCTTCCCCCGCACCGGCCACTGGGGCATAGTTGTTGCTGTGTATGATTTCTGTAAGAATGTAATATTTTACTTATTAGAATGTCAAGCTAAAGCTGTCAAGAGCTGACAAGCTGACAACAACCCCATGAGCTTGAGCTGGTAAACTCAAAAAATACTTGTAAATTAAATTGGCTTTCGATAAAAAAAACGCATCAAAATCGGTCCATCAGTTTGGGAGTTATGATGCCACAGACAGATACACAGGTCAAACTTATAACATCCCTCTTTTTCATCAGGGGTTAAAAAAGATCCCCTGACAATGATCATGTTTCTGCAAATATAGAAATTTTAATGTAAGAGTAATTAATTATTTAATTTGACCTTATGATGATGTGGTATGTTATTGATAATTTTTGTATGGATTGGTGGTATCCTAGAACCTCTAAGGATTTTTTTTATATCAAACACCAAAGTCATAAAACATGAAAGTTAAATGCAAATTTTAACTGTTTCTGCATTTTTTCACTAATAACTAATGATCATGTGAGCAACATAAAAAACAATACCTAGATTTATAAAAAGAAACAATTATTTCAAAGTTGTTCAGACAAAATAGAGATAAAAAATCCTACATTGAATGTACTAAAACAGAATTTAGTATATAAACTCGCCATAATGGCTTAAATCGGGACACACTCCATAAGCAAAATTGTTAAAAATAATACTATCTTGACAATGACTTTCAAATTACATGAAACTGGATAAATCATTATACAAAACAAATGTTAATTAGCAGCACAAAACAATAGGCATACCATCAGATAAGTTGCCCTTGCCCAGGCCTCCAACATAGTGCCCCACAATCACTCTCATGCCACTCCTGTCTGTTATTGTTTGTTTGTCCAGCCAACTGTAAGACATACAGATAAATTAAAATTTGGCTACATCAAGGCTAAAAAAAATCTCTGTCTAAGCAATGGTTTTATGTCACAGTTGTAGTGGCTTAAAAATTTTATCGACATTCCAACCACACAATCACTGGTGTAGTGTTACCTAAACATAAAAAAACTAAAGGGGGTTATAGACCCAAGATAACCAAACTGACCTTTCACTCATTGTGTCTGCAAAATGCACACTATGAGTACTAACAGAACACGCTATTCTATGGATTTTCTTTATCTTCAAGGAAACTTTTTAAATTAAGAATAATTAGGTATATTAACCATACCTATCTATATGAAATAAGCTAAAACACATGTAAGATAATTTGTCTAAGCAGCAAATGTATGTTTCCATGCAAAACCTCCCCCTCCACTTCCACACAAATCAACTATCACGACCACCTCTTCTACCTAAGTATACATTATGACTCCACAAGCCAATTTTCAAAGAACCCAAGCCACTGTTCAACATGCTACCAGTTAACAAATTAGTTAGCTAACCTTACACATGTGGTTGCGGGTAAACAAATTAATGATTTTTAGGTCATAGATATGGACCTCCACAAAATACATATAGGCTGATTCAATATCCTAAACATGAAATAAATACTCACTTTTTATTCCAATCTTCACGATTCTTCTTCATAGCATTGTATAGCTCCAGGCTCACATAAAGCATAGCATTTATCAAGAAAATTAAAAATATTACTAAAGAGACTATCTTCTTCTTACGGCCTCTGCACAGCAGAGACCAAAAGTCCTGTGAGTGATAACACAGTATTTAGGAAACACTGAACAGTTCTCTATATTTCAGATTTCATTCAAGGTCTCCCTATTTTCCATAAAAAATTATGTTAAAATAAAAATGTTAAGTTAACTCACGCTTTGCAGCATCTTTATCTAGAAAGACAATCTGTATCCCGTAGTTCAAGTATTACAAGTAAGAAGCTATAAATAATTCGAAATATATTTTAAGGTTTTATGGTTTCCCTCTGAGTTCATGGTCGTAACCTACGACTGTTAATATGAAATAATACTTGGCTAGTTTATTTGTTGTATAAAATTACATTGAAATGTTTTACTAAGTCAACCAAACAAGAACCAAGAGGTCCAGGTATACGCAAGCCGCAAGGCTGCAAGCAAGTCAAAAGCAAGTGTTTAACTAAACTGTCATCAACAGTCAACTGTCACTGTCAGTGTCAACTGTTAGAAAGTAATGCTTGGTTTACACGGTCAAGTCAAGTTAGTAGTTAAGTACTGAAGCCGAGGCCAACTTGATCAATTGCCCAAAAAATTGGATAATGCAAAAGCAGCTTATCGGCAAATGTTCCTAACTTTATGAGCTGATATTCGTTTTAAAGTCATTAATGTCTTAAAGACCTCATAAATAAAAAAAACGCAAGGTACCTATTGTGCCAAAATAAATATTTATTCGTGACAAAGCAAAGAGTTGAGTTGATCAATGTGTCCTTGTTTCTTGTTGTCTTATGCAGCATCTAATTCCAAAAGTAATAAAAGTTTTAACTTTTTTCGTTTCCTACTGCTACCGCCAATTTAAAAAAAAAACTAACTTTTCTGGCTAACAAATAACTACCTACGAAATTGCACTGCATAATTATGTACATTTAAAAAATAAAACTGTTTTGCTTTCCTCCACCTTTCCTACTTAACTAAAGGACGACTTCCCACTTGCAAACTTACCATTGTGTGAACGAAGCACAAGACAGATTATTCCCAATGAATATAAAAACATAATACGTGAAATACTTGGAAAAAGTGATTTCAATTGAGAACAACATCAGAACAAAGTCTACTTTTAACTTTTCTCCTGACTTGACGACCGAGAATGACAGGAACTGATATGAAACGAAATTCTTAGGAAATTATCAAGGTTAACATTGATTGTTAGGGTTATGTTGTGATAAATATTAAACCTATTAAACAATATTCTTTAAAGTTTACTAAATGCCTTTGTACTGTACATATGTGCATACATATAGTACAAAAATATGTTAGCTTCATTAAAGGTGAGCAAAAGAAATTATTACGCCGGCAAAGTACTTGTATCGTGTACAATTAAAACATTATACTTAAGTAAGTACATACGTTAATAAACTTGTAATGTTTTCCAGAGAAACGTCGCTAAGCCGTATCGGCTTGTTTATCGTGGTGTTCACAGTCAATATTTCATAACAAAGGAATTGGATGGAATGAGAGAAATAACTTTGAATCATGAAAAAACTAAGTAAGTACCTATGTTTATTTTCAAACTTTTTAATGGATAAAGGGTATAGGTTTCAACAGAGGCCCGAGCCGAGTACGATACGAATATTCGAATCCTGCGCAACGCAACGTAACGATATCGTATCGCCATCGAGAAAGTTCATATTAAGTTTTAGATTAGATTATTTATTCCTTCATTAAATAATTAAGTACATCATAAATTGTACAATGTCAAGTTAAGTGAGTGTGAGTTAGGTGAGTGAATGTGAAGTTTTAGTACCAAATACGCTCGCGGGCGGGTGCTGTTCCAAACGTCATACAAATTTTCTCGCTAACGTTACTACTAGGTACTCGATTACGCTACGCAGGATTCGAATATTCGTATTTGGGCCTTAGTACCTTTAAGCTTCACTTTACTTAACTACCAATATGAACATATAACCACTTACTTTGACGAGTAGGTACTACAAATTACTGTAGACAGGCATATTTAAGTATAATATTTTCATAAGACTTCTCATCCAGGAATTCTTTATCTTTGGATATGATGAGCCACCTTGTAGAAGCAATCAATGCAAATAAAGAAGATACCTCTTTAAGAGCTATAATTTTATCTGCAAAAGGAAATGTGTTCTCAGCTGGGCATAATTTAAAAGAATTAGTAAGTACCTAGTACAATTTTATAATAATTCATAATTAGACAAAATAAAGATGAATTTGATGATGTATACTATACTGTCAACAAACAATCAATGATTGCATGGTAATTTAATTTTAAACCTAAGTAAAGATTGTTGCTGATGCTTTGATTGAAATTTTCTATAAGTATACTTAATGCAGTAAAATTTTAACGAAATAAAATACCTACATAAATAACGAGAAACACATAAACACATGACTGTCTATTTTTTCTTATACTTGGGTGATTTTCGTTTTTTTTTTTGTTTTAGCAATCAAGTGCTGGTATTGATGAACATAAATTGGTGTTTCAAAAAGCAACAGAGCTTATGAAATCCATTGTTCAAAGCCCGGTTCCTGTCATAGCTAAAGTGAGTTTTTTAAAGCTAAAAAATATACAAAAAATATTACCATTTTTAAATACTCAATTCAGCTCATTTCCTTAAGGTTTAATTTTTACCGATACCGTTCGTTAGGGCGCTAAAAAAATAACTCAAAAAATTTACATAAGTCTGTTTGCACAGTTTGCAGTAAGAATTTCCCTAATCAAGTTTTTTTTTCTAATAGGTAAATGGTTTTGCTACTGCAGCTGGATGCCAGCTGGTTGCCACCTGCGATATGGTCGTTTGTTCGGATGTCAGCAAATTCTCTACACCTGGGTAAATTTGCATACGGGTGGGTTTTCTAACTGGAGACCCCTGAGCCGTGTTTTATAAAGCTACAAGTTACAATTTACAAATGGAAGTATCGATCTATCACCTTTTGTTAGAAAGAGACTTCCACTTGTAAATTGTAACTTGTAGCTTTATAAAACACGGCCCTGGTGTAATTTGTGTGGCACTTATTCCAATACAAAAATACGGCCACGCAAATTACACCAGGGGTTTACAGTTTGAAAATCCATGATTTCGATCTTCGTAAAATAGAGTTGACATCACAAGCACAAACAATAATAATAAACATTTATTACAGTGCCAACTTTGGAATATTCTGTTCTACTCCGGGAATAGCCGTTGGCAGATGTGTACCTAAGTCGCGGGCGATGTACATGTTATTTACAGGTAAGAATGACATCAATGACAAAACATCAAAACCATATCAATTTTTAAAGCAGTCAGGTTTACAATGCAATGAAACATACCTACTAGAAACGATCGCGATTACTAACCTGTCTGTTAACATTAATTGATGGATTTGTCTATTTTACATATTCTAGGGCTGCCAATATCGGCTCAGGAAGCCTATGAAAGTGGACTTGTTACCAAAGTAGTTCCGGCCGACCAACTAGATGAAGAAGTGAACAGAATTGTTGAAAGCATTAAACACAAAAGCCGAAGCGTTATTGCACTCGGCAAACAATTTTACTACAAACAAATAGACTTGAGCTTGCTAGAAGCTTACGATCTAGGCGAACAGATAATGGTAGAAAATATAAACATGAACGATGGTCAAGAAGGTATAAGAAGTTTTGTGGAGAAACGTAAGGCTAATTGGAATCACAAGTAATATTTTTGTTTTTTTTTTTTACTTAACTGGCAACACTATATAATGTATCATAATGTCTCCAAATCAAACTGCCAACTCTCATTTAAATTTTACAATATGGTTGTAATGGTGTCCTATCACTTTGTCGCCAGTCATTTAGCAACTTTTCGTTTCACAACCAACGATTGACAAATGCATCATTCCTAAAATTATCTTTACGCAACTACTGATTTCGCAAATAATTTATTTTATCGAATAATAACTTCACAAATTTTCATTTCATATCGTATAATTTGTCAAATGGGTTATTTTATAACGATATCAAATAGTCAACTAACGTATCACCTACCAACGTTTGGTATATTACTTTGTCACTGGTTTAATTTTATTTGAATAAAATATATTAAATCGCCGTTTTACCTTTTAAAAGACTCAGCCCTTTTAAGGACGTCCTGGCGGACAGACAGACTTACTGACGGAGAGAATGAATAGGCTTACAATAGGTATAGGTTAGGTTAGACTTACGTCAAGGCGCGAAGCGCCTCAATTAGGCGGAATAGGAGCTCCGTCGACACCGTCCAGAAATTGGGGTTGAGTATAATATTTTTCAACACATTTGATCGAAAATTTTAGAAGTCCGGCTTAGAAGTCCAATTCAGAAATCAATAAGCAAGGACCAATAAACTTACGGAGTTCGAGTATAAACTTCATACCTACCGCCCTGCATTTCGTTACGCAGAAAGTAATTTTTACGGGAAAATGTTTTCCAATTCACGTTTTGCAAAACAACTGATTTTAAAAACGATTTATTTGTGAAATAAACATTTTTAAAATAATAATTAGTCTTTCCATAATGTTTGTCAAGTGTCAAAGTTTCTAAATGTATAGTTGTCGAGTAATTATTTATAAATAGAGCATTTTTTGGAACAACATGTTTGTGAAATGAATAGTATATGAAACGTTGGTTGTGAAATGAACTTTTGTTAAAGAAGTTTCGACAAAACATTAGTGAACCGGTTGTAATGCTGATTTATGTTGTGTTATTGATTGGTAAAGAATTTTTGAATTGTGATTCACTTTAAGTAGGGATCAAAAAAGGGTCGCTTATCATAATAAAGAAAGTACAATTTTATCAAAATTAATCATTATGAGTATCATTTATTGCATAATTTAGATACTTTTATATAGGTAAGTACGTAGTTATTTCCATGGTTCTAATTATATGCTACAGCACTGTTCCATTGATTGCAATAAAATATTATAATCAAAGTAAAGTGATTGATACCATAACGTTTCGGAGCTATGATAATGATAACAAAGCAAAGTCGATCAGCATGTAAGTAAGAGAACAGAAAGATCTTCGTTTATTTACTGTATACTTCTGAGCAAACCTAATGTGCACATTTAACCTGGTCCTGCTCACTATAAGTTTTCATAAATGTTCCGTGAAACGAACGTCACAACACGCCAAGGGCATTTGCACCTTATTTGCACTGTTAAGCATCGACTTTAAACATCTATTTTTGGTATATCAATGCTGTTAAGCAATGAATAAAGAAAAAACGGGAAGTGAAACACCTTCGAATGTGAAGTAAAATGAGAACAAAACAATAACTAATCTATGTATAGACGTAGTAGAAAAACCTTTCTCACGGGCCAGGCAAAAATCAATCTTATGACAATGTCATAAACATTTTGACAAGGGGGAAGCTTTTCTCACTCTAACTATACATGAAAAGTCCTGACTGACTCTGAGACTGAATGCTGAAATTTTGCAGAGGTTCACATTATGATGTAGACCAAGGATAAGGAGGGAATTTACGAAATTCTATCCCCAAGGGGGTTGACTGCGTGGAGGTTAATATAAAAAAAAATTTACTCGCCAAGAGATATAAAGGGACACGTAATTTTAATTTTTTTTATTTCACCCCTAAAGGGGTGAAAAGAGAGGTGGAACTTTATGCCAGAAAAGCTTTATTTTATGTAAGCATAAAAGGACACATATGTTTCACCAGTTTTGGAAATTCTACTCCTAAAGGGGTGAAAAGGGTGGGGTGGAAGTCTGTATGGAAGAACAAATAAAGTTACAATCATAAAACTTAGACAGGGGAGTAACAGTTTTAAATGATTCGGGGTTAATTACATTAGACATAATGATAATATCCCGTTTTCATTATGTCTAAAACTCTTAGACAGGGGAGGTTCTGTCACGTGAGCGAAGCCGCGGGCGTAAACTGGTAGAAAATAAATGTTAAGTAGGTACTTACCTAGTTCGATTTATACATTGCCAGTTCATCATGAGCCTTAGCTTTATAAATATGGACATCTCATTTACAAGCCATATTCTACTGTTTTCAGCATAAAAAAATATGAGAAGATACCGAAATAATAGTTCAAAGATACATAACAAAAAACTATTTTAATTGAAATCCTTAAGCTACATTTAGTAAAACTTGGGGCGATTGCTATAACCCGAGTGGCCGACGTCATCGGTGCGATCGGACTCGTCAGAGTCCTCGTCCATTTCTTCCAACCTTTCGTCTTCGGCGGTAATGAGATCTGTCACAGCCCTGGAAAAAAAAACAATACTTTCATATTACCGAATAGTTTTATATGACGACCAATAGCATAGTGGTTACGGTGATGGTCGCCAGTAGAAGCCGTAAGTATTTGTTTTCGGGTCTTGGATGTTTAATATGTATGTAAGTATGTTTATCCGTTATCTAGTACCCATAGTGTGCTATGGCTTTGCCTAGTTTGGGTCTAGGTCAATTGTCCCATGATATATTTTTTTATAGTATGTTACAATCTAAATATATTACAAAAACTTCCTAGGTAAAAACCATGTTAGATTCGCAAACGTCAGTTACAAATATTAGTTACCGCTTCGCTTCCAAATCGATGCCATAACTCTGGTCTGTATCAAATTCAAAAAGCAATGGCTAGTAACATGACGACGGAAAAAAAAGAAGATAGCCAGCTATAATATTAGTAACATAAGAAAACTATAAATCGTCGCTATACTTTGTCAACCTTGTATCTTACCGATATATTTAGTTCCAAAGACAACTCTATGTGGATCTAAACAGTATTGTTTCTGGAACTAAATAAATTGATGATGATGACCGAGCGCGAAGCACGAACGAAGCGTCTCCGTTTCAGCTTGGGCAAAAATGCTTTCGTTTCGTATGTCCGGCTGACCTCTACAGGCTACGAGCACATAACCTATAGAGACGTAATATAAGGCGACCCGACCCTGTCAAGTTTTCAATGATTTGTCATCAATATATTTCGCAAGCAAATAGCTTTCCGTCAGTTTCGACCATAAACTAGAACCGAAGACGGTTTGACATTTAAAATATAAATCACCGTCAATTTACATCATCATGTCCTGTTGTGCCGTTAAATTGTGCAAAAACAACAGCAAAACATGTAGTGTAACAACAAACAATATCACTTTTCATCGGTAAGTCCATTTCTTTATTTTACCAAAATATTTTCAAAAAATTTATGAATGCAACGCGGGTCAAGTTAAACTGGACAGGTCCGTCACGTGTCCACTCCCCGTCCTTTTTGCTCTTACTGTAAACATGTACGTCTATCTCTTATTATCGTAATTACCATTGTGACGCCGAACGCTAGACCAGTGCAGTGCATTTATTTTGTATTGTCGATAATTATCCACTAAATTATTATTGTTTGTATATCGGGTTTTTATTTGTGGATTTTAATTACTACTATTAGTACCTAAATACTTCATTATCTTATTATAATTATTTCGTGTATGATTATTGAATAGGTTATTTTTATAGGTTATTTTTTAGATGGGTGTTATAAGTTTGACCACTAGTGTGTCTGTGTGTCTGTCTGTGGCACTATAGCTCCTAAACGGTTGAACCGATTTCAATGCGGTTTTTTTTTATTTGCAATAAGGTTATCAAGCGATGGTAAACTACACCAGTTAAGAAAACTTTTAGTGATTTGTTGAACTTTAGAAGGTCAAGTGAAACAAAACGGATCACTCACGTATATAAGTCGAGCTTAGCCCGACATGTTTCGGACTAATTCGAGTAACTCCCACTCACTGTCTCGCTGCCGCTGGGTCGTGCGCTCCCAGAGGAAGGACTACGAATTAGTCCGAAACATGTCGGGCTAAACTCGACTTACATACGTGAGTGATCCTGACCTCTAAAGTTCAACAAATCACTGACAGTTTATTAACTCGTTTAGTTTACCATTACCACAAAAAAATTCAAAGTTGGTGATGATATCTTATCTTATATACTACTTGAAGATGTTAGTTCCTTTACCAGGTCATTTCAAATTGCATTTCTTAGTGGCAAAATTAAAGGCAAAAGCTAGTTACTGGTATAAAAGCAAGCATAGAAAAATGCAAAACCTTTTATCGATATCGATAGAAAGCATTAAGTCATTATCGCACGCCCCTAGCGATCGGGTTCGGAATACTTAGGGATACTTCGGAGTACTTCGGAGCGATCACAACTAGCACCGCAGCTAGTTGACAGAATTGTTTTCTTTTAAATTCGCATGTATTGGGTCTCTATTGGGTTATATGCTCGTAGTCTACAGGTCAACAGATTCTCGTAAAATTTTGTGAGCAAGTGCGATATATTTTCTTTTTTTATAAATTCAACTTATTAATTTTTTATTTTGTGTTCAAAAATGAGCTCACCGAGCCTCTAGTATTTTAAACTATCTTCAACTTACTTCAAAACTAACTCGTCGAACTGACTATGCCCCTTGGATTTGTCGCCGGATTCCATCACCATGGAGGCCAGCACTTGGTCCAGTAAGGACCTGAGCTTGAACACGAGGGCCGCAGTCTCCTTCTTGCACTGCACCTTCACAGTTGACACTGATACGAGACAGTCTTCAGGTACATCAATCACTGAAATTAAAAAGTTACTAATCAAAAGACGCTCGAGCAGAAAACTGACCTCTCTCTCTCTCTCTCTCTATTGTCTCTACCTCTTTCTTTATTATTACGAGCGTTGCGCAAACGAAGTCGCAATGACAAGTCAGTACATACCTTCACTGACTTCCAGCTCCCCAAAGAACAACAACGGCAGAGTGTAGACCAGCGTGACTTCGAATAAGAACAGCTGTGTCGATTTCTGCTTCAACCAGTAGACCAACCAGTTGGCTCCAGGGTTGCAAGGCGGCGCCTCGCCACCTGTTTTGGTGTACATCACGCTGCTCGGGTGAATGCTGACTTTTCCCTCTTCTGGTGTTCGGATGAGGATTCTCGTAGGTCTATTGCGCCTTCGTGGCATTATCCATCTGAAATAAAAGTTACATTATTAATACGCGAAACAATAAGACGCGATGCCAAGAAAGGATTTTTGATACGCTTAGGCTTCGGTAGGTAAAAGATTCACTTAAGACGTAGTTGCCTCGAGGCGGACCGTACGAGGGGCGGCTGAAAAGTAATCTACCTAACAATGAAACAAAAGACTGTCGTGGCAATTTTTTTTTTATTTTTGTATATAGTCCCCTGCTAGTAAAATGCACTTATAAAATTTTTCAAATATTGAATTTAAACCATTAAAAAAAATCTTTCGGTTTGTCGTCAAAAAAGTCAGTAACCGCAGCCTTCATTGCGTCATCGGTCATAAACCTTCGTCCCCTGACGTCTTTCTTGAGAAGTCTAAACAGAAAATAGTCACAGGGGGCTAAATCTGGACTATAAGGGGGGTGGTCAATGGTTTCGAAGCCATTGTCTTTAATTGCTAGCTTCGTTGTGCGGGCGGTATGCACTGGTGCGTTATCGTGCAAAATCAGAATTCCTTTGCTTAGTTCACCTCGCCGTTTTTCTTTTATTGTCTCTCTTAGTTGATATAGTAAGTTTGAGTAATAATCAGCATTCATTGTAGTTTTCTTCGGTAAATAATCTATGAGCAAAATCCCTTCTGTGTCCCAAAAGATTGTAGCCATAAGTTTACCTGCCGATGGACAGACCTTGAATTTCCGAGGCGGCTTCTCATCCTTAAATTTCCACTGTAACGACTCTTGCTTACTTTCCGGGTCCCATTGTCGAATCCAAGTCTCATCACATGTTACAATTCTAGAAAACATTTCTTCCTCTTTCCCTCGACTCATGTCCAAAAACTCTTCGCAACATTTGACACGCCTCTCCATGTCAAATGCAGTCAACATTCTGGGGACCCAACGTGCACTAACCTTGGACATGTTCAAATGCTCATGAATTCTTTCATTGACTCGCTCTTTACTGACGCCCACATCTTTAGCTATCTCCCACTGTTTCACTCGTCGGTCCTCCAATATAATTTTTTTCACCCTGGCTACATTTTCATCGGTGACGGCCGAAACTGGTCTTCCGCTACGAGGATCATCTTCCAGGCTCTCACGACCTAACTTAAACTGCTTTGACTAAAACTTTATAAGAAATTCGGAAGAACACGAACTGCCAAACACACGTAACATACGCTGTCTGATCTCCGAAGGCGTATTCCCTTCTTTAGTCAAAAACTTAATCACCGCACGCTTCTCGATTTTATCCATTTTCACTTTTTCTACCGACATGTTTGAAACAATTGTAGGAGACAAATAAACGTGATGCAATAAACAAATGAATGTAATACATTTTGAAAATAGAATAACAAACAAATATAAATCCATACCAGCCAGCATTATTTTTGTATATATTTCTGACCAAGGAAATTACTTATCAGCCGCCCCTCGTATCTATACTACGAGGGCGGGATGATAAGTAACTAGCCTTAGGTATTTAAAAAGTTTTAATAAAAAAAATAACTTTCTCATTTTTAAAAATATGTCTCTGGCTATCTCTGTTCTAAATTTGAATTTGGTGGCTTGAATATTTTATTGTTTTTTTGGCATTTGAAAATACATTGTGTCTGTTGTTTTTCAAAATTGATAAAATTGAACAAAGAGCGGTGATTGAGTTTATATGAAGAATATGAAGGGGCTTGATATTTATGAAGAGTTAAAGAATGGTTTGGGTGAATGTGCTTTTTCTCACGCCACACTAAAAAACTGAGTGGCTGAGTTTAAACGCGGCCGTACAAGTGTCCAAGATGAAGCCCGCCCCGGACGTCCAAAAATCGTCACGACTCCGGAAATGGTGTCCAAAGTACATGATATAGTTTTAGCAGATCGACGATTGAAGCTATCTGAAATAGCTGACACTACAGGTATTTCGAAAGAATGGGTACATCATATCTTAAGTGACGAATTAAATATGAAAAAGTTATCCGACCGTTGGGTGCCGCGTTTGCTTACGCACGATCAAAAAAGAATTCGAGTGCAAAACTCGAAGGCATGCTTGGATCGTTTTCAGAGAAATAAAGCAGATTTTATACGTCGATTTATAACAACAGATGAAACATGGGTTCACCATTACACGCCAGAATCAAAAATTCAATCAAAACAGTGGACTGAATCTGGGTGTACGACTCCTAAAAAAGCTATGGCTGTAAAGTCGGCTGGAAAAGTGTTGGCTTCTGTCTTCTGGGATGCAAATAGAATTTTGTTTATAGATTACCTTCCCAAAGGTCAAACTATTAATGGAGAATACTACGCTAATCTTTTAGATAAGCTTTATCAATGTATTCAGCAAAAACGACCGGGTTTAGCGAAAAAAAAAGTCATCTTCCATCGAGACAAGGCAAGGGTTCACACTTGTGTTAAGGCTATGGCAAAAATCAACGAATTGAACTATGATTTGCTGCCCCACCCACCTTATTCGCCTGATCTAGCACCATCAGACTTCCACCTTTTCCCCAAGCTAAAAAAATTTTTGGGTGGACAGAAGTTTGCCACAAATAATAAAGTTATTGCCGCCTTAGAAGAGTATTTTGCCGGTCTTGAAAGAAGTCATTTTATGGAGGGCATTACAGCTTTAGAACGAAGATGGAACAAGTGCTTAGAGGTACATGGAGAGTATGTTGAAAAATAAAATCAATTTTATCACGCCAACCTAAGTATTTTTATATTAGGCTAGTTACTTATCATCCCGCCCTCGTATTACCTCGGATCAAAGATTTGATCCAATATAGCTTGCTATTTCTTTGCCAGCTTGAAAGCCATTTGCTTTTGCTTGGTTTAATGTTGAGTTGAATTCCTCCCGATTTGTATAGTCATAGGTCATAGTCATACCGTCATTGGAGAATTAAAAAACTACGTCCGTAACAAAGATGCGGCTTGACGGATTATGCCTATAAAGATTCCTAAGATAGCTTTCTTCTAACCAACCTCGGTTAGGGGTGCAAGTCAGCCTTAAAGGGTATAGTTGAATTGAGATCTGTTTTTACATGTCAAAGTGACTTATGACATTGAAATAAGATTGATTTTTGCCTAACCTGTGGAAAAACCTTTTTTCACTAGACCTAGACACACGTTTCTGATAGTTCCGCCTAGTATAAGTTTAGGCTTGCCTGACAATAAGCAGAAGACAACAAATTTGTATTGCTAACGAATTAGCGTGCATGACTTACTTAACATTACCAATATTCGGATACAGAGACGCAGCAACGATCGCTTTGAAAACGCATAGGTTGTCCGCGTTCCGATTTTCCCAGGCCGAAGGTATATTCCTCGAAGTCAGGAATCCCATTTGGGTTAGAGTATCGCAGAGCTGTTGTTTCATATCTGATAGTAACCGCAAGGTGTTGTTCGACAGGAAGTAGTCGTAAGCGAATTGGCTTTGCTGCGGGGGCCCGATCCTTTCCCACTGTATAATAGCCTCGGATATAGCGATGTGGTCGCTGGGCTCGCCTTGCGCGAGGAGGCGTCTTGCGTCTTCTACTTGCCTTTCTTTGCCTGGAACGTGAATCATTATTTTATTGCGTACAGTTGTTAGGTACAGTAGCAGCAGAAGTAGCTAAGCAATCGAAGCGGTCACCATGATCTAAGCATGTCTCTATGGTTATAGACATAAGACCTTGTGTAGATCATTGTGACTGCTTAGGTTGCTTAGGTACTTCTTTTGCTTACTGTACTTCAAATAAACGAACGCAGTAGCATAAAGCTCAAGAAACACACGGAACTAAAACTTAGAAAAGTAGTAAAACCTCTGACGTTTTCGTTTCAAAGTCCAATATCTCCTTCGATGAAACTTAGCTAATAAGTTAATAACCATCTTGATTAAAGTAGCTTTCGATTAAAAAAAGCTGCGTCCAAATCGGTACGTCCGTTTGGGAGCTAAGATGCCTCAGACAGACAAACAGATACACCCATATACAAATACACAGGTCTAACATATAACAACCCTCTTTTCGCGTCCGCGGTTAAAAACACACCGAAAGCTTATGTGGTAGCGGCCCCAGCGGGGTCAAGTTCGTGTGATGTGACACATCAGTCGAACATCGAAACAAACGCGCGCGACTGTCAGACGGCCATTTTGTAAGCGGAGTAATAAGCTAGCGTTCAAGTAAGTACCTAGGTTGTTTCATTCGCTCCATAGCTGCATATTGTTCAGAGTGCTTTACCAATAACAAGATTGAAGGGGTCTTTGAAGCCCCACACGGCGGCGACGCTGGCGGCGCGGTCGACGCACCCGAACAGGGCTCCGAACAGCAGGAGCTTCCCCGCCGCGGGGTGCACCGGCAGGCGCGCCAAGTGCCAGCCGAGGGGCGTCAGGCTCTCTTGCCCGTCCAGGGCACCGCATCTGGAGGCACAACCAGATAACAATATCAGGGGGTTGCAGATGATACTGAAATAGTACTTTTTGATACAAGTGCGGAAAGCGTGTCATTATGCACGAGGCGCAAGGCGAGGGTCGAGTCTCGGGACGAGTGAAAATTACACTTCCGCACGTGTACCAAACTACGTTTTTTAATATATTTGAGAAAAATTTGCATTGAGGGGGCGGGCCGGCCCACCACCACCCGCCGGCGACTAGGTGGAGGAAGGCGTAGAGGTGCCGCCGGCGCCTTGGAAAAGTAAAAAGCACTAGTACGAAAAATACAACTTTCAGCATGAAACGTAGCTACAAAATGTACCAGTTTTTGAGCATCTGTATTAAAAAAAACCTGACCATAACTAATTGAAAATCAAAAACCCGACTGCAAATACAATCAAGTTTTTAATACAGTTGCTTAAAAAGTGGTACTTTTGTGTCTACGTATCGTGCGGAAAGTTGTATTTTTCGCACTTGTGCTTTTTACTTTTCCAAGGCGCCGGTGGAAGCAGCTCCTCCACCGCGGGCGCCGGCTATGGTGGTAGGGTAACTCCTGCCTGCTCACCGCCTTTGGTTTCATTGTAATTTTTTCGAAAATGTATTAAAAACGTCGTATGGTACACGTGCGGATGTGTCGAGTCGAGACTACGGGTAGAGGATATATAACCCCTTTGCCACCGTGAAATATTTCAAAATGGCCTAGTTCCCTATCCCGTGGGAATTTCGAAAACCACCTCTAAAGATACTCAAGGTATATATTTGCCAAATTTCACTAATTTCTCTAGGTCCAGTGGTTTAGGCTGTGCGTTGTCTGTCACTCAGTCAGTCAGTCAGTCAGTCACGATACTGTTTCATAGGTAGGTATAGATTGAAATTCCAGGCAGCTACCTGCCCCTGCCTGCTTACGCGGATGCCTAATTTAATCGAACATCCTAAGTAATTATTTCTCTCTGGCCTTCTTTGTACCAAGCATCGACCACAGACATCGGCTGTCAACTTACTGTTGTAGATGCGTTACAGCTTTCTCTATAGTTATTTCCGCGGGAGCGTCAGGCACTAACTGCAACGCCGTCAAGGCTTTGCCCAGACGCAGTTTCTTTATAGTAAGCACCGGCTCCAGGAGATTGTTTCTCTGCAACTCCGGCAAATGTCTATCTGGGATGGCTTGTGCGCGGTAGGATGTTATTAAGTGGTAGGCGACGCCTGGCTGACAACGACCCGCGCGGCCTCGTCTGAAATATGATCATTTTGATAAGTCCAGTCTAAAAGAGATATTAATATTTGAGAATGGTTTTATATAATTTTCAAGGGTTTACATCAAAACGTGAGTTTCTGCCGCGTAATTGTGCAAAAATAAATATAAAAGCGGCAGATGTAGGTACTACATAAAATGTAAAAAGAAATGTTTTTTGCGATCCTTTGGTAATAATTTTCTGTAGTTATGGCAATACTGAAAGCTAAATGCTAATAGAAAGTTAGTACCTTTGCATTAAATTAGCCTTTGCCACAAATTCATTTTGCAATGTCTGTATATTTTCCTCTACATTCAGCCCCGTGATCTTAATCCTGCCACAGTCTACCACATACACTATATCGTCTATGGTTATAGAAGTCTCCGCTATATTAGTGGCGATTATTATTTTCCGCTTATGCGGTGGAGGCCTATCGAATATCCGTCGCTGGTCCAACGTAGGCAACTTCGAGTGCAGCGGGTAGACTTCGAAAGTTTGCCACGGGAACATTCCACTCTGTTCCATTGTCCTTATAAGTTTAGTTATATCTGTCATTCCAGGAAGAAACACTAATATGGCACCTGGAGGACCCCTGCATATGTGCAAGAGCAGTTCGAGAACTAAATCTATGTTTAATTCCTCAATTCTGGAATCTTGTAGAGTCATGTAGACATCCCTGCTTAGTTTGCCCTTCACACTCTCTAGCCAGGGAGCTGAAATAAAGCAATTTAAAAATTAATTTTCTATTGTAGCTATAAATGTTAACACAGCCAAAACAAATCCAAAATGCATACTTTAAAAGCCTCATTATAATATAACAAAAAAACTTTGAAAACATATAAATAATTTGATATAAAGTTCATAAAAGTCATTTAATTGACTTGACAACTAAATGAAACACCATCAAACATACCTGTTTCTGCTCTGTACTGTACATCGTTTTCTATTTTCTTGTTCATTTTCATTTTTTTTACCTTTTCCTGAAACTTCTTAGTGCCTCTATTAGATCTGGGCAAGTCTTCAGGAAGCCTATAGTTGGTCAGATGTAGCACATCCTCTAGATAGAGGGCCTGTACAGGGTAGGCAAGCCCTTCAATATGAAATACAGGGCAGTCATCAAAGTAGGTTGACAATCGCTCGCTGTCTATGGTGGCACTCATCAGAATAAGCTTAAGGTCTTTGCGTTTTTTAAGGACCTGGAATAAAAAAAAATTGCAAATTCCCTTCATTGAAATATTCCTAATCAATCTTTGAATACTATTTTAATACAATTCAAATGAAATACCTGTTTAACCATGCACATGGAGAAGTCCATATGGCAATCCCGTTCGTGGGCCTCATCCAATATGATGTGACTGTAGTTGGTTAAACCCTGGTTTACTTCCAAATCAGCCAAGAGTATACCAGTAGTGCAATACATGATGCTGCCTCGAGGTCTGCAGTCGGTCCTGAAATACAGCTACTATAGTTTGAGAAATAATGTGTGTAATATAGCATTAACATTAACATAATACTAACAGATGTGGGTTCAAATTGCATGGCACAGCTATCAGTAACAATAAATATATAATATATAATCAAGAGACATGTTTGTGGCTGTGGACAATGCTAACTATTTGAAACCAGTTTTTAGTAATTTTAAGTTCATGTTATTTTTATTTAAAATAATAAACCACTTCAAGACTCAGTAATCTTAAGTTGAGAATGTCTTGACATCTTCTGAACTTATTCAAAGGCTGTCATAATAAGGCATTAAAATAATACAATATTTATGTTCCAAACATGTCCTACTTAGGAAAAGTTTATATTTCATATCTGAAATTGTTATTGTTAAAATCTTACTTTTCCAAGCGAACAGCATAACCAACAGAATTGCCTAAGTGCTCAGCTCTCTCCTGAGCCACCCTGGCTGCTAATGATGAGGCTGCTATCCGCCGGGGTTGTGTCACTAATATGTGTACATAAGCACCTTTGTTATTTCGTATAGCATCATCTAGAATGATCTGTGGTACCTGAATAAGGGATAAGTAATAACATAGTACCCTGGTAATACCCAAAAATTTTGTATGAAAGCAGCATTGCAGTTGAAACATTACATTGGGCCAATAAAAAATCAAAATCTTCTATTGATAAGTCTTGCTTTCAATACTTATCTTTATAGGAGTACAGTAGTTAATTTTATTAGAACAAAGTACACTCACTGGCACAATCAATCACAATCACCTTGCCTTGATTATTGTAAAAACTGTCACTTAATCCATGTATGCGAAAACAGTTCTGAGTTGGCTATTGACTGATGATGCAATACTAATTTACAAATTTGTTAGACAAGCCTTTTTAACTAGACTCGAGGTCTGGGTGAAGGAGAGTTTGATAGACATGTTACCGTTATTTCCCATGAGGCTGACTTAGACACATCTGGTGTACTCAAGTCTCATTAAAATAAAAAACAATAAATAGTAGAAGCAGGATGGGCTATTAATTGTGCCAGTGAGCATAGTATAAAGCATGCCCTGCCCTGCAGCTTTAACTCTTGCTCTTAGACTTTTATAGAGAGTTGTTTATGTTTTGTTGGATATGTGATAAGATAAATATCTATATGTAGAAACCAAAAGAAAACTTCAATTTTATCTTACCTGTGTAGATTTACCACATCCTGTCTCTCCGCTTATAACAACAACTTGGTTATTGCTAATAATATTCAGAAGCTCAGCAGACTTCCTGTAAGTTGGCAGTTTCTCGCGGAACCTCATCATCACCCTGTAACCATCTCTTTGCACCATGTCATTGTACTCTTCATGTAGAGCAAAGCTCAAATTGTCATTCTCAACAGTTTTAGCAGTGATAATTACACCATTAGCAAGATTTTCATTCAATTTGTCTTCAAATGTACCTGTCACTATGTCTTTGTAACCATATTTATAATCTCCTTTACCTGTCAAGGTGAGCTGCCTCGTAGACAGAGATTCTAATAATTCTGGTGTATCAGGTCCTATTGGTATAAAATCAGGAGTTTCTGGTGGATCTGATTTCGGAATTAGGAAAGTTGCAGATTCTACTTGCTGCTTAGATGTGGAAGCAGTAGCTTCTTGAATTCCAGTATCATCTACACTTTCGAATTTGGTCTTTTTTAGTGTAGACTCTCGCAAGTCCTTTGGATCTAAATCGTTACTTGGTTCCGGTTTCTCTTTCTTTATAAAAGATTCAATTCTCCTTAATGTTATATTTTCCTTTGCAGCTAGACTTTCTATTGCTTCAATGT
Source organism: Clepsis dumicolana (assembly GCA_963691665.1). NCBI lineage: Eukaryota > Metazoa > Arthropoda > Insecta > Lepidoptera > Tortricidae > Clepsis > Clepsis dumicolana. The sequence continues at coordinate 6,708,704 of OY829519.1, forward strand.
CCGAAGTAACTTTGTACATAACCGCTGGCGGAATACCCATTTGTACCTGCAACAGAGCATTTATTGAGTTATGTACTTTTGCATTTTGGTGGTTATTTAGTACTTAATGAAAAAAAAATACAGCTAAACATACAACAAATGCCTTTTCATTCTTTTTTTTGTTCTTGTTAAGATCTCTGTAGTAAAGTCCTATTGCCTTGCCCCGCAAGCCCGGCGGTCTTTTATGTGCCGGTGGTTTTCCCCGTTCTTCCACGGGTACATTCCACGTATAAGACATCTTAAATATATTTCACTTCACCAATGAGACAATATTCGTTGATATTACAATTCAAAAGCACTTTTTAATACATATTTTTAATCAGTCGGCCACCAAAAGCAAAACTTAAGTCACTTTTTTTTTTTTTTTTTTAATTCATCCCATAAGGGATAGGCAAAGGAACTGAGTCTATACAGCCACGTCTGATGTGTTTTGGCGGATATTTGGGGGTCACAAACAGAGGGAATACGCGTTTTCGCTTGAATTCTTCATTTGCTGGGCACTTTCACGTCAATTTGTTGTATAATACACTATCTTTATTATCCACCAAACAACATTAAGCACAGAAACTAAAATTCAATTAACGACACGATCCACTCTCATCGGTTTCCCGCCAAAATTCTCTTAAGTCACAATAACATACATTTTGATTGATTTGACATGACAGATTGACAGTACAGTTTACAGTTTTTCAAGTCAGAGAATGCAGAGTATATCGAGCAATTTTGACCGCGACTGAAATAGCGTTTGTGGCGTTTTTCCACAGAATACATAATAGTACAAGTTTTTCATTCGTTTTAACCGACTTCATTAAATTAATGTAAATTATTGCTTAAAACATCAGCCAAGAGATTAAAACCCACGCTTTATACAAAAATTATGCTTGCGGCAGAGCAGAGACTCTTTGTATAGTTAGGAAGTGAAATAGACGGACCACTCAGTCGAGTATACTGCGAGCAGAGCTGCGGCGCGCAGATTGCATTTCGCTACCGCCTAAGCGTGTGCTCCCAGAGGAAGGACTACTATACTCGACTGACATACGTGAGTGATCCGTTTGTTTCACTGTGATAAACTCCTCGTATCTATAGGTGATTACCTGTCTATCTTTTGGACAGTCTAACTTGAAAAGGACAGACTTTCTTATGGATGTAGCTAATTGTAGGTAGGTACCGAATCACGGACCGAGGGTGGTTAGTCCGTGTACCAGATGTAGGTCCGATGATATTGCAACAATAGTCATAGTCATTTATTCAATTAACAATGTACATTGCATAACATACTTACCAACCGTACCTTCTCAATTTGTTGATGCATACCAAAAACATTAGAAGTATGTATACGAACAAAAAGTACCTCTACGCGTCAGCATTTTAAAGCCTTCACAAATTGTTTCGATGCCGACTCATTGAGGATAATAATATTACGGTCAAATACGATCTCATTACTCAGCCGGTAGTAGTCATCCAAGTTCGTAAATTTAAACTACGTGGCGCAAAATTATCGTGCCACGTAGCGCCACGCTCTCCGGCAATGTAACTTACACGAAATAAGTTAATACGTGGCAATACATTACGAACTAAGGCAAGTAGGGTGACGACGTGACTTCGTAGGTACTATATGGACCGTAATCGGACCGTATAAAGACTAAACTCCACTCTGTGGCGCACGTTACGGACAGACGTTTCATACTTACCGACCCAACAAATAGGTACGTCTTTCTGTGAGACTGGAGCGAAGCGGGGCACATGCTGCAATGGGATTCAGCAAAGTTTACGTGTTATATGTTAAATACCTTACTTACTCAAAAGAAAACAAGGGCCACGAGTATTTTGATCTTTACGCGAAAACTATATTAAACGGTATTTTTTTAATAACATACCCTTTCCATGCGGAAGCCTCAGCGCCTTGCATCCCGCTATACTGCGCATGACGGCGGTTACGGTTATGCGCCATGGTGGTGCGAACCTCTCCTGCGCATGACATACATATCTGCGTCATGACATTTTTGCGTTTGTATTCTATATAATGTCCAACAGTATTATTACTTTTGTTTTTCTGAATAGCTAAAGACTTGCTTTATGAGATAACATGTAAGAAAAAATAAAATAAAAGGATTTTTGGCATAAAGTTGCCTTTCAAATATTTATTACATAATAACTCGAAAAAGAAGCTATCAACATTTTTGAAAGCTTAGTATGTAATAATAACGTAATAAATTAAAAAATGATTTTTGTAGTTGGTTCTCTCAAAATGTAGTATCAACCCATCTTGAGTGAAACGAACCCGCCCTGCTGAATGGCGCATAGATTTTGTCTCGCTTATCGCTTGTACTGGGATGCAACGCGCAGAGGCTAGGAGAGAAAAAAACGTCATGACGCATAAATGTGTCATGCGCAGGGGATATTCGCTTACCATGGCGCATGCGCTGTGTCATGCGCAGTGAAAGGGTTAATACAAGGCTTTTTTTTATATACATACATATAATAACCGTTTTTATATACAAAACGTTGCAATATATAACAATCATTTAATTAAGTAGTCAATTTGTTTCACATATTTCAATATACTGTAATTTTCACTTAACGACCAAAATACTTGTGGCCTGAGTTGGGGGCCCTATTTTCTTGTGATTAGATGTGTGTAGTGGCAACATTACACAAAAAAAAAAATTATTAAACTTTTTATTCAGCAATTAAATTGCATAAATATATATTACAAAAACCTTCATAATATCATAACTATTAGGTATACATATTACAAATAAAAATATGCAATACCACTGCAAAACAGTTCATAGCAAAATAATAAGTAACTACTTCTACTCTTTGTGTATGGCCGAATGCCGAATCAGTCGAATTCATCACAGTAGAAAAAAATAGTCAAGTACAGATCTATTTTTTTATAATTTCAACAAGGCTAGTTTTTTCGTAATTTTGAAGTTATCTAATTTTGAAAAATACAGAATTCTGCTTAGAGGACTCTCTTGAGAGTACAAATAAAAAACTTGTGAGTAAATTATTTTCTCATTCTTATTTGGTAAGTTCAGTGCAGAGCCAATTCATGCCCTCGGTCAGGCCTTTTCCCTCTGAGGCAACAGCTGATTGCAAGTGGATCTGCAACCAACAAAGAACATTACATTAATATTTTTGTCTATACACATGTATATCATAAGTCCTTTATAACGCATTCAGAAACCGTAGAAAATGACCAGCTTTTCATTACTGCTGTCGCCAGCAGTAACGTAAAGTCATTTCGATATCGAATTCGATTTCGTTAAAAGTTTCAATTTTGAACTATCTTCAAAACCAACATAATTAACAAAAAAAACAGTTGATATGAAATGTCAGCTGAGCAATGTTTGTCTATGATAAAAAAAAAGTCAAATTCGTGCTTTCTTCAGCTTCTGAACCCATCTTAGAATATTTAAAACGTGTGTAGATAAAATAAAGTAATGTATGCAACTCAACATAATTTGCGTTTAAAACACTCGTCTGATCTTATTATAAAACTTGGCTTCACCTATACTTTTATAAAACCACACCATTAAAACATTAAAACACTTGTGTTTTAAGGACCCTCATTATGTAACAGTTGCATAAACTACTATTAAGTTTTAGCATTATTTATAAGACTTTGTAATACTTTTGAACAATGCATTTATCTGTTAGATTAGACAGTAGAATTGACTGAAATAGAGGGAGACTATATCGAAAAATTAAAAAGTTTAGTAAATATATGTACTTCTTTTCTTTGTTAGGCCGGAAAGTTTTGGACTGCACCTCATGTCTATCTTCTATTTTTCCTTTTCAACAAGACAAAATAAAGATAGATAAACTGATACTTAAAGGGTAATTATTGAAGACCATAGGATAAAGTTTGATCTAACCAAAATGTTTGTAACAACAACATCAGTTAAAAATTACTAATTTTTAAGGTGTAAAATCTCAATCTCTTATTCTCATAGTGTTAGTTTGAGTGACATTACGGATGATATAAAATAATTGGCAGTTAATACAAGTCTCAGATAGGTCATATACAATACAATACAAATATTCTTTATTAAAACCACAAAACAGTACAAGGAGATTACAGAAAAACAGGTATGGCAGACAATACTTACACTACGATGTTTCCAATTATCCAGCTTCAGTGCTGTATTCAACTCTTCTAAACTCATGGCATCAGGCTGATCTTGCTTGTTAGCCAGTAAGAGAAATGGAACATTTTCCAGCTCCTTTGCATTCAACTAGAAAAAAGAGAGAAAAAAAATGAAGCTATTTGGTTGTACTGCAATATTCCATTGTCAAAAAGGGAGTCGTTTCCAGGAAAACTGGAAGTACCCTATAGGTTTTGATACCACGGAAATTTGTAAGGACACACCCTTTTTAATGACTGTATCTTTTGATTGCATGTACATAGAAGTTTGATTTTTCACATCTTCAAGGGACTGCAGGCTTGAGTACCTATTTGATATTAATTTCAGCTTGCTACCGCCACGCTTTCCAGAGAAAAAGGGTCTTGCCAGACAGATGGACAACAAAGTGATTGTATAAGGGTTCCATTTTTGATTTTGTGGTGCGGAATCCAACCCAAAAACAAATGTATGAAAAGGTCCAGCTAAATATGATCTTAAATTAGCCCAACTAGTCATTAAATTCAATTATGAACAGATCAATATTATAGTGACCGTGACCTATTATTAATTCGTAATTATGTTGGGTCGCAGGTGTCTATGGGCACTGGGTGGTGATGATCACTTTCGAACCATCAGGTAACCCACTTCCTCATTTGCCTTAATTATCATATATAAAGTGAACAAACATCTTAATTACCAGCCTGTTGAGTTCAAACTCCACTTGTTCCACTCTTTCCTTGTCTGTTGAGTCTATCACAAAGATTACAGACTTTGTGTCTGGAAAGTATTGATTCCACAAAGCAGTTATCTTGTCACCTCCACCAATGTCCCAGATATCCAATTTCACATTGTTGTGCTGCACTGTTTCCAAATTGAAGCCGACAGTGTGCTGGCTATCTACTGTTGTGCCTTCTTTGAGCCTGTACAACACAGTTGTTTTGCCCACACCCCCATTTAAACCCACTAGAAAAAAAAACTTCATTAGTACTTAATGCAAACTATGCTCATCCAGATACAAACAAGTTTATGAATCATAAAATTGCATAGTTGTAAACATTAAGTACTTAGATACTTATCAATAAACGGTGATGAACCCATATTTAAACTCTTTATTAGTCTACTTCATCAAAGCACAGTCATACACACAACTTGGGTTTTTCCAATTAGTGTGGTCAATGAGTGATTGTGGATGGAATGGTCGAAAGCAGAAAGTTTGACTTTGGGACTTTGTTTGGACTAGTTAAGAGACAAACATACTAAAATTCCCCACCCCTCCGAGGTGAGCCCTAGGAGAGGGGGGGGGGGGGGACACAAAGAAGGACCCGTTTTTTTGTTTTTTGGGCATTTCTTAAAAAAAATCCAGATAGCCCAAAAAAATTAGTTTTTTTTTGCAATATATTACGATGTACATTAAAAGTATATACCAAAAGCATATTTTGTATGTATATGGACAAGCTTAATGCGCTCAGGAAACATAAAAAAATAGGTACACAAACACGGTTGTGACAGATTGAACCTGGGTCGTGACATTACTGTATGTAGCTGTGACACTGTATGCCGTGGATGTGACAGTGTAATATAATATTAATGAATGTAATAGGAGTAATTGATGTTATTAAATTTATATTACTTTAGTTTAAAGTGATAGAGCAATAAATAAAATACTATATTCGTTTAATAAACGATATTTATTCGGTAGTCTTATTCAAATAATTACATCACAATGGAGGTCTCATTTCAATAATCTTTGTCATTAGTAACAATAATTACTGTCTAATTTAACAACAAATCAGCCTTTTATTCTTAGAACTTACTGATAACAGGCAAGATTGTTTCAATATCACATATTAAGTAAGTAAACACTTTATTGTACAATAAACAGGATAAAAAAACACAAGTTACAACAATAAAATTTGAGTACAGAGGCGGACTTGTCCCTTTAAGGGATCTCTGCCAGCCAACCTTTGAGTGGTGGAGAGGAATAGTACCTATAATTAGTAAATTTTAAACATAACAACTGTAAATCAAATTGGAGGCTGTTTTTTCCTGTACAGTCGACTTCTAAAGTATCTCTATACATATCATTTATTGACGAAAAGTATGTGTACACGACCTAGCACTAAAGTAATAGCAATACGGTCATACGCACACTTTAGAACTCAACTGTAAGGGCCTTATTCATAAACGTCACTCAAGGCTTCATTAAATAAAATAGGTTTTGTCTTCTTCTTACTAACGGAAATGTCAATGTGACAAAAAAGGACAAACGAACTTTAACGGCATTGTAGTTAAAATAGGTTCATGATTACAGGGTAAGTCCCTAGTAAATATTTTTACAAAAAACTTGAGTATTACTTAAATTAATTGCCGCATTTTAGCTCCAAACAGAACTTAAAAGTCATCATCAGCCTATTTACGTCCCACTGCTGGGCACAGGCCTCCTCTCAGAATGAAACTCCATAAAAATAAACAATGTGACTTATCACACAACTTAATAAACAATATAGAACAAATCCTTTATATTCTCTCATCAGTCTCTTGTCTTACATAAATCTTCTATTGACAAGATTTACTTCTGCTCCTTCCTTCGCTGTCGCCGTGCTCGTTCTTTTTCTTTCGCTTCCTCATATTTGACCGGATCTGCTTCTATTTTTGCGCGTCTTCTTCTACAGTTTTGGTCTTTGGTGACATCTACAGTCAGATTAGCGGAAAATTACTATACTTTAAAAGGCTATTATAAAAATTACATGCATGTAAAACAACATAAATAATATAACGTAGCACAATAGCAAATTTAATTCCATTAAAATTTAAAGTCACGGCCACTCGTTATAATGTCACGACCATGTACTCAAAAAGTCCATGGTGGTGACAGTTTTTCCATACCATGGTCGTGACAATTTGAAACGTGTTTGATGTAACCTAATAGACAATCATGGCTTTCAAAACTTAGTACAAAGTAATTATCTTAAACTACACTACATTACCTACATAATTATATTTTTAATAATTGCGTGACATTGGTACTTACGCTCAAAAGTCGTACACGGCGTTGACGTGTTATGGTTGCCCTTTTTTTCAAATAAATGAGATTTTTTTTTTTGCGAGATACACACTACATTCAGCCATTTGCAAAACTGACAAGAAGATAAGTGTTGCTGTTCTAAAAAGAATTAAAAAGGGTCGCCAACATCAATGATACTTTTTTACCGAGTACCGTAATTTTGTAGTGTCGCACATGGTCGTGACACAAAAACTACTCACACATTTTATGTTGCTCAAAGTTACAAATAGTCATTATTATATAGATATTTTTAAATTTATTTTGTAGAATAAAGATTAGTCTTGCAGAATTGCTGAATATTTCGCAAAATAACATAACATTTCTTCGGAAAAAAACATTTTACTTAAAATTCCGCCAATCTCACACTACACGGTCCGTGACATTTCGGACTAAAAATTTTTTTTTCCATCCTTTTAATTATTCTATGTCAAAAACTATATTTAAAAATAACACTAGTTGTAATTTGCTAAGTGGATGAATATACAGTTTACTGATTTTCCTAAAAAATATACTCAATTCTTACAACTCACACAAAAAAACGTAAGAATAAGAAATGCCCTTTTGCTTACATCTCGGAAACGACGAGTCATAGGAAATTATGTCGTACTACATAAAGAAAGCTAATAACATTTTCTACAACTTGGTTGTACATACTTTTTACCTATTCTCAATCGTTGTCTAGATATGTGCTTCGAAAAACAGTAGTTTTACAAAAATGTGGTTTTTACCTTAAGCATTAATTCTAACCCTCCTGTATATGGGATGTAATGTAATGTAAATGGGATGAAGAAAGTCTAAAAATCAGCCATCTACACCATGTTTGATGCAACTAGCAAGCCATGTCACCTACAGAACCTGGACATTTTACTTGGTGGAGGATTCCTCATTCATAAAGAGATTTGGCCAAGAGGAGGCATAGTGGCCACTGTATGTAACACTATCTAAAATTCATAAAGCATAACTACCCAGGGAAAATGTGTAATGTCATATTCAATGGATACACCAACTCTGCCAAGAGTTCCAAGTCTGATGAATAAGAGCATAGGTATCGACTAAAAGCAGTCTGCCGATATAATATCTGATATATTTGCAGTTGAGAATACTTAAAATAATGGGTTGTGCACTAATTAACTGAAATTTGTATAACTTTTTAACGGTAGTTGATAATATTAGTATACTTAGAAAAATGGCAAAAAACACCTTTTTGAAAAACGATTCGGAGCTCATATCTAAGACAATGATTGAGAATAGGTAAAAGGTATGTATAACCAAGTTGTAGTAAATTTTATAAGCTTTCATTATGTAGTATAACGAAGTTTGGTATGACACATCGTTTTCGAGAAAAGAACAAAAATCCAAAAAACGGGACCTTCTTTGGGCCCCCCACCCTAGGGCTCACCTCCGAGGAGTGGGGACTTTTAGTATGTTAATCCTCTAACTAGTCCAAAAAAAGTCCCCAAGTCAAACTTTCTGCTTTCGACCATTCCCTCCACACCCCCCTTATGAGCATTTATTTCCCAGGCTAAATCTACTCTACCTACATCTAATGCATGTCACTAAATAATACAAAAATAGCACGTCAAATAATCATAAAAAAGAAGGAAGCGCATTACACCTATTCATGGTGAGAAACGAATAACTTTGTTGAGATGAGAATCAAACGCTTTGCCAAACCTTGATAAAAACTACTTGTTAACAAATTTATTCTTGTTTTTAAACTTATCAAAATAGTCCTACTTACAAATCAAGACACGCATGTTTGAATTTGTCGATTTTCCGAAAAACCTTTCATAAACACTCGAAAATATTCCCATCATCGTCTGGTAAAATTAGAAACGATGTAGTTTATGTAGACGTAGCCGGTGACTGCACAAAATATATGTCTTGCTGTGTCGCATTGACTTCTTCCTTCACAATTACAAATAACACTATTGGCTCACAATAGGTAAGGTATTTATTTTCTAACTGTTGTGCAATGTTTACTGCCTCTATGGGCGGGAGAATGACTCACAACGTTAGTTTTCTGAATAGTCTGTGCAGACAGACGAAACGAAACGAAATAAATGAATGACTCACAACACCAACACCAAACAAACCAACTCCTTATGTTTTGACGTTTGTGTATTTGTTACCAGAGCAAAAAAAAATCGATCGGTCGATACCTACAAAGCAAACTATTAGAAAATAGTATTTTTTTTTATATAAGTGCGGAAAGTAAGTATGTCATTTTATTATGGGACTCAGGACGAGTGAAAATGACACTTCCGCACGTGTACCAAACGATGTTTTTTAATACATTTACGAGAAAATTACAATGAAACCAAAGGCGGTGAGCCGGCGGGGGCTGCCTTGTCGGGGAGGAGGAGGAAGGTGTAGGCGGCCCAGAGTCGCCGCCGCCTTGGAAAAGTAAAAAGCACTAGTACGAAAAATCCAACTTTCCGCATGATACGTAGCTACAAAAAAGACCACTTTTTGAGCAACTGTATTAAAAAAACATTTCGCCACGCGCAGCTCACAGCTTCTTAATTTTTATGTATATTCAATACTAGCTGTTGCCGGCGACTTCGTCGGCGTAGATTTCTGTTATCGCTATCCCGCGGGAACTATACAATTTTCCCGAATAAAAAGTAGCCTATGTTATTCGTCAATATTCAAACTATCTTCTTACCAAATTTCATCTAGATTGGTGCAGCGGTTTTCCCGTGAAGAGATAACAAACAGACAGACAGAGAGACAGAAAGACAGAGTTGCTTTCGCATTTATAATATTAGTTAGGATTAGAATTTTATGTAGACTTATCTAATAAATCTTTGTGCTATAAAGAAATAATAATGTGCTATTTTACCCTCGGATAAGTATCCGGCCAGGAAGGACGCTGTCTGACAAAAAGAAATGTGCGTAGAATAGGAATAGCAATTTGTAGCTGTATTTTCAATATAGAGGTCGAGTTTTCTAGACCAAAATAAAGCCACATTTTATTTACATCTATGTTTTATTTGCCACTATCATAATAAACTTTAATCTATCTTTAGCATAAAATAGCAAACTCGTATGGGAACAGGCTATAGACATACCCTTCGTAAACAGCATAGAAAGATATTATTTTGGCCAATTGAAAGTATATCACACACATCAAAGTATCTATGGATCAATCACGTGCGCACTTTCTAACGCCCTTGATCCCAAGGCAATTTAAGCAATGTAAATCTTCCATAGTTGTTTCATTACATTTGAGATGCACAATACTGCAATTGAAAGCTGAATATTTATTTGTCTTGCCATACAATCACAATTTACAAGTTCCTTAACTGTATGTGTAACACAGAAACTCTACTCGGGATTTCACAATACAAAAGCAGTCATAAATGTTACACACAACTTTACATAAATAAATAAATGTCTAATATTATAAATCATTTATCAGTTTAAAAGTCTCCCTAAAACAATATTATTGTCTATAATTATGTATTACAACTGTAGGTTTTGCAATAGATGTGTGCCCTAGTCCCAATTGTGCTGCCTTAATTTATGTAGGTATAAATGCATTCATGTTTATGAATGTTAATAAAATAATAGCCTCCACTGCATGCATGAAGTTAATGAAGTGAGCATTACATGTGAAGGCCTTTTTTAAACAGTACCAGACTGTAACATTCAACTTATTTATACCAACCTAAACATAGTTTGCTGTGCAGTGACAGACTAAGGGGTAGGGGAGCAATGAGTTGCCCCCCAATTTGGTAAATAATATTTAGATTAACTTAATATATTTTTTTCCTTTTTATATTAAGTTTCTGCTTAGAGCACACGCGGCTCTGTTCGCGCGGCTGCTCGGCGCAGTTGACGGCGGCTCACAACTACCCTCGTTTTCTCCACTGACATACGTGAGTGATCCGTTTATTTCACTGTGATTGAATCTCACGGTAGTTTCATGTTAAAAATATCTGCATAGACCCCAGAACTCTTAAGCTTTTAGTCTGCCACTGGTGCTGTGTTATTAATAACATAATAATGCATGTATAGTAAAAATCTTCACTGAACTATTGATTAACAAAATGAATAATTACACCAACAAATTAAAGTTTTAGCCTTATAAATATTAAAACGACATTGTATAATTAGTTACATACAAATTTAAAAAGTCTTTTGGATTCAATATAGATTGAACAACATTCACATGACAGGAAGTTGTCAGCCATGGTGGGAATGTATGCTGCGTGTATTCCCAGAGACTGCTGATTATATTGATTCTCACTTTTTTGCCAGTTCATTGGAGAGCCAGTCAAGACCCTCGTAAAGCCCTTGCCCTTGCGTGGCACATGTAGCTTGGATGTACCACTGCAAATAAAAGAAAAAATATGTTAATAGCCCACTAAGTTTTTAAAACTTACAATGTTACAATTTATAAAACTTGTCACTTTACAGAGTAGACTAGAATTTGCTCATATTTTAATCAAAAATACGAGTAATGGATTAATCCATGTATTATGAGGTCAACAAGCAATCACTACAACAAAATACTTCAGTAAGTTACACCATAATATGATCAGATTGATCCATATTGCATCACAACAAAAATAATTGGTGGTGTCATTCCTTATTTCTTCCTCTTCTTCAGTATATTTCTCCCCACCATTTCGCAAATTCTCCACCACTAGGCCTGATTTGCAGTGGATCTCCCAGACTGGGCCGAGGGTTAAGCTGATTTCATCCAACTTACCTTGCTGGGGGCCTACCCGGTTCTCACTTTAGATTGTGTAATAATATATATAAAATAACAAATCAGCTTATAAATAAGATACATACACGACGGTTTCTCAGGTTGTTCAAGTTTAGAGCATTTGTCAATTCAGCAGCAGTCATAGCATTGGGCATGTCCTGTTTGTTTGCGAATACTAGGATTACTGCATCTCTCAGCTCATCTTCTTTTAACTGAAAGAAATTAGTACATGGAAATTATTGAATGTTATACCTATTGCAGTGGTTTTCAACAAATTTATGAACTAAACCTGATCTAAAAGTAGATAGATATACCATTCCATGTGAATTAATACTGAGAAGAATAAGATTTTTGGGTACATGGTGGTTGTTATTGTTCAGCCACAAGGTTATCAAGTTCCTCAGATACTTGAAAGGACAAAAGTAAACATATTAAAATAAAAGGTATGTACCATATTAGCGAGTTCATTCTCAGCTTCAGCTATTCTCTTGGTGTCACTGGAGTCCACTACAAAAATGAGACCCTGGGTGTTCTGGTAGTAGTGGCGCCACAACGGTCTGATCTTGTCCTGGCCGCCGACGTCCCACACCGTAAAGCTTATGTTTTTGTATTCTACAGTCTCGACGTTGAACCCGATAGTCGGTATAGTCGTCACGATTTCACCGAGCTTTAGTTTGTAAAGTATAGTCGTCTTCCCGGCGGCGTCAAGGCCCACTACAAACAAAACATAACGAACAATTTATAATATGCATGTAAGAAGTAAATGATCTCTAATTACAAGGTAAATAAGCATAATAGAAATATAATCAACGCTATCGCCTACCGATGAGCTGTCAATTGTCACTTACCCATAAGGATACGCATTTGTTTTTTGCCGAAAAGCCTAGTAAAAACACTTGATATCGTTAGACCCATTGTTCAATGAATTATGCGATTGATTAGTTTACTTGTAAAACAATCGCTTTTGAACGAAGGAAGCGAAAATTACAAAGCCTATTAAAACTTTGAAACACTGATACAATACACGTCGTCGTCTTCGTTCTTATATCCAACTTTTTTAAATTCATCATTAGTGTTGCCCTAATATACATTTTTTTCGTTGTACTACGGTTTCCAAGTTTTTTTTTGTTTGACTGTCATTTCAGAATGTTAATAATGTTCAGGAGAGCAGAATCTCACCTACACTTAATTTAAACAATTACCTTTCTTGCTTGTTACCAGGTTTTGTTAGTATAAACTGAAGACCAGCACAAATCATTCCAAAAATACTACATGTGCACAAGCACAAGACCGTTCTGAGTGGAGAGCCTTGGGGGAGGCCTATGTCTAGCAGGGGACGTCTTTCGGCTGACATGATGTTGATGACTACTTGTGCATAAAAACCGGTAATCACAGGCAAAGAGGAACATCTCTAGTGTCTCAGCTGTGGCTCGCAAAACGTGGCTGAGCTCTAGCCATAAACAATAATGAACAAAAAAAAAAACTTGAGCGTAGACAATATTTTGACAGCAAAATTGGCCAATAGGATCCCATTATGATTTTGAAGGGAAGAGTTTGGTTTGATTGCTGTCATGCGTCGTCATAGAAACGCTTTATTATTTTATTAACTTTTCATTTTTTTTGGCCGGGATCGACATGGAGATTTACGATGGTGAGTTTTGTAAAAAAATATTTAGCTTATAAGTCGTATATGCATCGCTGCCATATCTGTCTGAACGCGGCAGTTAATTTATAAAGAGCGATTTTATGAACATGTTCATCACTGCTCCTTGAATTCGATCATAAGTATCAATCCGGTTTATTTTAATAAAAAATATATACTTACTTATAACTGCAGAAACATAGTAAATATTTCTTTAACTTATGTAGGTACTGATTGGCTGTTTTGGTTCTGTTCCTTTTTTTAATGTTAGACCAAGAAATATTTTTAAATCAAATACACCTCTCTTACCTACCCGTCTCGTTAATTTTAAAATATTTTGTTTATTTTATTATAATGAATTTCTGTTATACCTATAGCTCTGCTTGGTAACGCCAATGTTGACCTTGTAAATTAATAAAAAATTGCATGCTTAATAGACATCACATACCTACTTATAACTAAAAAATATCCAAGATGGGGTACCTACCTACTTACCTGTTACTTATCCAGTAGCAGGTATGAAAGAACATTAAGCTAGGTAAGTACTTACCTAGTTAATTTAATTAAGTACATATTACTTTTGGTAACTTTCATACATAATTATTTTCAGTAAGTAGGTACCTAAGCTACCTATAACCACAAAAAACATTAGGTAGGTAAATATGATGTGTCACTTTTTTCTTACATAGACCCAAATTCATAGAGTTAGGTAGGTACTTACATACCACGATCACAGTCAAGCAGAAAAAATATCGCATAGATACCAAGGTAGGTAGGTAACCTACTTACTGTCCTCGATCTAACCTTAGGACATGTAAAAACCTAACTTATTTATAAAATTAATTGCTTACGTACTTACCTATTACTAATAATTATAGAGACTTGTCATTGTGTTGTCTAGTCTACTCATTCAAAGGCGGGTTAGGGCGGGTGACCTTAACAGGTAAACACATTCGACTAACCCAGCTAGAAACATGTCATACCTACTTACCTACTTATACTCATAAGTTGGCATCTACAATACCTAGCCCTGTACTTAGCAGTACATACCAATCCAGATTGTTTTCCTAAAGCAGCAACAGTCAGTGAGCAAACGCGGCGCAAGGCAATGTTTTATCGCGCTTCGTTTCTATGGGCACTAAAATATGCAATGGCGCGCAATAGGCGACATTACGTCATTCTCTCGAAGGCGGTTCGCACTTTGATTTAGAAGCGACATTAAAACTTAAGTAAGGCGACTTGGGTCCTTTTCGACGTGTCGATGTCGGCAAACAATGGCGGTTTAGTCCTTAATTGCTTTCATCTGCTGTAACGCGGCCACTCCCGCATGCAGCTTTGGCGCGCGGACTGTTAGCGCCTGTTAGCGCTGACCGCGATCGGTTTGTCTTGTTGATTATTCGCAAGCCTCTCCCATCATGGGCGTGGAGTTGTTGCAGACCGCTGTTAGCACCTGCCGCTGCCGTTCTGCTCTTGCGTTTCTAGACTTCAAGACTCCCAGTTGAATCAAAGAATTCGTACCTATGCTGTACTATACCTACCTAGTAGGTGTATTTGCGGGTGCGGGTACGTTTTGTAGAAACACGTCAGGCTGTTTGCATTTGCACCCTATTCTACCCAGATACCGGCGTGAAGAGCGACCGGTACGGGTTTTTCTGCTCTCCTGGGGGGGAAATTAAGTTCATCTTTGGTTACGCAACCTAACAAGCACATACCTACCTACCTAGCGAAATCGACATAGCTAAGCGGATCAGCAAATCGAAGTGCCCATGGGCACTGGGCAGGCCATATAGCTATATAAAGTTTCTAGAGTGAAGACCACTAGCCGGAAGACGGAAGTGTTGGGCGGCTCCTACTAGGTGAAGATGAAGCTCTTGGTCAAGGTAGCGGAAAGCCTTTGGATAACAAGTGCATAAAGCGATACATTAGCGATGAGCTTTTTGTGCTATACCTACCTATCTATTCATTTATTTTTGGCTAAATTGGCTTATCGCAAAGGCCTTTTAGTTTGAAAGTCACCTTTAGCTTGTGAGACGATACCTACCTACCTACCTCTACTCTGAGGCGAGGACATTGCTCTCAAGCTTCGCATTATCCGGACGAACGCACGCGACTTGGCGAAATTTACCTAATGCATGAATAAACAATGGTTTGGTTTAGATAGAGATACTCAGGTAATATTGTAATACATCTTTAGTTATTTCACTTCTTTCATCTTTACTTTGTGGCATTCCGAATTTTGTGCCTACTTATTATAATCTCTTCTAGCGTTTATTAGAGTTACAGAGTAAAACAACTGAAAGTAAAATTTCAATTGTCATTTTGTTTGTCGCATGATTTGACGCCGCCCGCTCGAAACTAATCCGCATTTTGCAATAAGTATAGCACAACTTGCAGCTTTCTTTGAGTGGTCATAATTTATCTGAAGTAATGTGAAAACTGTTTGATAAAAATCATGCGAAACGGTTTCGCCTTTCGAACTTTCTTTTTTGGTTTGGTTAAAACATATTTATCGCATTTGTATCTGACACTATTTTGCTTTATTAAAATGTAATCAGATATTGTATTTTTTGTTGGTGATCACTAGATACAATCGCTGCTGCGATCCGTGCACAGTGCACAGCGACTCGTCTGTCGGTCACGCCGCCTCACGCCGCGCCGGTGATACTAATGACCCGCGAACAACGTTCCTAATCAAAGCCTTCGACGAGTCATCGTAGATTTCGAAGAAGAGATTTACACAGACTGTAAATATAATTTGAAAACTTTTATTTGCCTTAACTTTTCTCCTAAAAATCTTTGGGAATAAAAAGAGGACGCTCTGAATTATAGATGAGTTATTGCTCACTCCTTCAACTGTAATGTAAGAAGCCATTCCATTGAGACAGCCATTAAACTAGATTGAGTTGAGTTGAGTCGAGAGTAGATAACCATCAATCTGCATAAAGCTCTTTTGAACTATAAAAAACCATCAGCGAAATCGTATAAAACAAACAAGATAGGTATGCGACCGCTTCTTGCTTGCTCTTATTACAAGCAATTTCGGAGATGGTATCTTCAAGTCGGTGTTTAAATATTTTACAAAAGTGCGCCGTCATAGCTTACCATAATGTTCCGGTAATCTCTTACCAATCTACATTGCAAACTATTTGGTTCGTTTTACTAAACGTAACGTAAAACGTAATTACTTTTGAATGTCCAACACAAAAGCACTATCTCGACGTTAATATTCTTCGCGTTTAATAATCTGAATTTGTTTGGAAACTTATACTCCGCCCATTCAAAAGGCATTATGCCAGTCATTCTGTGAATAGACGGGCACTTTCAATTTAAATATTTATTCCGATTTTGCAATAGGCATGGAGAAGAGTAACACCGTGGTATTGGTATCTAAAAACTTTAACTTTTTGGCCAATAATTCGAAGATCCATACGACATGTAACCAAATCATACTTCGCATAGATCGAGAGAAAGCAAAATCATGCTATTCTAAGTCATCCTCGTTCTGTTACAAGACGATCATGAAATTATAAATGGTTTGATCGAAGCGAAGTCCATCAAAAAGCGATTGCGAGATATGCAATATTTGTTCGTCGTGGGACCGTTTGACGCCCACTCGCATACACGCATATGCTTGAATGAATTCGATGTCATGATTTCAAGGTTCACGATGAGAGAATACTTAAAGAAGATTTTACGTTTGCTCACAACAAGGATGGAATGGAAATATTGTGTTAACCATTACCGTCTAAGTCTAAACCGTTTCACTACTAATACTAAGTAGTAGTACTTACTAACCTAGGTATAGATAATCGTATAGTTCAGGTTACCTATCTCTCGTGTAAAAGGGGTATTCGTAGTTTATTGTAACAGATCTACATGTCAATTATTGCCAGCTGCGCATCGTCATTCAATTCAATTGATTCAGTAAATAGTCGCTCGTTGTTAACTTTTATTGCTGTTTGCAAATTAGCAGCGTGCAAAGGTGAAGCATTGATTGAGACTGAACGTTGCTGTGTGTTGTATTTGTTTGTTATAATCGTATGAGCTAACATTGTACTTAATACGAAAACCTGAATGATAATACGGAAAATACATATCACATGGCGTGGTAGATTTCAAAACTTGTAAGTTACGTTACAAGCGTATAAACTCTATCAATTAATATGAATAGGTAATTGAATAAATATCACCAGTGCCTAACTGAACGCATAGAAGCCCTCTTAATCAACGCGACGACGTTAATGATAATTTGATCATTTCGCTCATTGATCGTTTGATCACATATTAATTTCGTCCTCGGATTATATTTCATAATAGAAAGTGCAACGACTAATACTTCTTCCGAGAAAACAATATCGTTGAACGATAACGATAACGCAGCGTATGTTAAGTGTACTCGGACATACGAGTAAAACATAAAAATTAGGTATTAACATTATTTAAAGCTATATTGTTATGAAAATACGAAGTAAATTAACTTATCAATGAAACATTGTTGAACAGTACGAAATCTAGCTTTATATTTCCATACCATACCAAAGATTGATGTTGGCTACGTTTAATCAAACGTTACGCAAATAAAACTCCGCATGAAAGTATAGTAGGTATGCCGATCAATAGGAAATTAGCATCATCAATCATGTAGTCGCTTCTTCTGACCTATATTTGATAAGTGTATATTAAGCTCTCCATTTAGTATATATTTATAGTTAGGTAGTATTGCATTTCATTACTTTGCAGTTCAGTACTTAGTGCCGAAATCCATTGTGTGTCTTGTGTGTAGTCCGTGGTCTTGCATTCTAGGTCACTTGTAAAAACAGTTTACGTACTGACAAAATAGAAAAACCGTATTTTCTCTAACAGCTTCAACGGAAAATTATTTACCTTTAGTTTACGCAAGCCATGTTAATTGCCGTAGGCTATACATTAAAATTTTCTCGTATAACGTATGTAAATGTGCTTCCACTAGGCGTTAACTGATTACTTTTCTGTGCAATATTTGTGCTGTAAGTATAAACTATGCATCTCTCTTGTCTTGTAGCTTGTATGTGGAGGCATGCACCACACCATAACATAAGTAAAGTGGTCGTTAGCCATACAGTGTTAGTCTTGCAGATTGAAGTCACATCTTTTCGGCGTATATGCGCCAGAGGATTATCCTTCAGTTTCCCTCCATCTACTCTAGCGAATTAAACTTATATCATTACATTATTTATGACTGTAGTAGGTACATAGTATTCCACTATTGTAACATGCATAATATTTTGTGAAAGTATCATCTAAACACACGGATATAGATTGATTTATTCCAAATTGGTCAATTTTAATTTCCGAAAGTAGTGTAATTCCTCATTTTATTAGTTAACGACACTTTCATTTAATAGCAGTGCGGTTTACCGTTGGGTAATTTTTACTTTTTTCATTTTACTTTGTATTATCTTGATTCCATTCCTAATATGAATGAATATTCAACTCTGTAAACATACTGCTCTATCGTCAAATTGTGTAGCGTACCTACTTTATCGGTATAATATTCGCTTTCATTAAAATGTAGTTATCTTTTAATAAATTTTCAACAAAAGCTTACTGCTTAATCTCGGGACTTGTCGCATGGGCCAATTGTGGCGGCAAACGGTGGGCGGCCACCTTGCCCACACACGCGTCCGAAATGCCTCGGACACCTGTTGTTTTATGACGCTACTATGGAGGCTTTTCCTGTTGAAGGATGGAACCAGTTAGATTAATTAATTTAATTACTACAGTATGCAAATGCTGCAATGTGTAAATGCTGAGTCCGGTCCTTTTGCCACTTTTTCATAAAGTACATTGTATAACGTTTTTTTTGTGTGGTAATAAATGGTTTTCTTTCTTTCTTTCTATCTACAGACGTAGAATCGACCGTTTCGCAAACTCTCTACTTGTTTAAAATACCGGCAAGATAACTTAAATTGATAAACTGGGAGTCACTTGAAGTCTCACACTGGGTTAAGCCAGTCCCATGACCGTGAGATCAGCTTTTACCATAGTGGATGTTGCGATTTTGAGTGCCAGAACTAATGGCAAAAGTAGTTTAAAATATAACCTACACTACAAAACAAACCCATGCATGTTCAGTATTGATGCCATTGACTCGTGCATTTCTTGACGCTGAAGAAGTTTTATTTTGGCAACTGTTGCATAATATTCGATTTTATACGCTATGTGAGCTTGTTTTGGCTACGACGGGTTCATTGTGAAACCAGAATCCATTGTCCTATTCGTCGAGAACTTTTCAGCTTTCGACTTACTCGTCACGTTACGTCAATTGCGTTGCCTTGTGTTGGATGACAATAATGAGTTTCCAACCGGTTTTGAATCCTGTTTATGACATTTACGGACGTAATCTTTATTTTAATGAATTTAAGTTCTGACAGTAGTATCCTATCTCTATTATAAGAATTTATTGCCATGTTCCTCCAGGCAAAGAAACTTTTTGTGTCTGCACGTCGTCATTTTTAAAAAATAGGGTCAGCTCAGCACGCCTCCATGATCTAGGACCTGCATTCTAGGTGAATCGTGGTAGGTACAGTACGGAATGGGCTAGTAACCAACTTTTTTAGCGATAGCAACGTGGTGGCCTGTATTACCGTTACAGCGGTCACATTAGATTTATCGATCATGCTCGGTTAGGGTTAGGAGACTGGTTGAATTGAGTTCACGCTTGGTCTATTGTTCACGTTTTAATTGTATGTTTAAATTTCAATTGTTGTGGAATAAACTTTCTGTCATTGTTTTCTATCTTTATATCGATCACCAGAAACCGCATGCCCTTCTTAAGGGCCTTTAATGTGAACTAAGGGACAATAACAGTTCCGTTAACATTCCTATTTTATTATTAGCCGCTACGTCGACGAGAATAGCCGTGTGCCAAATGTGGTTGATCATATTACGATCTCGCTCCGTACATCCGTATCGGACGCCGTCGGGATGTGCACCCGACTGTGAGGCAGCGGTCCGACACGCGCTATTGCGTGTGTGCTGCTGCAGAAATGGATGATCAAATTTGTTAATGACGCCTCTTTCTCTTTTCAAAATGTTAACTTTAATTGCGCCGCGTTATTTCTGCATAATGTCTGGCCATTTGAAACATTAACAACGAAAACACAATTTAGCTTTTTCAAACTTAATTTTTGCGTTTGCGAAGTGTTGTAGTTCTTATGTAACGTAACATTTTCCTACAAGACTGTTAGGTACAGTCACCGGCAATAATATATGATTTTCGACAGCGCTGCAAAAATATCTGATCACGGTAGAAGGCAAAAGTATATGACGACACTCGACGGCATAAAGATCTAATGGGTTGCGGCCGGCATATATTATGTTCTTGGTTTAGGGCATAAATATCGGACACTGAGTCGCTTAAAAATATCTGATACTATACAAAATCAAAATTAAGTGACTCGTCACCAGCATAAATATGTATTCACTTTGGAAGCAAAAACATTAAATCACACGGACCGCATAAATATCTCACATGTTACAAAATCAAAAATATGTGATCAATCAGCAAACATGAACTTAATTCACTAGTATTACGAATCTAATTTGAATGCAGCGATCTGACGCTTCTTGAAAAGTTTGTTTGAGTAATAATCAGCATTCATTGTAGTTTTCTTCGGTAAATAATCTATGAGCAAAATCCCTTCTGTGTCCCAAAAGATTGTAGCCATAAGTTTACCTGCCGATGGACAGACCTTGAATTTCCGAGGCGGCTTCTCATCCTTAAATTTCCACTGTAACGACTCTTGCTTACTTTCCGGGTCCCATTGTCGAATCCACGTCTCATCACATGTTACAATTCTAGAAATTATTTCTTCCTCTTTCCCTCGACTCATGTCCAAAAACTCTTCGCAACATTTGACACGCCTCTCCATGTCAAATGCAGTCAACATTCTGGGGACCCAACGTGCACTTACCTTGGACATGTTCAAATGCTCATGAATTATTTCATTGACTCGCTCTTTACTGACGCCCACATCTCTAGCTATCTCCCACTGCTTCACTCGTCGGTCCTCCAATATAATTTTTTTCACCTTGGCTACATTTTTATCGGTGACGGCCGAAACTGGTCTTCCGCTACGAGGATCATCTTCCCGGCTCTCACGACCTAACTCAAACTGCTTTGACCAAAACTTTATAACAAATTCGGAAGAACACGAACTGCCAAACACACGTAAAATACGCTGTCTGATCTCCGAAGGCGTATTCCCTTCTTTAGTCAAAAACTTAATCACCGCACGCTGCTCGATTTTATCCATTTTCACTTTTTCTACCGACATGTTTGAGACAATTGTAGGAGACAAATAAACGTGATGCAATAAACAAATGAATGTAATACATTTTGAAAATAGAATAACAAACGAATATAAATCCATACCAGCCAGCATTATTTTTGTATATATTTCTGACCAAGGAGATTACTTATCAGCCGCCCCTCGTAGAATCTTTGTGTCAAATTGTATGGAAAATATTATATTGGAGCATTAAGTATAATGGCCGATCGTAGCTTTGAGCTTATTCATGTGAATATTATAGCTTTTGGCATGACTTCGCGCGCGCATAATTATTACATACGCAACAGCCGCTCTCAGATGCAGTGGATGCGAACGTACTCATCCAGAAGCCCCTTTCATAAACTGGTTCAGACATTTTATATACATCCAATGTCGATGAATATAAGCAACGTAAATATTCGTATCTCAAAGCAGGAGTGTTTGCAAAATTTTTTGGTTTTGCATAGGTTACGTTACGCACTTATAGATGTGACAAGTAGACCTTCACACGATCTGTGACACGATATTTGTAAATGCAGCTTTCGAAATCACCCGGCCAACTTATCCAAACAATCTAATGGTAAGACTAAACAATAATAAACTCACACTTTGTACAGTGCACCTAACACAATGTGCCGGTTGTTCATGCTTTTAGAGCATTTTCTTTGTGCTTTCGACTGCATTGTTTGGTTTATTTGTGATTCTGTCTGGATCTCTGCTGTACGCGTATTTAGTAATTTCAAGTCTTTGAACGTCTTACATAATGTTGCACCATGCATTCATAATGCTGGTTTAGTTTATTCTAATGTCTTAGTAAAGTCACGGCATACTTCTTCTATTATCTGTAGGGACATGCTATGTTTCAGAAAAAATATAGGCAGTTAAAATAAACGCAAGCAATAAACCACTAACTACTAACGATTAAGATTGTTAATTTTAATAATCTTAAACAATGACTCTGAAGCTAAAGCAATAATAGCGCACATAACTCACGAGCACGAGGAAACAATTTTCGTCAGGACTAAATTAGAGTTGAACTATGGAGGATGCGTAATATTTCCGTTTGAAGCTCGACGACTAAAGTGGACATAAATTAGGGGCTGTCGCTAATGAGTTTCTTACGTTCGTCCCGTTGTGTGATTTGTTTCCACAACCATAACCGTTTACAACGGCCTCTTTTACGACAGTTTAAAAGTGTATTTGGTACTCAATGCTCACCAATTTTGTACCTCAAATTCTCAACTGTAATTCTTTAGATGCGCGTATTTCAAATTTAAATGCATCAACATCTTCCCGTATTTATAGAATTCCTCACACAATTTTTTGCCACTTTCCGTCCCTTTTCTACTTACTTAAGCTTTTATATTCATCTCGCATGGTTCGCATCGCACCCCTAGTGATTTATGCGCGGTCCGATCCGAACCCATACTCCTAATCGCGCCGGCTGCACGGATCACGGATCCCGAAAGTGCTATTCCTTAAATTCCATTTTTAAAAGAGTCAGCGGATATGTCGTCTCCGGTGTTGTCATCGCATCGCCATTGAAACGGTCCAAACGGTCCTTATGGAATGCTCTCATTTCACCGCTTGATTGGATTTGGACGGAAGCTGTACTTTGTTAACCGAAGGGGGTTCGTTCTGTTACCATTTTTGTGTCATAGTTATACCGGCCAGCTCTCTATTATGCTCGCGTGCTGCGCCCGCGCCGCTGCGTGTTAGTCGCGTTCACTGCTCGCCCAAGAATAGCCGCCGCAGCGATGGTTCCCGTTCCCGCTGGAGGAATACTCTCGCTGCGATTGATTCGTTGGTCATAAACGGCCGGCGAGTTATGAAACCTTCGCTACACAGCAGTGTCGACCTTTGATTAGTGACGCCGCGTGCGTGTATCGCTGTCTTGTTTACGATTCTAATTTACGTATAATATATCTGTCTCATTCAATATACAACTTAACAGTTTAATGTAAACTCGCGTCTACGATTGATGTACTTTACCTACTTCGGTTTTTTACAACTCCGTTATCGCTCCATATTCGTAGTGCTTACATATGATAACGCGGCGAGGTGACGTGATAAAATTAAAATTGGTAATAGGGGCGCCGGTGTTTGTTAAAAATCTGCAAGCCTAGAGATCTGACGTGTTCGTGCGAACCTTATTTACGATGTGCGGACAAATGTATCGTTTTCTTTCTTCCTTCGGGTATTTTAATGTGAATTAAGTGGAGATTGCGTTTAATCTGTGTTGTGCGTATGAGTGATCCCTGATGCGTCTGCGCCGTTGCAAGTGTAGCGGCGGGACTATTTTCGTAGCACGGAAATAAGAGCGGTAAAAGGAGCAAAAAGCTGTGTCAGACTGAAGAACTTGAGGTCGTGGTGCCGGTGTATTTCTGTCTGTTGTGATCCCATGTCTATAACAGTAACTCGTGGAAATAGTGCAGTAGTGCTGTAACAGTTGATAAAACATGAAGAAAAGGACTTTATCGAAGCTCAAATCGATATTTGGCACGAAGAAAGGTAAATATTTCTCTATTCCTTTGAAGCGAGGTATTAGGCAAATTTATAAAGTGTTTCTCGTTAGGAAGTGTTAATTGTTTTGTAAACTTCGCAGATTGTCGAAATGTCACGTTCCGGCGATTACTTGTTTGATTTACAGTCGATCTCTGTTTCCTTTGACTTTAGGGATTATGTAGAATTTATTTAATAGGTACCAACAGCGCCATAATTATAACCTTGTTGTTTTCATTGAATGCATCATCTGGACATAATTCGTCGCTTTTGCCTGACACGTAAGAAATCGTAGCATTTATAACGTTCTTCGTATTCCAATTCAATTTTAAATTAACATTTCTGAGGCGTTAATTGTTAGATCGGTAATGGTCATTTCTACTTTTAATTTATGTTTTTCATTTGAAATGATAATTCTGGTGCAGAATATGAAATTGTTTCATGCAATCACCTGGTTGGTATGGGAGAATATGACAGCTTTCGGTTTTATTAATGACAGATACAAGGAACGTCTTTTAAAATAAAGATAAATATTGTTATTACAAAATCTAATAATAGACCCACAGATACTGCTGTGCTGCACTGTGGGACATTAAGATGGCATTAAACTGAGGCTTATTAACATTTTTGCATTAAAAATAAAACTCATTACTACTGTTATGGCTGATTGAATGTCTCTGAGTGAGGCAGATGAGGAAAAGGAACCCTTGATTATAATTATGTACTTAAAATATTTCAGTAACACTTTTTGAATTTTATAGTGCCCAGTTTGGATGTGTTACTGATGAACAGCTGCTAGTAAATTTAACAATAACATGCCCGCCTTGAGAGCGTCTCTAAAAAGATGCACTTAATCACTTGGGGTTGCACCCTGAGCGTCATTCATTTGGTTGTAACGGCAAAAAAGAACGCTTAGAGTATTATTTTCATTCATCTCATCTGCCGCCTAAAGTGTAATGTCAAAGAGATCGATCGATCGGCTTGATCTCGGTTATTTTGTTTATCAACTTATAATTTGATGATTTCATACATGAAACCACTGTGATCTCATTTACATAATTACCTATTTGCTGATTTAATTTATTATTAACTGATGCGGAAGTTTTACCTGTCAAATTTTTGTGACGGTAACGATCCTGTTTATTTTTACAATTAATAGGTACCTCCAAATCATGTTTCAACTTTAAATTGATACCAGTTTGCAAAATAACTCCGAGCTGGCAAACAACTTGACTTCTAACTATTTAGCTTTACAATTGATTCGATTTGGTCGTGTTCACTCCACTGTCCGAATTTAAACGGAATTGTAGTAAAACTTAATTTACTGTGTCATTGACTTGGGATTATTTAATGGTAACACTAGAGCTGTTTCTACTACTTTTCTAAGTTGTAGGTAGGTCCTAGTTTAGATATACCCACTTTCAATTAGGTATTTGACATTTATCACGCTTCAATTCAAGAATATACCTACCTGTGAACTGTATTGTGTACCTACATACACACAATAAGTACTCATTGTACGTATACGGTATTATTTGCCTAGGTAACAGTTGAGTTTTGTAGTGATAAGCACGTGGTGTGACCGCATGAGCTATGCGACGCCATATGGATACCTATATGAGGCGTTTAGTACTTACGCCAATTGTTTTGTTCAGTGTTTGAGATAGTGTAAGGAAGGTTACATGTTTCTCTCGCGAGTGTTTAAACGTTAACTGAAAATGCTGTGCGGACTGAATTTTCGCTGGAGAAAAGGTATAGTAACCTGTTAAATACCACATCTTTTTTTTGACCATTTAGTTTGGTAGGTACATTATATTTTCCCAGTAGAAGCCATATTCAATGATACTCGTATGATAATTGATGAGATGATGGGTAATCAAAAGTAAAAATAAACATATACTAATTCATTTTTTGTAACACATATTTTACCATTTTGATAACAACGCCTTCTTGATATACCTACCTATCTAGTGTAATCAACGACCAAAAATACGTCACGATCGCGTTCGCGTTTACGTTTGAATTACTATGGGTACTTTTAGTAATTCTAGTGGCACGTATCGACAACAAACAATTCTCATACTATTTGCGGTCGAGACGTTTTTTTGGCCTTCATATCTTTCTGTCGATTATACCATTTAATTGATTGAAATTATTGATACAAGTTTGTATCCTACATTGAAATTAAAAACCAAGGTATGCAAATTTACACTATTGTTTTTCTAATGTTTTTTTTTTTTTTTAATATTAAAATGTTAGATCTTGAAAGTTCGCTGAGTAATACTTATAAGTTATAAGTAAAGGTTTACATTAGAACAAAATTAAATGACCGAAAAACTTATTTAGTTCGCTAGAACTGCCTCCGTAACTCAAGCGATGAACCCCGCTGTCAACACAATCTCAATGTCAACATGATTCAATAAGTTCACACGGTCTTTTCAGTAACCGACATCATCAATTCACCTTTCGTTGACTCTAATGATGGCTAAAGTTTCGTGCGCTTCGTGACTCTTTCGTCTGTATGAGCTAATTAACTTTTGTTTCTGATGAAATCAATCATCCCGGACACCTGCCAGTCCATCTCAAGTCTCATTTTGCACAATTTCGTCATCATGTCTTTTGTTTCACGTTTCCGTGTGTGGTCGTGGGAATGTTCCGAGTCGTGCTCCTTAAAGTATCTGCGATGGTATCAAAACGCTCGTGCCAGTGTTTGTTTCTGTTAACTGTTTTCAAACGTGGTCTCGTGTTATCGGTTTATTATGTAACACCCTCACTTATTCCGGCTAAAATATGTTTTGTCTGTTTCTTGCGAAGGTAAAATGTCAAGTAGGGACAAATCATGTTTTTGTTACAATGTTTTATTACGTCTACTTAATCAGCTTTATTTTGCATAGTTTGTCAGTGTTTTTTTTGTATTATTAACATTGCGGTCAAATGTGAAGTTAATGGCGTCACGCTATTTGTCCACATTTTACAACAATACCTAGCAATTTTCAAAAAAGAAGTCTACCTTATGGTTCTATACTGTTGCTGAGTGTAAAAAGTCTTTACTTTCTGATCTTGTTTAATCATCATTGATTGAACTCTATAAAGAGTTCATCATTATTATTATCGTCATTATTTATGATTTCAATATATTGCTTATATATTTGCTATTGTTATAAATCGCGCTGCCTACACTTACGCAAGGAATTATAATCCAATGCAAATATATACTTATTGCTTAAATAATTTCGATTTACATTGAATACATACAAGAGCGAATCTGTCTTTGTCATAATGAAACAAAAGATTGTGAAATTGACAATCGTGTACTAACAGATACAACAGATATGACGTTTGAAAGGTGCCCACTACCCATATACCCGGAGCCAGTATCCTATTACTTACGAGTACAAAGATTCGAACTTTCCGTGATATTTGAGCCACCGATAATATTGGTTTTCACAGGCGTCTTAGAATACGGAAACCAGCGATCGGCAGCGAGCGTGAAGATATATGAAATTACTGTTGATTTAGTGGCGTAAGACTTCGAAGTATGATTAAAAAAATACGTTCTAATTCGTGTCGCGTATCTACTATTGAAATGAGATCAGTAACAAACAAGAGAAGTAACAGATTAGGTTTCGAAACTGCCTTAATGATCTGCGGAATCTACGTTCCTCTGTTTTGTATCTACTGGCAATGGCAATGCTTGTTTTTTAACCGACTTCAAAAAAGGAGGAGGTTCTATGTTCCACTGTATGTTTTTTTTTTTAATGTATGTACATCGATTACTCCGTCAATTGTAGACCGATTTTCAAAATTCTTTTTTTATTCGAAAGGGTATACTCCTGAGGTGGTCCCATTGTCACCAAGTCATGATCTGATGATGGAATCCTAGGGAAATCGAGGACAACCCTCAAATTTTACAGGCACGTACTATGTGTTTCATATATTTTCGGTTATTCAAGTCTTTGCGTCTGGTAGTCATCATCTCATGATGATGAGCTGATGATGGAAGGTACAACTCCTTAGCGGTTAGGAGTTGGAGGATAATTCTGAAAATGTTAAATCATTATTCGAAAGGGTATACTCCTGAGGTGGTCCCACTGCCACCAAATCATGATCTGATGATGGGATCTCAGGGAAATCGAGGGCAACCCTCAAATTTTATAGGCACGTATCATGTGTTTCATATATTTTCTAAGGCTATTCAAGTATTTGCGTCCGGTAGTCATCATCTGATGTTGATGAGCTGATGATGGAAGGTACAACTCCTTAACGGTTAGGAGTTGGAGGATAATTCTGAAAATGTTAAATCAACGTAAAATTGTGAAATAAAAATCTTTTAACAAAAAGTTAAAACAGCCTTCAAAAAAAACCTTTGTAAGGTTTTTTTTTAAGGCGATTTTACTTTTTTTTTAGATTAAGTACATTGTTTATTTCTATATAAAATTACATCATAAATTGCACAATGTCAAGTCAGAAGATTTATATTGAAATCGTCAATAAATATATAGGCAAATAATATTAATAAACAATAAATGTAAAAAAGGCCAAAATAAAAATACGAAATATTAACTATTCTACTAATAAAAAAATCTCTATTAGAGAACGTCATAATCACGAAAATTGATATTTTTTTATAATTGACCGAGCGAACGAAGTAAGCGAAGCGTCTCAGTTTCGGCCTAGTCAAAAATTCTTTCGTATGTCCGGATTTCTGTCCCGCTGTTCTCCTCTACAGGTCGTATTTCTCGACTGATTCTCGTGAAACTTTAGGAGCAGTTTGCTAATTTATGTACTTAGATGTTTTTGTCGACTAGTTTTTTAGATTTTTTTACTTATAACTACCTATGTAGAAAAAAACTAATAATGTTCAAAAATGTTTGTTGCTGTCGGGCTTGAAACTTTGGGTCCATGGGGTCCCAGCGCTTACAAGCTTATTTCTGAGTTACAAAAGCGCTCAGTTGATGCAACTTGTGACCAAAGGGCTGGCAGTTTTCTCTCTCAAAGAATCAGCATCGCTATTCGGCGAGGCAACGCTGCCAGCCTTTTGGGCACTATGCCACGGGGGCCTTATTTAGATTTAATTTAGTTTTAAGTTGTAGTTTATTTAGTTTAAGCTTAGATTTAATGTCATTGTAAATTGCTTTCATTATGTTCAAAAATTAGATCTTCGTGAAATTTTGTGATCAGGTTCGATAATCATCGAAATACAACATACAATGACAATGCAAAGAAAAATCCGTTAAGCAGCTGGACAAAATAATCATTAAATAATCATGGTCGAAATAATCATTTAGGATTTTTTTTGTCACTTCGTTTTTGTGAAATTGAAAAAAAACGAAAATGTTTAAAAATAAGTAAAAGCATGTACTTATTGAGTTTGCGAGGCCTACAGCTCACAGAGCCACTAGTATAATAACATTATGAATTTCTAAATATTATGTCATATCAAAGTTGGAAATGGAAAAAAATATCATAATAAAAAAAAATGCAACCACGAATAATTAATATCAGTTAAAAAATTTCATACTTAAAAATTCAGTATAATGGAATAAAATCGATTCTTCAACAAGAGGTATTTCGACTAGAAGACGATATTAAAAACAATGAAACACATTTTAAACTAGGTATTTGGTCTATTTGAGAAATCCAACATTACATAAACTTCAAATAATTGACAGTAGCCTACAGTAAAGTGCAGTGCAACAGAAAAGTTGGAATGTTGTTCGCTTAGTTGACCTTTATTTACGTAAGAGTCGCGAACGAGCGGAGCAAACTCACGCATACTTATGTCAGTACAACTTGTTTGCGTATGTTAGTTCTCACGGCCACAGCTCAGTTCAAGTTGCTAAAACACAAAACCATGCCACACTTTTTCCTCGAAAGCGGTTGACGCTAACAAATGAAATGGTTTGAGAGCCAGCTACTGACTTTCTTTGCTTTGAAACCTTGCATTGAGTTTGACGCAGAGCGAATCTTGAACAATACAAGCAAATGAGGTACGACTATACACCAAAGTGATTACATCCATCTTCATATTTCAATAATGCTTTGTTTACCAAATTATGCAGCTTATTCGTTATAATGTACAGTGGGTACCTAGCAAGATTTGCTCGCGTTTGTGTATCAGATTTCATTTGCTGATCGTCAGTTCATCGTCTAGTTTCTTTCGTTAAGATTTTCTAGGATTACACTTGCGTGTGATCTTGTTATGCTTGGCGTTTCACACGAACCTGGCAACCACAAAACACGTCGCGTTTGAAGAGAATCTAAAAACCGCGCTACTGTGCAATCTTCATCGGAAATATTAACTCAAAGGAAGTAATTTTGTGCTTTATTGAGTTCTTCACGCAATAATGCATAATCATAATTCGTAGTTCATAATTATTAATCTTTATTTACTTATTTGATACGCTTTCTTCGTTGGCTCATACAATTCGTCATCTAATTCGTTACAATGTGTACTTACTGTTTATGACGATGTGGCTTGGTTAATTATGTATTTGTATAGAAATGGAATGTCTCT
Organism: Clepsis dumicolana; assembly: GCA_963691665.1. Taxonomy (NCBI): domain Eukaryota; kingdom Metazoa; phylum Arthropoda; class Insecta; order Lepidoptera; family Tortricidae; genus Clepsis; species Clepsis dumicolana. Next base: position 6,739,633 of record OY829519.1, read on the forward strand.
TGTTATGTAATTCTGAAAAGTGAGAAGTTTCTCAGAAACATCAGAATCAACGTTCTAGAACTTAACTACGTCCAAAGGTGAGCTTTAGTTGTATCGTTCACTCTTCCGCCGCACACTTTCCGGTTTGCTGAACCATTAGAATTTTAATTAATTTTGACGTACCTTGAACATTATGTACCTACACAAATATTTTTTTTAATGCGTCCCATAGGTATTCTGAAGGTTGCTTGAGAGCTTAATCAATCTCTTGGTATTTGAAACTGGTCAATGAACGTAACAGTGCATTGTTTTACTTATGTATCATTTTGCCGTTTCTGATTGTTGTCTTTCCATTTAAGTCAATGAATGTGCTCAGACACCTACATAATAATATCCGTGAATAATGTATAAGATGTTTTCCTCACAATGTCGTGTTCAACCTTGGAAGTCACATCTTGCCATAGTATTATATTTTCCATCACTGCCACGTATAATTCTAAGAATACCTCCGCTTAAGATAAATGCCGCTCCCTTTACAAACACTGATGTATATGTTCCTTAGTTGGTGCCGGTTAGTGCTTGGCACTGTCATCCTATGGTGTCACCCCTCGACATATTTTACTTCGATACCTGTTCTCCCCTGCCCGTAATAAACGGCTTGTTGGGTACTGATCACGAATTTCGAAATTCCTAGTGAATGCATTATTGATCTCGTTGTTTTGAAACTCACTAACCGATTTATCAGCAGATAATATCGATCGCTTAAATATCCGGTTCAATGTTCAATTAACACGGTTTGCTCCTCTTCAGATACGATACGATCTGAGTTGAAGATATTCAGGGCAGGCTTGGATGTAATTAAATTATAAAAATGCCTCGCGTTCAAAAAACCTCATGAACTCATATGAGTTCAGAATGAGTGAAGTTAAATCTTTGGGAATACAATTTCTTAAGTACCTACTTTGTACTTGATTTACTGTCATTCTGCACAAATGGAAATTCGTCAACTTGAAACGACAATTCTGAAGTTGGATTAAAAGTAATAGTATCCAAAGTGAATTTACTCAAAATGTAAGTAATTGTGCTGAAAATAACTAGATATTTTTTCGTTGTAAATTAATTAAGCCCGAATGGAATTTTGTCCATTATAAATTACGAGCAAAATTAATTACGCACAAAGTGAATATAGTCTATATATATAGTATATGTAGGTATCAAGTAATAAGTGTAGCAGACGCTTCTAACTTGCACCGCGTTCTCCGATGGCAAGTGAAGTCCGACAAGCAAAGACAGAGCCTGGCTTGTTATCCCATCGTTGAATAAAACCTAAAGCAATTTGCGTTCGCGGCACGCGCGATATAACGTCTACCGCATAACGTAATCTCGTGTCTAACACCACGAATCTGTTCTTGGAAAGATCGTAAATGTGGATCCTCCTGCGGTGCGGGATAAGAATTTCAATGCATTGCTGAATTTATTAATTTGGTTACCTATGATATCTACAATAGCCTAAATTGGCCTATCTATGCGAAGATAAGAATTAAGGTCAAATTCTTCCAGTCCATTTCATTTAATGTCGTGCGCTAGATGAAGATTGATTAAGTTTTATATGGCTCGGCCAGGAAGCATTTTTGAAATTCGCATTCGCATTAGTATTAATCAAAAGTTTTGATTCAAAACTTAAAAGAATATTCTTTGGTAGAACCGCTTTTGTCTTATAAGCTTATTTATAATCGTGACCATGGAAACACACTTATGGTATGGTGAGTTGAGTATTTATCAAGGGTTATCTACTTATAATTTTTGAAGGGACCGAGCGAGGGGGCAATTAGGCAGTCGAGTCATACGCTACTAACGCTACCACTCAACCTCCTCGAATGGGATGTGCACAGTATATGCGCTTGCGTTTCTCCCGAGTTCAGTTACCCGACTTTTGATAAACTTCATGTTTATTATGCATAATTTGACCGCTTGGAAACCGTCCAAAACATTGCGTACCTACTAACCGATCCGAATATTTAAATGAATACCATCATTGAGCTGTCAAATTCTTTGTATAATTTAGCAGGATTCAAGGTTGCGTATCTGGTTTTGCCGCCTTTGAAGAATTCGCGAAGCTTATATAAGCATAAGCTGAATTGGTGTATGATAACCGGAATAAGGTGTCATTTACGAATGCGATAATGAAAAGGAAGCGGCCTCTCACCCGCCACTTAGAATTAATTAGCTTAGAGCCTAGCCGCTATGTCTACAATTCTACACACTATTGTATTATTACGAGTACCTAGATGGGTACTCGCTTTGATTTATTTGTATCTCATCACGGTTTTGATGAAGGTTGGTTATGATATGAGTTATGAAGTTTTTCTTTCAGTATTTTTTTACAAGAGGTAAAAGACCAATTTATATTTTGGTTGACCGCGATTGTCCACTTTTGACCACTTTGAAATTATGATTCCATAATAGCACTATTTTGCTACTGGTGTTATTATTACAGTGGCTCGTAAGATCGCGTGACCTAGGTTGTAATTTACCTAATCGATATGGAGGTTGTGGCCGGCAGCCGGCTTGCGTCATGGTCGCGGGGGCCTGGTGTGCGTTTGACACCTAATTTGTGATTTTTACCGAGTATGTTATAATGTAACTTCATCATCATCAGTCATCATAAACAAACATAGGATAGAAACTAGTTGTTACTGGATTACAGGACCTGAAAAGAGGTTTAATATCGTATTCAAGGAGATATTGGTTAGCGGTTTATTAACAAAATTTGGCACTTGACCTTGACAGACAACTAAACATACTAAACAATCCGTTTTCATTTGATTATTCTCAAATAAAACTTCGTAGTCATTGTTTGATGATCTGAAAAAAATTAAACACCGACTCTTGTCAAGAGCGTACTTAAGACTGCGCATCAACTATAGAATTTTGGAATTTAAGAGCTGTGCAAAGTAACTAACCGGTGTGTAAGAAAATAAAATAACCAAGGAGTCCTGAGCGAGGCCGTGGACGGATTTTTCCTCGCGCACCGCTTAACTAACTCGAAGTTCAAGTCTCGAAAAGCTCTGGTGGATGCACAGCCTAAAAGCTCTTGTGCATATCTAACAGAGCACCTCGGTCATATAGCTAAGTAGCTATTGTCTACTGTTAACTACACCAACAGCCACTCTTCTTTTCCAGGTAAACGGCACCATTCTTCGAAGTGTTCACGATCGCCGTCTCCGGAGCCGGCGGGGGCGACCACACCGGGCAGCGTGGAGTCGTTCCGGCCGATCCCGCGCACGCCGCCGCCCGGCCGCGCGGGGCCCCCGCCGTCGCCCCCGGTGCCCACGCACCCCGTGGCGCCCGTGGCCCCCGAGCCAGCAGGCCCCGTCTCCCTCATCCCGTGCGCGGTGTGCGGAAGAACCTTCGTCGCAGAGTCCCTCGCGAAACATGTCAAAATATGCGAGAAGATGACCGTGAAGAAAAGGAAGACCTTCGATTCTTCCAGGCAAAGACGTGAAGGTACTTTCAGATAATTATCTTTCTATGACATTGATTCTTAAAGGTGGTCGGGCTACTTACTAATTTAATTGTTGCTGTTGTAAATCATTTTCTTTATTTTTTTATGCGCTGCAAGATTTGTGCATAACTTTTCGTACCTATTTTACACTGACTATTTCAGTTTTGGAAATTATTTTTGGGCATGTTTACATTTTATGTATATTGACGATTACCTTATTGTTGTGGGTAATAAAGGGCTGCCAGCGGCGAATGGTGTTAATACCGGTGAGTGGGTGGATAGTTTACGTAAATGTCGACTGTCTTTATCTGTCATCTCTCATTTAACAGCAACCTCAATATCCTATGTGAACGTCTTACTAACACTCACGGGTCTCATTTAAAACCCTTATCTCTAATTGTAGAGATTCAAGCGTTTCAAACCGAGTCCTCATTTGCATAGGTATTACTATTTGTTGTTAATTTCAAAATATACCTATTTGGTAACAAACGCCCACAGATTTTAACTAAAACTTGCCTACTCTGTGATGAATTTATGATATTTAAAGAGGGAACTGGTTTGAATATAACGCAAAGCTATTAAACTCAATATAATTTTATTATACCATCATAGAATTAAAAACGCGTCAACATCCAATAATATGTTATGAAATAAATTCAGACCTACTAATGTGAATCGCTAACTGGATTGTTTATAACAGCTCGATAGCTATATGTTATAATCTTATAATTATAAATCAGTATTTACAACCAATAGTTTAAATAGTTAGGTGCATAAGAAAAACTGTTTTACCTATATTGTCGAACAGCGATATTCTTACGCCGAGATAGCAATAGCAACAAATACCATATTATGTAGTATTTTGAGGAGTTGCATGTTGCATATTTTTACACTTAGGTACTTGTACCTATGCCCTTTACAAAAACGATCTTGTTTTTTTACACTGGCCTGCAGAATTTCTAAGTCAACAATTATTACATAGGTATACTAGTTACTGTATTGTGAAAGTTGCTAGGTAGGTATGTTTGATGCACAATGTAATGTTTGGTGTATGTATAGTCACTCTGCATGCTTCTGTCTGATGTTGTTTTAAGATTGTATGATGCGTTAACTTAATTAATTGTTTGTCTAGAGCATATGATATAATACTTACTCGTAATGCGTCATGTCTTCTATTTATGAACTGAATTATGCAGTACCTAAACAAAAACTTTTAAGGCTCATAATTGTTTTACCTGTGTATAATGGCAGTTGTTTTGCAGGTACGGATTTGGAACAATACTTGCCAAAGAACTTCGGACTGCCAGAAAACAGTCCGTTTCTAGAGAAGAGTCCGCCACACACTGCCAAAGCAACGCCGAAGCCTAAACCGCAGTCTGTGAGGAGCAATATAACGAAGGTAAGTATTGATTGAATTATTTTTAAGAAACCTTGTCAAGTGTCGTGCTAGTTAAGTAAAATTCGTCGTTAGCTAAATTATGAAAAAATATAGTGAGTTGTTATGGAGACGGTAATATACTATTAGAAATTACATTTCATTATGTAGCTAAATAAATGAGAGGAGACCTGTGCCCAGCAGTGGGACGAACAAAAAGGCTGGTGATGATGATAAATAAAATAAATAAATATCATGGGACAAGTGACACCAATTGACCTAGTCCCAAATTAAGCAGAGCTTGTGTTATGGTTACTAGACAACGGATAAACATACTGTTAAAATTTATTTATACTGGTAACATAAAATAAACCCACTAGCGCCCTCTAACGTGTAAATGTGTACTTGATATCTTTGCTTTAAATAAAACTTACTTCGTCATCCTGCATTTAAGAAAACGGTTGTTTTAATTTTCACTCTCCACTTTTATTACATACTTATATAGATAAATACATACTTAAATACATATTAAACATCCAAGACCCAAGAACAAACATTCGTATTCATCATACAAACATCTGCCCCGACCGGGATTCGGGATGATGATGATAAAGTAGCTAAATAAATAATATAATCACAGCAAAATTAAATGAATGGTAGATGCGTCGCCCAAAAACACCACGGGTGTGGACCAGCCTAGCATACCTACCAACGTTTATCGACGACGTAAAGCGTTTGTCCCTTTCGCACTTGCATATTTGTTACAAAGTGACTTGCTTTGTCGTCGATAAAATTTACCGTGCTAGGGCGGCAAGACGCTGGCCGAGTTATGTCTGTACTATCCTAGCCTTTGAGCAAAGTAAGCGCCAGACGGTATAGTTAAAGTGAGTAAAGCTTTCCCCTGTCAAGATGTGTGTGACAATGTCATAAGATTTATTTTTGCCTGGCCCGTGGGAAAGGTTTTTCTGCTATGTCTATAATTGATTGAGGTAAAGTAATGTCTATGGCAAAATGCATTCAAATAAATGGGAATGGGATAGAACGAAATAAGAAAACAACCATAGCTAACACCTTTTTTGCTCAATCGCTATTAATTATAGTGAATCAAAATTACCCATTTGAATAAAATAAGCGTATAAATATCAACTAAGATTCGGTACATAAATTTGTGTTTATGGTTACTGTTACTTGTTTACTATGAATCGTTTTGATCTCATGAGAACATTTTGTAAGCATGTAGTTTTTAGAGCCACATTTTCATTGCTCAGTATGTCACCGAGCTAAGAAACGCTTTCGTCATATTTGTTGGTACGTATGTTGTCACTGTCACCAGAGAATAGACATACCTCCCGTCCTATGTACCGGTGCCATACTGTGATGTTAATTGTAACTGCTCATTAACATTCCTAATGTAGGTAGGTATTGTGTACAAACCAGTGTGGTAGTAAAAACAACCTCTACAAAAATCTTTTCCAGATAGTGGACTGCCATAATTAACATTTTTAAACGAACGGCTATTAAAAGAATCCCTCATGAATTGCTGGCAGAATATTTAAATTCAAAACAGCTCGAACATTATTATTTAAATTTACCGAATGATGCCTGCGCTCGTTCGCTTATCTGCTAAAATGCCGTTTAAGCAGCGTCAGAATATTCAAGTTGTCATAAATACAATTACCGATGCAGAATGTTGTTGTTGGCTTAGTCTGAAGGATTTTATTTTTCAATGCTTATGTTGTATACAAGCTGTAATAGAGCGCCGAACTTCGGCTGAGCCAAGGATGCCTTGCAGCAATAGTTTAGGATTGTATACAGGCATTAAAAGGATCTATTAAGCCACCGTCTTCTACAGCCACTTTGATTCTTTATTTACAATTCAATACTCCGTCACTGGAAAGTGGTTATACGTTGGATTAGAATACATCATTTAAATTTAACCGGCGCTAACTTTCAGTTACATAAATATTATTATCGTAGCCAATGGCGGAGCTGCAGAAATGCCCGCACTGCAACCGTGCGTTCGGAGTGCGTGCATTCGAGCGGCACGTGGAGTGGTGCGCGGACAAGGCGAAGATCCTGCCCGCGGCGCCCGCGCATCCGCCGCAGCACGTTGCTGACGCCAAGCAGCGGCTCAACGCACGCACGCAGTACAAGGCGCCACCGGTGCGCGGGAGACGGTAAGACGGATAGTCAGACAATCAATGTATGTATATATATAATCACATACAGACACAGATATAAGTCCTAGAATTATTGCAAAGGTAGTGCGATCGCTATCCCAAGTTGTATTTAGCGCAGCTATTGCGCGCTTTCGCTTCATTCTACTTAAAAGATCAACATAGTCATATATCAAAAAAAACTAACAGTAACATTCGATTGTTTGATTACAGATCGTCTCAAACTCGGGACAAATCATCTAACAGTCGCTCGGCGTCCGTGGAGTCGTCGCGGGGCGTCTCGCCGCCGCCTCCGCGCGAGTACGGCGACGTCAGGAACAGGCGGGCCAGGCCTTCAGGTGCGGACTCCATTACTAACTGATCATGAAGCCAGTAGGGCAGTCAGAGATAAAGAGACGTATAACATAATTCAGAGGCACGAAAAGTGAGATGCGAGGTCATATGTTGATCGCCTACTGTCTTCTTTGCTCTGTCTCCATGCATCGTACCTACCCCAGCTCGCGTTTTACGCCTAAAAAAAGTTGTGCCAAGGACTGAATTTTTTGCAAAGCCTAGTTTGATTTTGATTATTACAGTAATATTTTTATTACAGAATCCATGTCGAGCAACGATTGCCATGACGAGCCTTCTCCCCACATGCCAGTTATTAGGAACTCTAGAACATCTCAAAATAATTCGTCAGGCGATGCCAATGTCAGAGCTAGGCAAGCCAGACTAGCGAGAGATCTCAGCAGCTCCAGGTATGTTTAACTGTTTTACTATAGTTTAATTTAGCTGTCTATTTAGCAAATAAGGGGAAAGGAAGCGCCTCCATAGTTTTGATATTTGTTTTTTCTCTGTAATGTTCATATTATCGTTCCTGTCTCCTTGTTTGTTCTCTTAGTCAAATCAAACCTATACACTTCCTTCCTTTCCCCTTCCATAGAAACGGCCAAGAACCCAAACCTCTTACTGTCCAACAAAGTAATACCGATCCTAACATAAAAAAGCCATCTAACAAGCCAGTTAACAAATTGAATGTCAAAAAGCAACAGCAACTTAAAAAACTCGAGGAAATTGCTAACAAATACAACGAACGCCAAGCGAAAGCTGCTGATGAAAAAGAAAAGAAGAAACATGAAAAGAGACAAATACCAGTTCTCAAAAAAGTTTCTAGCAAAAACGAAAACGTTGAAATTCCTGAATGTGTTGAGAAAGAACCGGTAAAAGGCATCTTGAAACCGTTGGCAACGAAGCCTAGCAATAACAAGAACAAGACCGCGCCACTGCAAGTTGCCATAGAAGTACCGCCGAAAAATAAATCTGTCAAAGAAAAACCTATTAGAAGACCCGCAAAGAGAGATACAAATGCATTAGCGAAAGAAAACAGCATGAGTGTTGACAGCTTGGAAGATTGTTTAACAGTATCTGGAAATGATAAAATTTGTCATTCAGTCGGAATCAATACAGAACTTCTATGTGTACCTTGTGTGATTCACGACAGTCCAGATTTAAAACATCCAAAATCCGCCAATAAGACGAAAACTAAATCACCATTTAATGATTACATAGACATGAATGGCAGAAATGTTAAAGACAACGGTTCAGATGAAAAACTAGAGCTTTTGTATAAAAATCCAACAATGGTTAGCTCTTGCGATATCCAAGCTAAAACGAGCTTCATTTCCAACTTACAATCTGATATGCTAGAAACTAACGAAGATTGTTTTGATACAAAAAACGACGCAGCAGATAAAATAGACACCAACTCGAAAAAACCAACCTTAAAGAATTTAGAGTCAAATTCTGGCACATTAGAAACTCTTGATCCCAATGATGTCTTAGGAAGTGATCATAGTTTAGAAGAAAGTCATGACCTTTCGGCCGAGCATTTCGATGATAATTACGAACAAGATCTCAGCGATAATTTTGAGAATTCAGAAGGAAACAAAACTGATGACGAAAACGATTCTGTAAATAACGAAACCGAATATTTGCATGGAAGTGGTGATACGTACACAAAATTCACTGAAAATCCCGCCGACCTGGACGAATTTATTAATTTGACGGACAAAATGATCAGTTCTAACGATTTCAATCAAGGTGACGTAACATTGGAAAAGCAACTCGATAGTTTACACACACCTAGAACTAATTCATTGGATGCCATGACTGATAAAAGTATAGAAGAGGAAAGAATAACAGAACCCAAGCAACATTTTTCTGATACACTGGAAAACCTAAAAAGTGACTTGAAAGAATTGCTAAATGGAGCCGGTGATACAGTTGACAACGTGGTCAAACAATTAGAAGACAAAAAGGTATCTAATCTGGAACACATTACAGTCTATGGCTTAAAATTTTATGACGAAACACAAAATAAACCAGACATTACTCAAACTAAAGTCGAATCTCCAAAGTTGAAGCTACCGTCGATAGAGGAGAATAATAAACCTGAAAATAAAGTTGCTTGCACTAAGAAAAGGATGCAGAAAATTTTCAAATCAAACCGGCAATATAAAATGCTTAGCGAACAGAATCGAAACGATACTGAAAACAAAACGTTCGTTAAAGAAGATAATGGTGAAAGCGACGCCCAGTCATTGTCTTCGGAAGCGCCGCCTTTAAAGTTGCCTCGGATTGAACCAAAAAGGTTAAGTTAACACTTCAAATTCCAGTTCCTCATATTCCTATCTTAGATTCACTTATAATCCATCATTCATTCTAATCAAATCTAACCTAAACTAGCAAAGGTTTAGTATTATTCGATAAAAATGAAAACTGTACTTTTAACATGAAACTACCATGGGATTCAATCATAGTGAAATAAACGGATCACTCACGTATGTCAGTCGAGTATAGCCCGACATGTTCGCCGCCGGCGTGGCGTGTGCTCCTAGAGGAAGGACTACGGATTAGTCCGAAACATGTCAGGTTATACTCGACTGACATACGTGTGTGATCCGTTTATTTCACTAAAACTGTACTTATTTAAGTTCTTGTTGTGTGGAATCCCGTGAACTTTGTACTAGTCATCGGATGTTTTTTTCCAGAACCGACGATACGTACGATCCATTTATATCAGCTGCTAGGCAGATGAAAGAGCTCCTTTCTTCAGACACGAATTTATCAAAAAAACCTTACAATTCTTCCAAAGACCTCACCCGAACCCTTCCCATCCTTCGCCCTGCGAAAGACAAGGCTTCATTGTCACAACCCCGTACTGAAAATACTAAAATGATGAAAGATACTCTTAACAAAACTTATCAAAAGACGCCTACGCTGCAAAGAATGAAATCCTTTGGGAGCACCAACAACGACAACAACAGTACCAACACTTTTGGCGGTCGGTGCAGCTCCTTTCGTCTTAACAGAAATGATAAAAAGCCTAGTCCAAAATTGAACACAACATTCACTAAATCCAGTAAAGAAAACATCAGTGTGCCAGACAAAACAAACTTTATTCGCAACAGTAATCTCAATAGATCTTTCTCCAGTTACACAGCATCCAGTTACAGTACGCCTAAACTAAAAGATAAAATTCCAAAAATCGCTACATCCATGTACCACAGTTTTCAACGTACAACTATCAAACAGCCTGTCAAACTGGACAAAATAAGGAGAGATGAAGATGAAAAGCTAAATTTTGTTAACCTAGATACAATACTAGTTGACGACAACTCTTCCATGACCGACAGCAATTACATCGACCCAAGACTCATTAACGAAAATGACAACTTGCCCATAAATGTTAACACTATTTTAAATAACCCTGACATCATTAGCAGTATGGAATCTCTTCTAACTACAGAGAATTTGCCCTCTAAATTTGATTCTTTCAACAAAATACAAAATCATAATTACGAATTAAATGATAACACTGAATCCCAACTTAAAGCCCAAAAAGATAAAGTCAATAATAACACCGACGATGATAATAACAAAATTGTGGCTCCACCTATAGATAACTTAAGTGCACAATACGATAAAATTATGTCGTCTTTGGAGCAAAGTATAGCTTCAAAATCTTTAAATAGGGACGAGGAGTCTGTCTTCGAGGACTTTGATCTCGAAGAGTTCATGACTACTTTTGACGAGGAAATTCACAAAAGAAAATCTGAGAACAAAAGAACTTGTAGTTCTACAACTAGGGTAGTGAGGCAGTCCGAACTGGCTGGTAGTAACCGAACTTCGGCATTTAGTAGTGTCAGCTCTACCCCTAAACTGATCAATCCCAGCAGCAATGGCCTCATTCCAGTTACCAACTCCAAGTCTTTCAATTTTAGCAGTAACAATGTCGTGAGCGAAAGCCTTTTTCCTTCCTCCGTCAAACGCTCCACATCCCTTCTCGACTCCATCCAAAAGAAGAATATTATGAAAATGGACAACGGGAAGACGCGCCACAAATCAGAGCAGCATGAACTCGATCGAGACTTAATGCAGTCTTTAAAAGATTTCGATAAATTCTATGAGTCCGAAAGGAACGAACTAAGTCAATCGAACAAAGATCTGAATAATTATAACATGCAAGTGCATAATGGAACAGCAAAGAAGGACTCGCGGGTTAAAACGCAGCGAAAGAGTGGGAAGTCCGAAAACGTTACTAACGGGAACTACACTCCCAATGGGAAATCTAGCAGCGACTCGGCTTATAGCAGGTTAGTCAGGTAATTATTATTGTTGATGTTATTCTTAGAAGTAAAATGCAGCATCTTTATAACTGACCTTTTCAGCCTAAACAGAATATCTCCTTCAAAACTATCAGTATGTACGAAGGAGCCAAACGGTCCGACGTCATTGGAGCAAATACCGGCGGGATCTGATTCGAGCTGCAGCCACAAGGACGAGATACGGTCTGTCTCTAGTGAGGAGTTCCTGGCCATGGAGCGATCCGCGGAGCTAGACGAACCTATACAACCACCCGAACGACACACGCCGCACAAAGAGATGGACAATCAACTACAAGGTAAGGAGACAGAATTTTATTTTATAAAGGCCCACTGTCCAGTACCTCCACAACTATAGCTCTAAGATTGTAGACATTGTTTGTCTTGCCGCGGTGTATCATTGGTACCTAAGACGTTAATAGCCAATTTCCGCAAAAATAGAATTTATGACGAGCTAGTTATTTTCCCTACATCCACTTTATTCAGATAAATTGGCGCGAGTAGAGTAAACCAAATAGACTAACAGAATCGGGAGCACTTGGAGGAGTACTAGCAATGTAATACATTTACGTATCATTCGTTTGCAGAGAAGCGCGTGAGTTCTCGCGCATCGTCCCGGCGCAGCTCAACATGGCGGCCGCGCGCCGACCTCAGTTCGAGCAGCTCGGAGGTGTCGCTCCACAAGCTCGCGCCCGCTCCGCGGCTGTCGCGCTTCTGCCACGAGTGCGGCAGCAAGTTCCCCGTCGACGCCGCCAAATTCTGCATCGAGTGCGGCGTCAAACGACTCGTGGTCTAACTAGTCTTTATATTAGCGGTTTGAGGTGTCATAAGGTCATAACTGTAAGCGACGCGTCTGAATAGCGAGCACCTGGCAGCTTTTTTTACGTGTATTCTAGGAACTGTGGTTGTGCTCTGATTCTAATCCGTAATCTCTATGTATTCACTGACGAAATACTAAAATAAGTATTGAACGCATGTAGTCATTAGGTGCGTTTTTGAGTAGAATTATTTGTCCGATACATTGTATCATACTGGAACGCAGGTTTCTTATAATATGGACTTTTTGACTATCGTTTCGATAATTGCTTCTTCTGCAATTATGGATTACACATGCACATACTTATGTAATTTACATAACTATTTATCCGTACGACTTATTTCTAACAAATGGGATAGAATAAAAAAATCATAATAATTCTGAAATAAGTACCATATTCTAAAACAAAAGATGTCCCGGACCAAACAATGTAAAGGAAATGTAGCATTTTGATTCTTTCTACAAAAGATAAGAACTATTTTTAAGTAGGTCTTGAACAAATAGCATTTAATCTCCATTTTCAGAATGTTACCAATTCCTACTTGAACTAATTTGTGCCTTCCTATGTAGCTAGATTAAAAATAAATTAATATATTCTTTATTTCAGTTCAGTGACTTTTAGTTGACTGCAAAGTTTTGTTTATTTCCGATTCCAACTGATGCCAAAACAACAAGTGGTAGCTTTGGAATACAAATGTCTGTGATATGCGTCAACAAACAAATTCATTTTTTCTTGTTGCATGGAATACGTCTTAATTTTAAGTGCCAATTATCTGGATTTTGAATAGAATTTTTTGTGTCAATTTTTAAGTTTTGTTTTGCGATTGTTAGCCAACACTATTTTATTTTTTATTATTTTGATGATTGCCCGTTGCCCTTTATGGATTTCCACTAATGTCTCCAGACTACAACATAGTTGGCCATTTTAACAAGACTGATTTTATTTTCAAAGTTTTTGAACTATGAACTATGAATAATCCTTAGTTACTGTTGTATATTTACGTTTTAATAAAATAACAATTTATCATGTAATAAATTAACATTTCAATAAAACTTAAAGGACTTTTATTTTCTAAATTCTTTGAATAAAAGTTAAAGGTGATTTTAAATTCTCGTCTATTAAAAACAATTACAAATTAAACTTTGTCAATACTTAGCTAATTATCTTGTGCAAATTTGTAGTCTGAACTCCATAAAAAATGATGTCAGGAAACCCATAGGTATAGGAGATAGCTACCGCCTTATCGACCGTATCTATCATACGAGGCCCCGGCTTATGGTTAGAAACCTTCTCCAAATAAGGTGCTGAAGCAACCCCAACAAATTTTACATCAGTTATTCGAGAGTATTAAATATACTGCATAATATTATGCATGTAACAGAAAAGAAAAGAGATAAATCAACGATCTATTTGTTCTACTCTTATTTACAACCTCTCAAGAATCATTTATGGTGACCCTTCACTAGTTTTTCTGGCTAATAATGTCAAGATATAACATAGTGCAGTACTACTTAATCTTAAGGTGTTCATTATAATTTAAACATGCTCCGGTGTACCTTCCTTGAGGGTATTGTGCCTCTCATTCTCAACCTACGCAAAGCCTCCCGTAAATGCTTGGGCTGCAAGGGGCCAGTTTCACCTGATGCCTCCAGTACTTCAAGAGCTAAAAGGAAAACACAAAAAAATTTAACTATTACAGGTCTTCATGAGCCTCATGAGGTAAAGGCCTGCGGCCTGTAGTCCCAGCTAGTTGCACAGAGCAAGAGCAGTTGGTCCTATGTCCTGAAAGAGGTTGTATTGTAACAGAGAGAGAGAGAGAGAGATACATTGAAACACCAGAAAAAGAAAACAGTCCATTAGAAAAATACGATGAACAACAGAACTGTAGCATCTTGACATGGTCAGAGTGTACTTGGGCTCCATTAAAATATTTGTCAAGTTTGCCTTGCCTGTTCACCAAAAGAGTGATTATATGAGTGATAGGCATGCAAGGAAAATTTTGTATACTTTGCCATTGTTGCTTTAGGATGATTCCTATATATCTTTTGCAACAACTGCTCTAATGGTGGTCTAAATAAAGTGCCAAATCAAAATAAACAATACCAACCACATAAGTGTCTTTGCAAGAGTCACAGGAATCATCCTGAAACAACTTTGGTATAGGTAGATCAGACCATTTAATTCTGGGTTTATAAAATAACCAACTTAGAAAAGTTGAGATGAAAGAGAAAACATGCTGAACCAATTTTTATGAAACTTGGCTAAGAACCATCAGTATTTTTTGCGTCGAGGGTTAAAAATTAAGCATATCATAGGAAAATTAAATAACAATTTACATTTACCTTCTTCTACAACTTCGCCTACAAACACTTTGGCAATGCCAGACATGGCAATTACAACATTCTGACCCACGGAGCAACCGGTGATTGTTTGCATGAGCCGTTTTACAGCTGCCTTGGGGAAAGCTGCTCGTCTGTACATCTCATATCTGTCTAGTTGCTCCTCTGTAAAGTTGGAGACTAATACTCTGGGAAACAATTAATTAATTAATAAGTAAATATGGCAGAGATTAACCAAGTACACTAACAAAAGACAGTTAAAGCTATGACAAAATTTATCCAATACTATGGTATTGGATAAATTTTGGATTCAGCTTTCTTCAAATGGCATTTCTGCAGAAAAAATGTCTTGCAAAACATTAATTTATTCATAACCAATAACTTAGCTGTGGAGTACATTTAATGTGAAGATTTCAATACTTATCTATGAGTGTTTATTATTTATAGAATTTGTAACTTACTGCATTTTCTCTCTTTCTTCCTCCTCCAATTCTTTCTTACTTTTCTTTTCCCGTTCCCGCTCACTCATGAGCATATCTTCAGCTGTCTGAGAATCATAATTGGAGTCGCCTTGTTGAAAGTCATTCATATCAGGCATCAATATACTGTCCCTCAATTCATCAGGATCACTTCTGTCATTTGTTTCCCCACTGGGTTCTAATCTACTGCCATCAGTTTGGTTTTCAAATGTATAATCAGAAATGTAGGAGTCATAGTTATCTACAGGGTCTACTATAGTATCTACTTCAGAGTTGATGAAGTTTTCTGAGCTATCTAAGTAAATGTTTCCTAATTCATCAGCTCTATGGATTGTTTCCACATTTTGGATGCCATCAGTGTATGTTTCTAAAAGCTCACTTTCAGTATTGGGTGCATTTGGTGTACTTTCTTCATAATTAACTAATGTCGTATCTGTAATTCAAAACAATAAATTAGAATAAGACATTAAAACAACAGAACATTCAGTTTATTATTATTTTTGTATATATATTTTGGGATAGGTTTTTACAATATTTATATAAAAAGTAATAAAAAAAACATTAATACCAAATATACACACATTATAAAAATCTAACCTAGGGTGCCACTGGTCGCTACCAGTGGCACCCTAGGTTAGGTTTTTGTAATGTGTGTATGTACCAAGTAATAATACCGCTGTATTATTATTATTATTATTATTATAAAAAATGGACAAAGTGTGGTGTCTAGCACTCATCCTCTGCTCTGTTGGGTGTTTTAGTTATTAACTGGATTTACAAAAAGCCAATGGCAGAAGAAAGGAGAATATGGATAATGGTAAGTAAATAAAAACTTACATTCAGGTTCATCTTTAAGAAGTTTCTCTTCTACATCCAAGGAAATTTCCTGTGTGTCGTCTTCATTGGAGTCACTGTGCTCCAACTCTCGTGCTAACTCATCCTCTGAAATAAAAGAAAAAGTGTCAATGTTAAACATTTACGTTTACTTTCTTTTGGTTGCCACAATACAAGCCTGGCCTATGGAGTCATAGGTAAACCTTTTTATGTGTAATTATACTTTTGTGGTTGGCAAATTTATTGTTATTATTATTTATTGTAAATAACCGTGATTTAGGTCAATTTAGGTCGACTTTACTGTCGGTTTTAAATGGGTCAAGAACAATACTTACAGTCGATTTCTTTGAGAATAGTTATTAAGTAGACTGACATAATAAAATAAATCTACTGAACTGCAATAAATACAGAGTTAAAGTCGCGAATGCGAATGCAAGAAATATGTGCAAAATTTTATTGTACCTCTTAATCTTTCAGCTTCGGATAAACCGTCACTGCTTGGGTTATCTGCCATTACGATCCTTTATTTCACCGAAAATATCGTATTCTTCAGGTAACTATCTCACTGACGTAAAATCACAACCAAAAATTAAAAAACCACAGCGAACAGGTTTTCCTAAAAAGTTAAAATTATTGACAGTGACAGTGACAGGTTTTTTTGTATTCATCCCTAAGGGATAGGCAAAGGGACTGAGTCCATACAGCCACGTCTGATGTGTTTTGCATATATTGTATATTAAAGTCGTGTCACCTTCAGAGTTGTTAGTCTGTCCCACAGACCTAATAGCAAGTGGACCGGTGATACCTACAGAATTAGCGTGCATACCTACTAAAATTGGGCACGTAACATGGCTGCTTTTCCTAGGGTTGGGACTGTTAAACGTATGCAGATATCGATATCGATAAAATCTACGCTATAGAAGTTTATGCAACTGTCACGTTACGAGTGTTTTAAGGCCTAATTATCTAGAGTAGCATACATTACTTTAATCTACACACATATTATAAGTACTCTAAGACACGTTCAGAAGCAGAAGGCATTATCATATCCATACCTGTCACGAATTTGACTGTTGTTTTTATCATAGATAAGTAAAAATACCGAGCTGAAGTTCCGTATCGACTGTTTTTTTATTGTAAATTATGTTGGTTTTTGCAGATATTTCATATTTTCTACGGTTTTTGAACGCATTATAGAGGAGTTATGACATGTGTGTATATGGGTTTGCAGATGCGTTGCCAACCTAGAGAGCTAAGATGGAATTCCTCTTGTGCCCGTAATTACACCGGCTGTCTTACTCTCCACACCGGGACACAACAGTGCAAGCACTGCTACTTAGCGGCAGGATTAGCGAGTAAGATGGTGGTAGTGATCGGGACGGACCTCGCACAAGGTCCTACTAACCACAAAAGTGAAAATAAAAAACATTTGCCTTAGGCATCTCCAAAGTTTTTATTCATTTCTAATAGTTTCTGAAAGATACTTTGTTACAACACTCACAACTTATTTTTCCGTGATAGCGAAACCTCAAATCTATAACCATTTTGATTACAGACATTACCTTACCCTTACACTTGATGTACAAGGCAACACAGGTGACAGGCACGAGTAGACTAAAAAAAAATTAAGAGTTCTGTTGAAGCATGACATGTCGAAGTGCATCGAGCAGACAAACCATGTCTTATGTCGTGGGCTCATATTTTCAATTCCAATCCTTTTCTTTTTGGCAGTTTCATTCACAGGAAATCTGACGGAAAAAAATTCTAACAATGTTTAGAATTCCATCGATACCTATCTCGATAATTAACACCGCATAAGCTAATATGCTAAAATCATGCAAATTATTTCTGTTGAAATAAATAAAATCATTGGAAAATAAAACAAATCGTACTTAAACAGACGTTCGTACTCATTTTATAAGATCATTATGTTGCGATACATGCCAAAATACAATAAAACATTCGAATTATTCAAGGTAACTGGTTACTAACCTTTGAAGGGTCAATTCAGGTTGATTAATGTTTTTTTTAACACTACACTGTCTGACGCAGCACTAGGGCATGATTGCCCTATTAAAGACAAAGCCCTGCACACCATGATAACTCGTTTCTTAGAGTAATCCTCACAAAAACAGCAAATATATTCGGAGCCGGCTACCGTTTGACAGCACATCTACCACGAAACTTGGCACGGAACATGGTAGCACCTGCCACGCTGTCGTAAACTCGTGACGTCACTTAGAGAGTGCTGCCAAATTTAGTAACCAACAAATACTGTTTGTCTCTCCTATTCATATGCAGCTGTCAGTAAGTTAAAAAGAGATAAAATGCCATTTGACATGTATGTGTCGATATGGCAGATATTTGTATAAGTCACGCTTCATATAGAAGAATACAGCGCCTCCACTTTCCTATCTGAATGGTTGTAATGGTGCTTGGCGGGAAAACGGTGACAGTAGATCGTGTCAGTCGATGGAATTTTAGTTTCTGTGCTTAATGTTGTTTGGTGGATAATAAAGATAGCGTATTATGCAACAAATTAACTTGATAGTTTGATAGTGACTAACAGATGAAGAATTCAAGTGAAAATGCTAACGGGGCGTGACGTGACTAAGATAAACTGACAAGCCAACGACTCTGACTGTGACGTGACGGGATCCTTTGCCTATCCCTTACTTACGGGATGAACTATTTAAAAAAAGTTCGTTGTCCTGTCCAAAGAGAATATAATCCGGAATTTGGCGGGAAACCGATGAGAGTGGATCGTGTCGTTAATTGAATTTTAGTTTCTGTGCTAAAATAAAATAAAAAATACTAATAGTATTAAATAAAATCCACAAATAAAAACCCGATATACTAACAATAATCATTTACTGGATAATTTTATTATCGATAATACAAAATAAATGCACTACACGGCACTAGCCATTGGCGTCACAAGGGTAATTACGATAATAAGAGATAGACGTACATGTTTACAGCAAGAGCAAAAAGGACGGGGAGTGGACACGTGACGGACCTGTCCAGTTTAACTTGACCCGCGTTGCATTAATCAATTTTTTTTTAATGTTTTGGTAAAATAAAGAAATGGACTTACCGATGAAAAGCGATATTGTTTGTTGTTACACTACATGTTTTCCTGTTGTTTGTGCACCATTTAACGGCACAAAAGAACATGGTGATGTAATTTTCCTGTCAAAAGAGCGCCGGCCGTTTCTCCCGTCATGCCGCGCTCAATGACATAATCCGCCGGGCTCCTGCCTCTGCAAACATGCCGGCCATTTTGGAGTCAAGCGGCATTGCCCGCGACGATGGCAAAAGGCCGGACGGTATATCTCTGATTTCCTGGAGAATGGGTAGGGTTCTGGTTTGGGATGCGACCTGTGTCGATACAGTAGCACCCTCACATCTCCAGGGAATCACACGAAAAGCTGGTGCGGCGGCAGAAACGGCCGAAAATAGAAAAAAATCTAAGTATCAATCTCTCGGTCCTGTTTGTCCCATTTTGTTCCTGTCAGGTTTGAAACTTTGGGTCCATGGGGTCCCAGCGCTTACAAGCTTATTTCTGAGTTACAAAAGCGCTTAGTTGATGCAACTTGTGACCAAAGGGCTGGCAGTTTTCTCTCTCAAAGAATCAGCATCGCTATTCAGCGAGGCAACGCTGCCAGCCTTTTGGGCACTATGCCACGGGGGCCTTATTTAGATTTAATTTAGTTTTAAGTTGTAGTTTATTTAGTTTAAGCTGAGATTTAATGTAGTTGTAAATTGCTTTTATTATGTAGATAAAGTATTTCTTAATTGACGGTGATTTATATTTTAAATGTCAAACCGTCTTCGGTTCTAGTTTATGGTCGAAACTGACGGAAAGCAAATGTGTTGCGAAATATATCAGTGAGAAGTCATAGACAACTTGACAGGGTCGGGTCGCCTTATATTACGCCTCTATAGGTTATATGCTCGTAGCCCCCAAAGTATCCGCCGGCTGCTGCTCGCCGTAGCTCACCGTAAAGTACACTATCGCTTTACGGAAGGCATGAGCAGCTAACAGGACGTAACTTGGACAGACTGACAACTCTGACGGTGACAGGACTTTAACATACAGACATTTACAAAACACATCAGACGTGTCTGTATGGACTCAGTTCATTTGCCTATCCCTTATGGGATGAATAAAAAAAAAGATAGCTGCGTTTGACATTGACGTATCTGTAGTCTGTGACATTGACACTTGACAGCCTCCACGAAAACTCGACAGTTCGATCCACAGCAAGTGTATTTTTACTAAATTTTGATCTCAGGGTGCGAACAGAGAGTTCCATCATGAGTTCAATTATGAAAGCCGCCGCTTCCCGAAGCCCTGCCTCATTGGTATGTTACAAACAAGTGCACCCTATAAAAGACAACAAGTTATATAATCCACCGTTAGGAGAGATGGACATGATATGTTTTGACTGGCCACCTTTAAAATTCTCCTGGCAAAATTGCGCAATATCATAAATGGCTTGTATTTGGGTACCTAAATCTACATCAGTCAATTTATTGATAGATGAACTGGTCAACTACGGAGTTTTTCCAGACGTTCGAATATTCAGGAATTTTCCATATTCGTTAATAGTGAAAGCTATTAACAAACTAAAGCTTTCTTGAACTTTTATTTAATATGCGACTCCTAAAACATTGGCACAAGCCCCAATTGGTATTTGAGGACTCATCAATTGGAAAATTAATTTACTTTGTAAATGTTGCAAGGGGCAAAGATATCTTCTCAAACAGACAGACTTTCAACAGACAGACAGAAACAGAAGATTTATAATAAGATACCTATCTCCCTGACAGTTTTTAAAAAATGTTCAAGAATTCAGTTAATAATCTTCTCATTGTTAGATGTTATTATATTAACCTGTAATTACATGATTTTTTTTAAATGTTTTAATTACTTACCAAAGTTTTTGACATCTATATAATCTTAAATTACATATGTAAATGTATGCACACCTGAAAAGGTAGGGTTTGGTGACACTACCAGATTAACTGCAAATGTAACTAAAATGTAACCCATTTCCGACATATGCAAATAAATGGTTTAATTTCATTTCATTTCTTTAAACACATTGTTTTCTTTATACACATTATGTAGATTAAAACTATTACACATCCCCTATCCTGAAAAATCACACTGAATTGCATTAGTTATTATATTTACCTAACAAACTTACTCAAACAAAACCTATTAAAATAATAAATTAAAACTTAGTATTTGTCTCTTGTAAAAATGACTTCAAAGTAACAAAATCTCTTGCAGGCCTCATATTTGTACCGAAAACTCCACCTGTCGGTTGGAGGCGCAACTCCGGTCAAAGATGGTTCTGCCAATGCTAACATGACCAAAGCGTATACTGTAGTGGATCACAAACATGACGCACTGGTAATCGGAGCTGGAGGCGCGGGATTGCGTGCGGCTTTCGGCCTTGTCCAGGAAGGGTTCAAAACAGCTGTAGTCACTAAGCTATTCCCTACACGGTCCCATACTGTAGCTGCGCAGGGTGGCATCAATGCTGCTTTAGGTATGTTTTTTTGTTTTTTACTTTAGAACCATAAATTAAGTCCTTTTGTACTCTTTTGTTTATCAATTTTCTAGTAATACTTATGTACCTATATAAATAGAAAACCTGACTGATTGTATTATGATTCTGTTGACACAGCATAAAAAGTGACAGAGTCCACTGAAGAATGCATGCAATACTCATTTATACCTGAAGGAAAAGGGTTAATAATATGGTTTCCATTATAATTGTGTGTGATTTGATTATGATTACCTTGTACTCTATATTCTTGGTTAATGTTTACAGAAACATTAATTTTCATGTAGAAAATGTTTTTATGAACTAGTAGAACAATATTATGCAAGAAGGCATATCTCCTTGTGCTGAACCCCAATATGGATAACAAAATATCTTGTTTGTTTATTTTATTTCATATAAAGATTTATGTTTGTGATAAGATTAAACTTCGGCTTTTAATGTTATTGGATTATATCACAATAAATTGCAACATATTCCTTTGGTTAGTTTACTTTTAGCTTAGCATCACTGTCACTGATTGGTGTTTAACTGAAATAAAAAAAAATGTTTAAAAGCATTTAGGTAAGTATAGGTATAATATAACAATCCTTGCTTATTTAAAGGTAACATGGAAGAAGACAGCTGGTTATGGCATATGTATGACACTGTGAAGGGATCAGATTGGCTTGGAGATCAGGTAAAGTATTACACCATTGTTTTTGCCCTTAGCTTTTTTTTTATATTTTAAAAGCTTAAGGTGAAAGGAAATTTATCCATGCAACATGATGTAACAGCAGAAGAAAAAAGGTTCAAAGCACATGCTTTACTACTACTACTACTTAAAGTAACATTAGTTCCTTACACAATTGTGGAAATATTTTATTTTCACCAATCGACGGAGGGATTCTAGAGGAAGGTTTATCTGTATAATTTATTAATGTTTTGTGTAAATTGGTTGAAATATGACGATGTTTGTTGAAGATGTCTTTTATCGACAACACTGCCTAATTAGACCTACCTTATAGGTAATTGCGGTCAATATCCCGTTTTCATTATGTCTAATGCAATTAACTGCGAATCATTTAAAACTGTTAACACTACCTAATCTCTTTAAGATATAACAAAACAATATATCGTGGAATTGTTTCTCTCATAAAGGTCTCGCATCAAAATCCGTTCAGTAGCTTTTGAGTCTATCACGTTCAGACAGTCAGACAGACGCGAACTTTATTTAATAATATGTAGTGATTAAATACTAGTAACAAAGATATTGATTTTATTGGTTGAGTATAAAAGTTGTGTAATCAAATCATTATTATGACATTCTGTTATCTTTCTGTTATCTGTGATGTTTACCATAATATTATCCTTTTTGTTAGTACATAATAGGTGAGATTAAGATTATACATGAAATCAGCGTAATAGAAATGCAAATCAATTTTTAGAGATATGTAAAAATAATGTATTTTATTTTTACCCAACTGCCTGCAAATAATGTATTTTATTTTTACCCAACTGCCTGCAAATAATGTATTTTATTTTTACCCAACTGCCTGCAAATAATGTATTTTATTTTTACCCAACTGCCTGCAAATAATGTATTTTAATTTTACTTCCATGTCCATTTTCCATTTCTACACTAGACTAGGTACATAAAACCAAAAGAGAAAAGAAACAAAAAACCCTTAGGGCTGAAATTAAAAATGTATAATATAAGAAACTGTGATACATTTTATGTATGTATGTTACGGGAAAATTATATTGAACAGTAATTATTTTTTAAATGACAATAAAAGGCTTTTGTTTTTATTAAGGCTAATAATCATTTAATACTTAGAGTCAATTGTTTCAATATACCGTTTAATATAATCTTCACGTAACGATCAAAATACTCATTGGCCATATTTTCTTTTGAGTATTATACCTACCTAGTTGTATTTTTTTCCCACTAGTCTTCGAATTACCGAAAAATGTGTGTGGTAGTTTGACCGTTAATTCTGATGTGAAAATAAATTAAGTATACACGGCATTTTCGAGCATACTCATTAAAGGCCAGCAACGGACTAGTGACTCTCTTGGGGTTGCTGGTTCTCATGGGTGGCGGTGATTGCTTACCATCAGGTGACCGCTTGCTAGTTTGCCTCCCTCTTTCAATAAAAAAATAAGAATTTCTCAAATTTCAAACTGAAACGTAAATATACAGAAAGACCAGAAAAATTAAGACGCGAACTGGGGTTCGAACCCAGGACCTCCACCACACCGTGGTGTCGCGCTACCACTGCGCCATCCGAGCAATCAGTGGTAACGGCGAAAAACTCCTCACGCTTCAGTTTAATTCAAATTACTTAGCGAATATTGACAAGCTAGCGCCATCTATGTAACATCTCTGTACGAGAATTCACATCTTAGTTTGGAACATATACTGCTCACCAACCAAGCGAGAGATGACACTACACATGGATTTAACCAACTTTTGTTGTAGGTTGGCTTTCAGAGATCCCTTAAACGGATAAGTCCGCCTTTTTACTCAAATGTTATTGTTGTAACTTGTGTTTTATCCTGTTTTTTGTACAATAAAGTGTTTACTTGCTTACTTTTTGTATTTTTAATTTTTCAATACAAAAAGTTGGTTAAAAACAAAAATACCCTTAACTCGTTATAATTACCCAGGACGCCATCCACTACATGACGCGCGAGGCGCCGCATGCGGTGATCGAGCTAGACAACTACGGCATGCCGTTCTCGCGCACGCCCGAGGGCCGCATCTACCAGCGCGCGTTCGGCGGACAGTCGCTCAAGTTCGGCAAGGGCGGGCAGGCGCACCGCTGCTGCGCCGTCGCAGACAGGTCGGTGCAGACGTGGGATCCCTCGTCCTACTACTATACACAGCACAGCACAGTCTATACAGTCGTCCGACGAAGGCCTCTAGACAGGTCAATCGTGCGGGGGGGTGCGGGGTGAGGGGCGGGCAGGGCGAGCCCCCTTGCATACGCCTCCACTGCCCGATTAGTTGCGATTAGTGCTTGGGCCATGCGGTTGCGGTGTCGGCATTTACGCAAACATCAAAGGCGTCGGACCACTGGTAGGTATAAGCTCTTTACACTGTGCTACTAGTCGCTCTGTGAGCTGTAGACCGCGCGACCTCATTTCTGAACTTTTTTTATTAGACAAAACTGTTTTTTATTATTATTATTGTATGTCTTACCAATTCACGGGACAATAGTGTCCCGGACCTTTTTGAGGCGTGCGCGCAGCCGATGCCAACGCGTAGAGGCCCTTTTGATAATTTAATGAAGAGTGAGGGTGTAGAGGTAGCTACACTATTTAGGGATGATAGTTGATAGAAATGATAATGATACTGATAAAAGGGGGTTGAATAGGGATGATAATTTATTCAATCAGGCGTTACTTTGCGGATAGGGATGATAAAGCAAACGACCGAATTTAATGCTGAATGTGAACGAGTTGACTTAATACGGTGATACGATATTAAAGTAAAGTTAATGCTATAATGGTGATATTCAAGTAAACAGCAAGCGTATGCAAACGTTTCCGCTATGTAAGATATGTACGCTTGTCCGTACAGAGGGTACCATTATTATTATATAAAAAAAACGAATCGACAGCGCACAGACAGAAAAGGCTCTACTGTCTCCTAATCTTAGCGTATTTCCTCCAGGACCGGCCACTCCCTGCTCCACACCCTGTACGGCCAGTCGCTGCGCTACGACTGCGAGTACTTCATCGAGTACTTCGCTCTGGACCTGCTCATGGAGGATGGCGTTTGTAAGGGCTGCATCGCTATCAACCTCGAGGATGGTACACTGCACAGGTGGGTTATCTCACAAAGACCAATTGACATTTAAATTGCTATTTCTAATGGAAGTAATAACTTCAACACTGCAATTGATAAATGAATCTAGGCTTTAGTAGCGTAGCCTAATGGTTGCAAAAAATGGTTGCTTGACGATGTTACTCTTGGTCTACTTAAGCTCAAAATAAAAATAAAAGTTTATTGAAAAAAGCTTTTAGTCAGGTCCGTTAAAATATAGGTAGGTAGCTTAATTGGCAGGGCGTGGTAAGAAATATTTTTCGTATTTATCTGAGCTGAGAATAAAATAAGAGAAATGTACTGCAACCGAAGTCTCGATGCTAAACCGCCTTACGTTCATTCTGCTGTAGTCCCGGTAATTTTCTTACTTCCTCTTCGTGATCCACTCAAGAGTTTTAATCCCCGGGGTAGGAGTTGTGTGTGATATGCGTGTTACGTGAGTGATATTGCCGCTTCGCGACCCACTAAATTTGAGACTACTTTCTAATATCTGTTGTATCCCTGGCCTGAGACAACTCAAAATCGTTACTAGTGGAATACATGATGGAGGCACTCGACCAGGCTAATTACTAAAGGCTCTGTTAGATGTAGACCTCGCGACCTCATTTTTGAACATTTTTTTTCCAATTTTAAAAAAAATTATGGACATAAATTTCTGTACAATTATCGAACCGGGTAATTTTTGAACGCTTAAAAAAATCAAAAAAAATTATCCACAAAAAATATAAGTATTTATGTCTGCAAACCTGCTCACAAAATTTCACGCGAGTCTGTTGAGAAATGCGACCTGTGGAGGAGAACAGCCAGACAGACGGCAGACAGACATACGAAAGCAATTTAATCCTAGCTGAAGCGGAGACACTAGCTCAGTTCATTTGCTCGATCAATAATATAGTCGTCCCACGATAACTCTGCAACGAACTGACAACAGTAGAAATCTAAAGTTTGTTTATGGCAACACTGATTTATAGTCCAACAACACGTTTTGAACTTTTGATTAGACTAAACATAAACAGATCGTTCATCCACCATCCATCATTAAAATACCTCTCATATTACGTTTTCTAAATTTTTTTTACCGTACATCGGCAAAATCTACTAAACACTGGCAAAATTGTCCTCCAATGGACAAATGGAGCCATATTTAAAAAAAAATAGCGACTTTTGATTACTACTATCATTATTATTTATAATTAAAGAAATGTCTGAGTGACATGAAAAAAGTATTACCACAGCGTGATTTTTCTGGGTTGCCAATTAATATTTTATGCCGAGTTATCGTGGGACGATTATAATATGCTGCGTCCAGGTTCCAGGCCAAGAACACGATCCTGGCGACGGGCGGCACGGGCCGCTCCTACTTCAGCTGCACGTCCGCGCACACCTGCTCGGGCGACGGCACGGCCATGGCGGCGCGCGCCGGCCTCCAGAACGAGGATATGGAATTCGTGCAGTTCCACCCCACTGGTAACCTCACTCTTGCTACGGGATATCTCAAAGTACTGCGTACGGAATTAATTTTTTAATACAGTTGCTCAAAAAGTGGTATTTTTTGTAGCTACGTATCATGTGGAAAGTTGGATTTTTCGTACTAGTGCTTTTTACTTTTCCAAGGCGGCAGCGGCACTGGGCCGTCTACACCTTCCTCCTCCTCCACGATAGGGAAGCTTCCGCCGGCTCACCGCATTTGGTTTCATTGTAATTTTTTTCGCAAATGTATTAAAAACCGTCGTTTGGTACACGTGCGGAAGTGTAATTTTCACTCGTCCTGAGTCTTGACCCTCGCCTAACGGCTCGGGCCTAGACAGCCCAGGACTCGTGCATAATGACATACTTTCCGCACTTATATCAAAAAGTACTATTGTCCGGCCTCTTCCGGTATCTTCTTCAGCTGCCGCGCAGGCTATGATTGAGTGTGTTCATTGATGACATCACATTACACAGATGTCATTGCGTTCAGTTACTGACAACGTTTGTTTTAGTGTGGGGTGTCTAGTGAGAGACTTTGTAGAAGTCATAGAAGGGTGCGCGTCTATGGAACTAAAAATGAAAGAAGAAAGAAATTATTATTGCCACAAAAATAAAATTAGAAAACAAACCAGAATTTATTGAATCAGGCGTTACTTTGCGGAGGTCCATATTTATGAACTAAAAAACAATTACTTTGCTCACCCGCGACCACACGCGCGGTCGCGTGGTCGCGGGTGAGCAAAGTAATTGTTTTTTAGTTTTTAACAAACCAGAACACAATTCACAAAATACAATTTCAAAATTATTAAGTATTTCAAATTCATTAGGCAATTTCGTTATCGCGTTCAACAATTACGACGCCTAAAGCTGGTCGCATTTTATTTTCCAATATCTGTTTAGATTTTGTTGTGATTGTATTGCACAGGCATCTACGGCGCCGGCTGCCTGATGACCGAGGGCTGCCGCGGCGAGGGCGGCTTCCTGGTGAATGCGAAGGGCGAGCGCTTCATGGAGCGCTACGCGCCCGTCGCCAAGGACCTGGCCAGCCGCGACGTCGTGTCGCGCTCCATGACCGTCGAGATCATGGAAGGTGCGCCGCGCTGGGCCCTGCCTTACACTGGACCTGGGCGCTGAGCAAGTGCCCCGAGCCCGTTAATATGAACATCAGGATATGCCGTAAAGCAGACAGACGGGAGGCACCTTTGGCTTATCTATGCACTACAATTTTTCTGCCACTTTTTGAGGGGAACGAGGAACACACACGTATAGTACACGTCTGCGCTGCGCTAATGTCAAAATTTGTTACGTTCCTACAAACTCACACTCAAACAAAACTGTCACACAAATCCCAAAAACACGCACACAATCAACAGACTCTGATCATTTGGGTCAGACTTAATGTTAAGAGTTTTGGCAGAGGGGAAATCGCGCGTTAACATCTCCATTCCTTTCCTGCTCCAAGGGATATGCCTTTTGGAACATTTTGAAATAGTGACGGTGTTGCGAGCCCTCCGGCGGGGAACGGTGCGCGTGACCCGCGGCACCCGTGTAGACGTCCCCGCGGCTCGTATCGCTGGCACTGATTTTAGTGCCACAAAATTTGCAACAAAAACGGAGTACACACTATACGCATACACACGCTATACGTCTATGTCAAGACCCCGTTAGGGCGCGGTCCACTGTGTCATACCGATAGACAGGATCATCTATTTAAAAGGAGTCGTTCACATACAACACGGCACAAATAACTGTCGTTCACGACATGACGACAGACTGACAAGACAATGGGAATAGCTACAAAACAAACGACACTCGATTAACAATAAAAACTCGCCTTCAGTATGTACTTTTATCAAGATTTTTGGTACTCCAGTAAAGGTCGTTACTAAAAAGTTTTTGATCGATACTGGTTACGAAACTCCGGCTTTATACACGGCCGAAGCTGTTTGGTCCAATATAAATGCTCTTCTATTTTCAACCTCCGACGCAATCATCTCAGCCGAAAGACGTCCACTGCTGGACATAGGCCTCCCCCAAGGCTCTCCACTCAGACCGGTCTTGTGCTTTCCGCATCCACCGCGGTACACCTATTTGGACGCAATTTTGTCAAAATCGAAAGCTAGTTTAATCTCTTAACTGAGTTTCATTGAAATCGATTCATACGTTCTTGAGATATGAGACTTAAAAACTAAAACGTTGGGGCTTTTTCAACCCTTCCGAGTTGTAGTATAATTTGACCTTGTCAGGTCGCGGCTGCGGTCCGGAGAAGGACCACGTGCACTTGCAGCTGCACCACCTGCCGCTGGACCAGCTGAAGCAGCGGCTGCCCGGCATCTCCGAGACGGCCATGATCTTCGCGGGCGTGGACGTGACCCAGGAGCCCATCCCGGTGCTGCCCACCGTGCATTACAACATGGGCGGCACGCCCACCAACTACCGGGGGGAGGTCAGTCGCTTCTTTACCCCAAAACTCTCAAAACTACTTGTGCGAGGTTTGCCCAGATCGCTACCACCATCTTACTCGCTTCGCTAATCTTGCCGCTAAGCAGCGGTGCTTGCACTGTTGTGGTCCGGTGTGGAGAGTAAGACGGCCGGTGTAATTACGGGCACAAGGGGCATTTCATCTTAGCTCTATAGGTTGGCAACGCATCTGCAAACCCCCCGGGGTTGTGGGTGTCTATGGGCAGTGGTGATGGACAATCAGGTGACCCACTTGCTCGTTTGCCTTCTTTGTCGTATAAAAAAAACTGCGTCCCCAGGTCGGTGAGGTTACATATTCGAGGTATTTATTTGCCATCATACAATAAAGTATTTATTTTATTTTTATCAGTAAACTTTCAACCTAGCCAAGAGGGTCGTGATTTGCCCTTGCCTATATTGTATTTCGTTTTGTAGTGAGTGAAGTGCTCTTTTAGTTTGCTGGCGTTAACAAGAATTAAGGTTATAAAACTCATTTTGCCGATTAATCGGTAACCGGTTTTTACGATAACTGCCGTTTTCTATCAACCACCACAAGCGACGTTAGTCAATTTAATGTAGCCATAAATTCGAGGTAGTGTTTGTCAGCCCACGAGCTTAGCTTGCGGGGTTTGCCCCAATCCAAGGGGTTAGGCAGGGTAATTCCGACCCAGTAATTGAATTTTTAATTGCTTAATGTTTCAATCAATACTACCTACCTATCTACCTGGGATGATCGTGTACCTAGATAACAGGTCACGAACAAAACGAAGTAAAAATATGGCACAATTCTCATGTCAGATTGCTATTATTAACTATTTTGGTTACAGTAACGTGCAATTTTGCGTGCAATAAATAAGAGGTCACTACATAATTATATAGGTTTTTGCGTCTATTACAGACGATTTATGGCGTTTCGTCTGGGAGACAACTCCTTATGTGGCTATATAAACCGATGCGAGAGCGACACACTACCGCAGGCTTGACAAGAGAAGTTTGCGGTGGTTGTTGCTGAGCCGCCTCGATGT
Organism: Clepsis dumicolana; assembly: GCA_963691665.1. Classification (NCBI taxonomy): domain Eukaryota; kingdom Metazoa; phylum Arthropoda; class Insecta; order Lepidoptera; family Tortricidae; genus Clepsis; species Clepsis dumicolana. The sequence goes on from OY829519.1 coordinate 6,770,133, forward strand.
CTTTTCCGTCTATTGTCAGCAAGTGTCTCGAACCAGGCTACTCACTGGGGCCAGGCTAGGATCTCCCATTTGCCGAGCCGTTTTCGACCCTCTGACCCGACATCTACTTCTAATTATTGATGGGCCAAGGAGGATAGTATACGGAGTGTCAAAGCCCATACTTCGAATCGTTCCCCGCATTAAAATTCAGGCAATTTCTAGATGGCGCCAAGGTCGTAGCCAGCGGGTCAAATAATAACAAAACAACGGTTCTAATGTGTCACTCAAGCAAGGTAGATGGCGTTGAATGTAAATAAGAACGATTCAAAGTATGGGCTTTGTCAATCCGTTTATTTTCCATGATCCTTGTCGAGGGCTTAATGTGATGTTTGTTTGTTATAAAGGTGATTGTCCACCGCGACGGGCGCGACCGGCTGGTCCCCGGGCTGTACGCGGCGGGCGAGGCGTCGTGCGCGTCGGTGCACGGCGCCAACCGGCTCGGCGCCAACTCGCTGCTCGATATCGTGGTGTTCGGCCGCGCCTGCGCCAACACCGTCGCCGAGACCAGCCGCCCCGGCGACGCGCAGGCCCCGCTCAAAGACGTAACTATGCCTATTAGTTTTTAACATAAATTTAAGACAGACACATAGTGAAATAACACGGATCACTCAATTATACAGGGTGGAAAGGGACGAGGGCCGTTTACGAAAATATAGTACCACATAAGTGATGTACATTCGATTACATGGTTAGAAACGACTATTATAAAGAAAACAAAAAAGTTAAAATAAGTCATGTATAATATTGGTGACAACCCTATGTACCTAACTACATTTAGTCGGGCTAAATGTAGTTAGGTACATAGGGTTGTTTCGGACTAATTCGTAGTCCTTCCTCTGGAAGCGCACGACCCAGCAGCAGCGAGACGCACAATGCGCGCCGCGGCTCTGCTCGCGCGACTACTATCGTCGTACTACTACTAATATACATAGGTACTAGCACTGTTTCGGGCTAAACTCAACTTATACACGTGAGTGATCCGTTTTATTTCACTATGCCTATTAGTACTTGGACGGAAACGTAATTCACCAGATTCGCATTATAAATCATATTATGAGATAAGGTCGATGGACCTCCACTTCGCGGAGCTCCCATTCCGCGTTGTAGTGCTACACGCCGAAATGCCACGCCTTGGGATGTTACGGAGGTGGTTTTATCAGAACCGAAATTGGAGTCGGAATTTATAAATGTAGTTAGTCGAAATCGGAACTGCGTCGAAGGACAGGGCATCGAACCTATAAGGTAATCGCGGACAATATCCCGTTTTCCTTATGTCTAACACCATGTTGTGTGCAGTCAACGGGCGAAGCCAGCGTGGCCAACCTAGACGCGGTGCGGTTCGCGGACGGCGCGCTGCCGACCGCCGAGCTGCGCCTGCGCATGCAGAAGTGCATGCAGAAGAACGCCGCCGTGTTCCGGCAGAAGAGCACACTCGAGGAAGGTCAGATGCCTTGCCACAAAGCCACAGTATAATAACTACAATTTAAAAAAACTGAGAAACCCCCGACATTTTTGTATTAAACTCCGATATCTCATAAACGGCTACCGATTTTGGGGAAACTTAGCTAAGAACCATCTGGAGTAAAAAATCTGCGTCCATATTGGTCTACCTGTTTAGGAGCTACGGTACCTCAGACACACAGATACACACTTCGTATTTATAACGCACCTCTTTGCAGTTGGGGGTTAATAAACAGTCTTTGATTCTTCAAATGTTCAAGGTCCGTCCGGATCACTGTAACCCAATCTTACTTGCTAATCCTGCCGCTTAGCTGATTTCCGGTGTGGAAAGTCAGACAACCGGAGCAATTACGAACACTAGGAGCATTTCATCTTTGCCCTCTAGGTTGGCAACGCATTTGCAACGCCTCTGGTGTTGCTGGTGTCTACGGGCAGTGGTGATCACTTGCCATCAGGTGACAGTTTGTATTCTTTGTCCTATACCGCCGAATCTGCACTCTCACAAGCGCACTGTCCGTACACAGTCTGCATAAATTCTTGACGAGCACGGGAAAAGTTAGCTTTGGTACAGTACGCTTCAAATTTAAATGCACCCCTGAAGTTGTTCACGCCGTGAGAGAGGGTATCGCGGTCCCGCTCCCACATACCCGTTAGTCTCTGTGCGTCTCACTTCCCCTACAAGTAATTGACTTCACTCCAGGCGCATTAAAGTTTGAGCTTTTTATTAACAACCTTGTAACTGTAACTTATAATGTATGTATGTAATGTTCAAGTCAAATCTTGCAAATTAAATTTGACACACTTCCAGTGGTCGGATTGACTGGAAATTTTGTATGGATATGTAAGTATGATGGCAATACAAGTAGAGACAACAAAATTACAGTCAGCAAAAAAGTTTTGTATTAAAAATGTCAGTTTTAACACAGCCGCTCGATAATGTAGCGTCGTAGTTTCTCAGGCACGCACGGAACGGCGACCTTGCCTGTCAGCCAACGGAAAATAGATAGGTACTGAACTTCACCCTTTTTCCTTTTTTTTTACTGGAAAAACCAACACCGTCACTAATCGATTTGACAAAAATGTTTCGTGTTGAAAAGTTACAAGGTTTCCGCGTACGTAACGGTAATAGTAGGTACCTAAGTAAGGAAAACAACACACATCGTCGCTTACAATACAGCACAAGTTTGATTTGCTGTAGCACAGTTTTTTTATCTCTATTGAAAACTAAACAAATCTGACACACTTCACATATTGTCGCTTAGCTAAGAATACACACAGCTAAGCGACAATATGTGAATGACGCCATTAGATCTAGAGTCTACTCTTTAAAATTCCCATTCCATAAAATAACTGCGCAAAGTAAAAACACGTGCAGTGCAAACCGAGTCAAATTTTTTGTTATAAAACGCAGTAGCTGGAAACGGTTAGGGTTACTGAACAAAGAAACTTTTTGTTTCTAACATGTGCCATTAACGAAGATGCGATGTTTCAATTGTCTACCCTACACCCTTAATAGCTGACCTTTTTTTGCCATCCCTTATAGACAAAGGACCCGATTTTAGTAAAATCTACCTCTGCAATGCCTTTCACATAAATTTTAGAGGGGTTTACAATGTCAGTAGATATATTTCTTTCTTTCTTTGGTGTACAGTTTGAACATTTTGAACGCGCACAGCGCACGTTTGCGCATTGATTCAAATCATTAATCGATTGCAGTTAAATTGCGTCGCACGAGTATGAACCATGTCCGTATCGCATCGATGATTTATTGGTTGCGAATCAGCGTAAGAATGAGTTTTTCAGTTGTATTGACATGAATCGATTGTTTATAATGGCACGAATGGATTGAATAGAAGTCTCTGTGTGCCCTATACACTTCATACACATTATGAAAATGACAGACAAGTCATTTTTGTATATGTAAAGTCACTTGACAAGTTTCATTCAATCCATCAATAACTCGGCCGCCATTATTTTTACATAGTATAGTCAATAACTCGTCTATGCAAAAAAACTATATCTAACCTTAAGCAGTAACGAATAAAAAAAAAGGTGAGTTTTTCCTAAAAGGCCACACAGCATATTAATTAATTTAGCCCTTTCAATTGTTCCAGGCCACAAGCAAATCCACGAGATCTACAAACAGATCAAGGACGTGAAAGTCTCGGACCGTTCCCTGATCTGGAACAGCGATCTGGTCGAGACGTTGGAGCTCCAGAACCTGCTCATCAACTCCGTGCAGATCGTGGAGGGGGCGCTGGTGCGCGAGGAGAGCCGCGGCGCGCACGCGCGCGAGGACTTCAAGACGAGGCGCGACGAATACGACTACTCCAAGCCTTTAGATGGACAGGTGAGTGGGGAGAGAAAGTTAAAACATTTGCCACAGTTTCTGCGCTTGCTCATACTCATGCTCATTTATTCGTAATAAGTTATTAAAGTCAAAACTCAAAACTCAAAGTGTTTTTATACAAATTTAAAACAGACACATTACATTAATAATTTTTATAATTCGGAGACTGGGACCGGGACGAGACATCGCACACACCAGCGGACTTGGTTTGCTAGCTAGCTGTGTCAGGATGAAATGGGTTTTACACGTAGTAGAGCTTGGTCATGAGCTTTACTCATCCTCAAGGTCGATTGAGGTGGTAGAAATAACTGCAGACACATCATGTTTCACTTCTAGGCCAGTCTTTATTTGATTAAGGCCTACATCAATGACTCTACCGCACGGTTCGGAAATAACCTCTATTGAGAAGATACCGGCAAGAAACTCAATGAGGTATAATCTTTTCAATAATAACACCATACGAGGTCTAAATTAGTTACAATTGATATCACAGTTAACTCGTTACTATTAACGCGAAATGCAAGTACCATATTGGAAACGTTGGAGAGTTCTGTGCTTGCGCCCATTCACGTGATCTATTGCCAAGATATCATTTAAGACTCAAAATAAGACTCTGTACTTGGGGCACAGGCACTTAGTTCATTAAATCACTAACAATTCTCATTAAAACTCAAAGCACCAAGCCGATGCAAACGGATTACATTACCCACTTGTGATCAGTCCGACCCCCCGATCAAGAATGCCCTTTTCTTTTCAAAGTTACTAAATGTCATTTCGACCTTATACAAACTACCCACAAATGAACCAAGCACAGACCACTCCCAAGCAGTATTTATTTGACAGCTGTCACCGCTTGACGTTTCGTTAAAATCATAACAAATGAAGGTAATTTATAACTTTAGACTATGATCAACACCGACTAGTGTATCGATTCTCCGACATATATATATTTTTTTAAACATGTCATTTAAATTTGTGCGTTAATTCGCTGCAAAGCAATACAAAATAAATTATTACGAGTATGATATGATTTTTGGAATGAAACTGACTTGAATTCAAACTTGATGATCGCTGCAGGGCTCGGAATATTACAGCTACTTTATCTATGCACCACTAGAACAGTCGACGTAGAATGCATGAAGAATGCGGCAACAGCTAAAAGGAAATTCTTCCCGGCTCTCTCGTATCGCAAGTTTATTTGCCTCACTCTTTGCCTGACATCTAAAATGCGCTACTGTTTGTCGGTATTTGACATCGCAAAGAACAATGGAGTTTTATTACACTTTTTAAAATACTCACTGAAACATGAATACATAGAAAAAAAAAATGCCAACCCCCTTACACCAAGATTGGCAAAAATTGGGGAAAAATACAAAAAGATACTCCAATTGAGATCATGAATGGTGTTTTATTTTTGGAATGACGACCGGATGGCCTAGTCGTTAGCGTCCCTGACTATGAAGCTTGAGGTCCCGGGTTCGAATCCCGGTTGGGGCAGATGTTTGTATGATGAATACGAATGTTTGTTCTCGGGTCTTGGATGTTTAATGTGTATATAAGTATGTATTTATCTATTTAAGTATATTTATCCGTTGTCTAGTACCCATAGTACAGGCTTTGCCTAGTTTGGGACTAGGTCAATTGGTGTCAATTTGTCCCATGATATTTATTTATTTATTTATGAAATGTCTATTTTTTTTATCGGAGCTAGGTTAAAATGCGCGATCGGAGCGTAAATGACGTACTATATTTATTTATTATTATGACTACTTGTTTGAACAGACGAAGCTGCCGTTCGAGCAGCACTGGCGCAAGCACACGCTGGCGGAGACGGACGCGGCGACCGGCGCCACCAAGCTGTCGTACCGGCCCGTCATCGACAACACGCTGGACCAGCAGGAGTGCAAGACCGTGCCGCCCGTCATCAGGACGTATTAGACGTATTGTAGGTGAGTGCGTCACACTTAGTCCCTAGGGTACCCGCTGTCAATTGTATATACTTAAATTTAGAATGTTATTTACCGAGGGCCAGAGGAAACAAACGGGAGCAGCCATGTGGTTGCAACACGATGGCGCTCCCACGCATTGAAATGAAATTTATTGATTTGCATAAGACATGTTTTACATCATTATCGTCACCAGCCTTTTTACGTCCCACTGCTGGGCACAGGCCTCCTCTCAGAATTAGAGGGAGGGCATGGTTTACATAATAGGTGTTAAATCGGTATACTTAGGTACAGCACGTCTCGCTAACAAGATAGCATGCAAATATATATAGTAGATTTATATAATATATAATGTTCATTATCTACAATCAATTTACTAATTACTTTGGCTCCAGGTATTCCTTTACACTGTAAAAACTTTTTTCTATAAGCCATCTACTAAGTTTAAAACAGAATTGCTTATATGGAAGGTTTTTTTATTGTACTCGCGCTTTGAGGGATTTTTTTAAGTGCTGAATAACGGCGTGTGTTGGATTGGGCGAGGCGGGCCGTGGCGTGACCTCCGCGGTCTTTATTGACTCTGCTTGTTACGTTGCAGCACAGTATATATATAAGCTAAAGCAGTACAGAAACTAGGCCTTTTTGTTGAGATGATGACGTAAGCGCCAGTTGAGCGTTAGGGTTGTCCTCTTATTTTTTGTAAAATTGAAAAAGTTTTTGTGTGGTTAGCTCAGCTATTTAAGCCTTTTTTGAGATAACTAGCTAGTTTTCATTAGAACATTAGGGTTGTCACTCTTAATTATTATAAAATAATGGGTTTTTATTTATTATTTACTAAAACGTTTATTTGGGTTTTATAATGATCAAATAAACGAATGAATTGACGGACTAGTTTACAATCAAAATTGTGTAATTAAAGAATCATCAACGTTTTAAGAAAACTTTGTTTTAGTTAGTTATTAAAAATACCAAACTGTTATCCGCCATTTTGGATCAAAAAAATAATGTCAAATTCGAACTCACCGCTGCCAAATTACGTGAAATCGATACCTACCCATGACCATTTTAGTGATAAAAATGCCAAACTGTCACCCGCCATCTTAGATCCAAAAAATAATGTCAAATTCAAGCTCACCGCTGCCAAATTACACGAAATCGCCACCCTTATGATCATTTTATCAACAAAAATTACAAACCCAATCCCAATCCGCAATCTTAGATTGAATTTTTTTTTTATTCCACTGATTACAATTAGAATTAAATTAATAAAAAGTAAATAAGTTATGTCGCTATGCTACTACCATTATTCATAATTAAATTATACCACCTACCTAATAACTATTAGGTTTTAAACACAAATAGTCGCCACTCGTCTCGACGCGGCACCTGCGACTGACAGCACCGCTATTCCCCCTTAATAGCCTTGTAAAGACTGTCTGTGTGCGTGTGTCATTTCAAACGTTTGTACGTAGTTTCTGTACTGCTTTAGCTTATATATACTGTGGTTGCAGTGTCATAATTTTTTGTCGATTCTGTTTAAGTGCTGTGTCGGATAAAAACTACTAAACAGTACTTGATATCATTTGGTATGGCAATAGTTTATACCCCTGAATAATAATGTAGGGCTAGACGCGCACACGCACATTATTGTCGTCCTACTGCTTGTCTTTCACTCCTTATGAGAGTAATATTAGTCTTTCTTACAATAAAGCGACTTATTGAATAAATAGGGTTAATTTCAACGTCTATCTGTGTACCTCAAATTCTACCATTACTTTTCTCCTGCGAGTAAACAATAATTTCGTTATCATTTCACCTAAACACAGACTTAAAGGTTATTTGCCGTAAACATATTTGCCAGACATATTACTATTTTTACAAGCTTTTATTTATCTAAACAACAGCTAAAATGAATTTATTTTTCCCACACGAAAAAGTCGTAGACACCCAGTCGGAGGCAAACTACTTGCCTACTCGAAAGATACTGATGCTCCCCTGATAACCTCTAGTAAATATAGTTCTCACAATACATGTCATCGTGCGGTGACACCCCAAATTAAAGCACTGCTAAACACTTGATAGTTATCATTGCATAGTATGAAGTGAATTCTCTGTCTCGCCTTTCTATTTATGTGCAAATTTTTGTTGCTTTTATTAATCAGATTTTCGGCAATTATCTGTGTAGGAATTAGCTTCGTATGAATCTCAAGTGTAATCAGAATCACTCATTAGACGAAACGTAAACGTAGAACAAAATATTAAAAAGTCCGACAGTAATTTGGGCGCAATTTGATTTGATTTCGGACAATATTACAATTGAAGATTTCCATTAACTTCTTAACATCATACATTTTTAGACTTATAAGTGGTATATTATGTCATGACATTGTCCAAGAAACAAAAACCTAGCTACTGACGACAAAACTAGATTATTAAATAATAACTAATTGACATCATTTGTTTTTGGTGTCTTATCTTAATGGAAAACAATAGTATTTTGTCGGCGTTGGATTAATGTTTTTTCTGAATCATGTCTCGTTTTATTGGTCATGAAGACAACAAATTAGGGGTATGTCAGAAATGAGAATCATTAAAATTTAAATTCTGTTTTTACTGTCCTTTAGACACTACTAGATAAGGCTCATTGTTATATGCATCTAAGGCCCGATTTTTCCTCCTCCTCAGGTAAGCTTTTATTCCATAGATACCCATACACTAGCTGTGGGATAAGAGCTTATCAGGGATTGAAAAATCGACCCTAAATGGTATATTTTACACCTCGTAGGCTTAGCCACGGATCCGTGCCAAATTTAAGGCTATCTTTTTCTATATATTTTTTTGCAATCTCCAAAATTAGGTATGTATTAAAATAAAAGAGACTTCTATGCAGTTTTTTTACTTCCCGCATACGAGGGGTTAAGTATATTTTTTGGCAAAAGGCGTCGATAATCGATATATAAAACATTAAAGATTCTGCGCTGACAAACTGCGGCCCTCACTCATTAGCTGCCATTAGACTGACATAATGTCAAACATCAAGGGATACCAAGTCACCTAATAATCACCTATAATTGCTTGTCCGCGCGTGGTGAAGCGGTGGTGTATCTGTCTATTTTTGTATATCAATGACAAAAGGTCCAGTTTAGCAACGAAATAATTGTATTAAATACATTATTATAATATTTTACAACAGTTATTTAAAGTATAGGTAATTAAAAACTGGTGTTGTTTCAATTAAATAGATGTCAACATTTGTATATTGTTACACATTTTTGCTATAATTTCTAACAATATTTCAGCTACTTTGGGCCAAATCTTGCGCCTTTGCACTTCTGAAGCAAATAGGGTAGGTATCGTGCATGATCGGTGATGTTTCTCATTGTTTGCAATTTGTCTTTATTCCTTTATTTCCTGTACAATAAAGTTTACTTGTATATTTTTCCTGATTTTAGTTAATTTTAGATAATGTTTTGTTGTTGCAGGTAATCTCCTTATGGGTGCTGACTGAGTTATACAGTATTCGTCGACGCAGGGGCGCAGTGTTAATGTCAAAAGCGATTATTTATTGCGTTATTTATTTTTAGTATAGCCTGATTTAAACGTAACAACGTTCCAACAAGAATACTCCGTAAATAAGTACTAACGCCAACTAATCCACAGCAGTGAACGAAGTAGTACAAACTAAACAGTGCCAGATACTTTGTTACCAAGATTTAGTCGCGATTTTATAAATCATGCACGAAGTTATACATATTTGTTGTATATTTTAATAGAGCAGCATTTATTAATTTCGATGTTTTAAGCCCTCAGCAGCGCCAAGGTACTTAATGTTATAGTAAGTGCAGTTATTGTTCTACTTTTTAAGTACCGGCAGACACGATTTACCTGTTCGCTTTTACCTCAGTGAAATTAATTTTACTTTAATGTGATTCAATGGTGATTAAAACAATGACACCCAATCAATTTATTTCTAGATGTTAAGTGTACAAATGAAAATTAAATATAATGTTTATGATACACATTGGAAACGTTTGTTTTACTCACGCCGTCGCTTGCAGACACCGGGACCGGTCGTTACATAGCAACAATTATCAGGTACAATGTAAGTTCAGTGTATCGCAATCCTAAAAACAATGTTATTTAAGTTATTTTTAACAACATTACTTAAAATGTGTCATGATCTCTTTTCAGGGTTCCGTAGCCAAAATGGTAAAAACGGAACCCTTATAGTTTTGTCATGTCCGTCCGTATGTCACAGGCATTTTACTCAAAAACTACAAGATGTGTATTGGTGACATTTGAAATGAAGGTGTACTTATTGTAGAAGCCGCTGCTTAGTTTAATAGTTTTTTTTTTCAGCAAACATCAACGTGTGGCACATATTCCGACACCTCTTTAGAATCAACGAAAATTGTTTTCAACTTGATTGGATTTTTACTGTTTTTGAGTTATCGCCGAAAAACTGCGCGTCTCAACAAAAGGACGTAAGTGCCATGACGATACGCCCTTTTGCTCGTGCAGTTTATTTATTTATTTGTTTATTCTCAGTTTTTCACATTTTGAGACTGTAATAAGCGTTTTAATCTTTCTTTTTCATAATTCAAATAATTCTTCCATCGCTTTATCATAATGTTCATTGTAGATACATATAAGGAAAATGTACGAGTGGATCGATAACTGGCACCAGTGCCCTCGTGAGTACCAAGTGTCAGTCTAATTGGGTACCTACGAATCGGGTTAGACAAGTTGTCAACCTTAAACTTATCAATTCAGTGAAGCGTAGATATTACCGGCCTTTGCCCTGAGATGTACGACCCATCTTCTTACTCTAACAGCAACTTTACTAAACACTCGTAAACGCTAAGTGGTCATTGTTCCTTTATAAGGGGTCTTATTATCCTTAAGTCAATTCAGGCTAAACAAAGAATACTTCCTATGCCGAGGACAGAAATAACTAACCTTCAATGCTAGTAAAATAAATAGAAAATCAGCGTCATTTATAAGTAAGTAGGTCAAATGGTGACGCTTATTTTGTTCAATTTCACATTATTGACGTCAGCGGATGCAACCTTTGCGGCCACGGGTGGAAGATCCCAGCGGTGAAGCCACATGTTATTTTATTATTTAAAAAAAATAAGTTTTTTTTACTTTTACAACCTGTCGTTGTACCTAATAAAGTGATCAGTGGATCGACGAGACCAGGCAAGCATAGTAACGAAAGATAGAGTAAGTATACTTTTTATACCATTCAGTGAGTTATGCTATACATTATGCATGAGTTTCAAGACTCAATTGTGGTTTTAACTTTTTATCTACCGGATCATCATTGCACACACCGTAAACATATAAATTGGTGTGGTAGAGGTGGTAGAAGATCGATTGCGGCTAAAGCACAGAATACATACCTAATAGTACACCTAAAGCAGCCACAGGCTTGCCGAGTTTGACTGTCTACCTACTAGAGTAAAGGAATAAAAAACGGGAGCTTTGTACATTTGCCGAGTTTGACTGTCTACCTACTAGAGTAAAGGAATAAAAAACGGGAGCTTTGTACATTTGCCGAGTTTGACTGTCTACCTACTAGAGTAAAGGAATAAAAAACGGGAGCTTTGTACATTTGCCGAGTTTGACTGTCTACCTACTAGAGTAAAGGAATAAAAAACGGGAGCTTTGTACATTTGCCGAGTTTGACTGTCTACCTACTAGAGTAAAGGAATAAAAAACGGGAGCTTTGTACATTTGCCGAGTTTGACTGTCTACCTACTAGAGTAAAGGAATAAAAAACGGGAGCTTTGTACATTTGCCGAGTTTGACTGTCTACCTACTAGAGTAAAGGAATAAAAAACGGGAGCTTTGTACATTTGACGAGTTTGACTGTCTACCTACTAGAGTAAAGGAATAAAAAACGGGAGCTTTGTACATTTGCCGAGTTTGACTGTCTACCTACTAGAGTAAAGGAATAAAAAACGGGAGCTTTGTACATTTGCCGAGTTTGACTGTCTACCTACTAGAGTAAAGGAATAAAAAACGGGAGCTTTGTACATTTGCCGAGTTTGACTGTCTACCTACTAGAGTAAAGGAATAAAAAACGGGAGCTTTGTACATTTGCCGAGTTTGACTGTCTACCTACTAGAGTAAAGGAATAAAAAACGGGAGCTTTGTACATTTGCCGAGTTTGACTGTCTACCTACTAGAGTAAAGGAATAAAAAACGGGAGCTTTGTACATTTCGCCGCACATTGGAATTTGTACCTACATTGGACTGGACATTATTATTACACCTCTACAAACTACGTACAGTGATACTAGTAGGTAGGTAAGTTGTAAATATGAAATATATTTACGTCAATAGCATAGGTGTACCTACGCTGCGCTATGGAATTTGCTCGTTACTTCTACCACGTCAGTGATGATCCAGTGATCGAGCAGACTGCTTACTAATCCAGTGAGGGCATTTCTTAATTGTGTTTGGGTTCTGGTCACAGCTAGAGCGTTATCGTGTAGTAGCTACTTCATCTACCAGCCTGTACAACGTTATTTTAACTTTATTTATCTTATGCGCGTGGCAATTAATAAGTAATTCATTGGACCCCTATGTTGTGACCCGAGGACTGGAAGTTAAATAAATTAACTAAATGAATATTGTGAATAGTTATCTGTCTGTGCCAGTGTCTTGTTAAGTCGTTACCAACTCGAATAAGCATAACTCTAGGTCAGCTTCAAAAGTAGAGTTAAACCCACTTTTAATGTATTTTGTTCACATGAAAGAAAGAGAAAGACTGTACTACTGTAGAAAGACTGTAGCACTTAGGCGCCTTACTTTTTTCCCGTGTACTTAACACGAAAAACTAGGTAAGTTATGCATCAAAATTAAAGTAATGCTTATACCTACGTAGAAGGGCAAACGAGCAGATTATTTTCCTATAAATTAAATACATAGGTACCCCTCACAACTTATTCAAAACAACGCAACCACGGCGCACATTGTTGAAATATTGGCGCCTTATCTTAGCACACATACAAGACCATTTACAAGAAATGATGTTGCTGGTCACTGATAACTCGTGGGGTCAGGCGTATTCGTGTTTCGCCTTTGTGATCAGTGGCATCTCGAACGCGACTCGTCTCGACGCACTTGTGTAACGTGTTCTCCGTGGCTACAGTTCTGTATCTTCGGTGCATTTACCCAATTATTTTTACTGTGATTTAATGGTGTATTTACTAAGCACGTTGAAGTTCAACGGCGGCGGCCTCAGCGGGAGTCTGGACGAAGCCGGCTTTAAGATTGAAGCGCCCTACAGGCCCACCTTGGTGTCCGACACATACATATTCTTCAATCTGTGTAAAGGTAATCATTAATCAGTCATTTCTACCCTATTATAAGCACGCAAATAACTTTAACTTCTGGTTTTTGTAGCATTTTATTTATGATTATGACGCTACACAAAAACTACACCTAGCTAGGTAGGTAGTATACTAGATAACAGGCACGTATGTAGTTAGAGCGAGGACGGCTTGTTATAATTATGTTGTACGCGTTCACTCGTAATTGTAATTAGGTATGGGTCTTTGATGCTACCTATATGTTATGTATTTTCGTTGTTATATCCATATTATGTGCATATATATATAGATCTATATATTATGCACTTCTAATCTAAATAGCACCACCTACTTTAATCTGTTGTTACCTTCATTCCATTATGGTTGTCTGGTACAGATCGCTCCGTAGCGACTTGCCATTCGATAGCGACTTGCCATAGCGACTTCCATTCCCAAATTTTTTTTTTTTACTTTTCTTTTATTTTTGTTTTGTTTGTTGTGTAAGTTAACTTAACACTATGGCTTTCGTGTGACTTATATAATAAACAAAGATAATCCCAGTGCTTAATGTTGGTTCAAGTGGCGTCGTCGTCGTCCCCCCCCCCCCCCTCTACTAGAGAAAATAATTGTATACCATTTGGAAATGTGAAAAAAATTTGAGCAGTAGCACAGACCAAGTAGGCTTTACAGGTTTACGAGTGACGAGTAACTAATATTAAGTAGGTTGACCAACTTATTTATGTTTCCCAAACCCTCTATGCGCGAGTCCGACGTCCGACTACTTGCACTTGGCCGGATTTTTTCCCGAACCCCGTTGCGCCCCCCCCCCCCCCCTCTCCTAACTACTACGTCACTGCCTACCGTACACCTGTAGCGACCCTAACGCCATCTGTCATCCAGTAGGAGCACCAACTTAGACTTTCTAACGACTCCCAGCGCCATCTAGTCATCGAACTTACTTCGCAGTTTTCTGTTCTACATAGCGCTGACGAAGTTTCTCAAGTCGGTTGCATAAATATACAACTTCCAACTCTCTTCCTTGGGACTTTGGTCCCCAGGCACAACAGGTCTGGAGAGAGATCTCTCTATTGTGGTCCTCCTACACACCTGTATTACTTCATCATCATCATCATCATCATCAGCCTATCTACGTCCCACGGCAGGGCACAGGCCTCCTCTCAAAATGAGAGGGCTTGGGCTATATAGTTCCCACGCGGGCCCACTGCGGATTGGGAACTTCACACACACCATTGAATTGCTTCGCAGGAGTGTGCAGGTTTCCTCACGATGTTTTTCCTTCACCGAAAAGCTCATGATAAATTACAAATGTAATTTCGCACATAAATTCCGAAAAACTCAGAGGTGCGGGCCGGGCTTTGAACCCACGACCCTCTGCTTGCGAGGCGATAGGTCAAACCGCTAGGCTATCACGGCTTCCTTACTTACGGCTACCTTACTTGTGTAACGAATAACTCAAACCATCCCCAAGGCTTTCGTACTTAAGTAATAACTATATATATAGTAAAGTATCTATTTTATAGGACACAGGCAATTAGGTAAGTACTCACTTAATTGTCTTCTGGTTGTGACCTTTACTGGACAGCTGAAGTGCACGGAGTGCACCTGTCAATATCGCAAAGTGTAACTTTGTTTTGTCGATAACAAAGAAAGTCAAATAAAAGTTCACCGTTATTACCTTTATAAATCCACTAGCTGGGGTACAAGGCGGCTTTGCCCCCGTGAAATATTCAAAATGGACTAGTTGCCTATCCCGCGGGAATTTCGAAAAATCCCTTCTTTGTGCACCTCTAGGATAAATTTCAAGTCGCTAAGTACTAGTTTAGGCTGTGTGTTGTCTGTCAGTCAGTTCACGGTACTGTTTTATAGGTATAAAAAGATGTAGATAGATTGTAGAATAAGAAGTAATACTTAAGTAGGTACAACCAATGTTTTTATCCCATTCCCAAGGACAAGCAAATTGGCTGAGCGTTTGTTTTGACATGTTGGCTACAAATTGGTACCTATATCCTATAATTAAGCAGGATTAAGTTTTCAGTGAACGGGACGTTTGTAATTATGTGATTATTTAGGTACCTATCCTATCCTTGTAGATGTGCGCTTTCGACGTAGGAATGGCTAACTTAATGAAATATAGGTAGGTACTATTTAATAGGTACATTGATTTGTCCAATAGCCGTAGTTAGTCATATCCATATCTCTTTATTCCATTGACACAAAAATTATGCCAAAGAACTAGGTATGTTAACGTAACTATGTCATAATCGTGGTACTTATAATCTAATTTTCAGCTTGTCAAGTGAAGAGTATGGCGTCGATCCCCCCGTCAGCGTTCTCCGCCAGCCGCATCCGCGAGACCCAGCGTGACATGAAAGTGTCAAACGTCAAGTCTAGCAGGGACCCCAATGCCAAGATCTTTAACACCAACTGTGAGTTCACATACTATATCCAGGGCCGGATTAACCACGTCGGGGCCTCTAGGCAATGCCTTTTCAGCGATTTTTGAAGAAAAAAAAAACAACAATACTTATCTATTGTCATTGAGGATACAAATTTTCACTCCAAGAAGACATTTTCAATTTATTTTGTGCGCGCGCGGGGCCCCTAGGCCGTTGTCTACTCTGCCTAAAGCACCCTAAAGGTTAATCCAGCCCTGACTATAACTGCATTTCCGCTTCTCCGCAGCCTTATTTCGGGCTGAGAATTAAGTAGGTACCTAGTGTGATTTTTGCCGAGTTCATTAGAATGCAAACAAAAACAAGTATACTGAGGTGTAGGTAAGTGTAACGACCTGCACTGCATCTGACAGAGCGGGACAGAGTCTCCTTGAAAGTTACGTCAATCTAATTTATAAATGCTTATGCCCGATGCTCGTGCCCGACGCGGTTGCTAAGTTGCGGGGTGACTAAACTGTATGCGGCTCGGCTGCTAAAGATGTAATTTTATATTGGCTCCCGGAACCATTTTCTCTTTCTTACTAAAACCTCCGTTTCTTATTCCGTCTAATTTGAAAAAGTTACGATTTTAAGTAACTAAGTACAGTTTCTGTATAGGTATAAGAAGCTTAGAAGCTGTCGAAGTTATACTTGTAGTGGTCTTTATCTTTGACCAATCTTGAAAGTACTTAGTAAGTATCCATTTATCCAAGACATAAGTAGTACAAGTAGCAATAATTCTTATTAATCACTTATCATTACAGTCATGGAGCTGTCACCGCTAAAGTACAACAGCAAACTAATGAACAGCATCTGGGGCCTGTACAACCGCTATTCGCCGCACAACGTGAAGAACGTCAACGATGGACTCGCAGTCAACGGAGAGTTGCAGCAGTATGTAACTGCATCGTACCTCTAAGGCGTCGGCGTCGTCCTAATTGAACGCGACTACGTCATCATCGTGCGAATTGATCAACGATGCCATCATCGCACAAGTAAAGTTCGCGCGAACAAGCCATGATCGCGTAAACACGTTCGCATAGACATAGGACGACGTTCAAGTGTTTATATGTTTATCTACACACATATCATAAGTCCTCTATAATGCGTTCAGAAACCGTAGAAAATGACCAGCATTGCAGTACATCGTCGCGTCCGCCCGCCAACCACCACGACCACCACCACCTCCAGTAAAGTAATAGTCATTACGACATCGAATTCGATATCGTAATGACTTTTCGACATCGAATTCGATGTTTCAAATTTGAAAACCAACGTAATTTACAATCATAGTGAAATAAAACGGATCACTCACGTATGTAAGTCGAGTTCAGTCCGACATGTATAAATAATAATGTGACATTTTTTTTTACAATAAAAAAAACAGTTTACGAAACATCCGCTCGGTATGTTTGTCTATGATTAAAAAAAAACAGTCAAATTCGTGACAGGTATGGGTATGATATATGCCTTCGGCTTCTGAACCCATCTTAGAGTACTTATAATATGTGTGTAGATAAAGTAATGTATGCAACTCCACATAATTAGGCCTTAAAACACTCGTGTGATCCTATTATGAAACTCGGCTTCGCCTCGTTTCATAAAAACACACTCGTGTTTTAAGTACCCTCATTATGTAGCAGTTGCATAAACTACTAGTTTGGATTGGAACATCAGACTATTTTGACTTACAGGTCAATGTGACAATCAAATGTATTGGTATTTATATTCCGATGTAATACATGACTCAAAACTAGTAAACTAATTTCTTGGTTTACTATACCTTTATTATGTTTCCTGGTGTAATATTATTTGTAGTCAAACTGTTTTTTAAATTTCAGATCCGCTGCTAACTCTTCAAGCAAGAATGAGCCTAAGATTGGCAAGCAGACTGCTAAGCTTGACAACATGTGGGCCACCCTGAATGTGCCACAATCTCACTAGTATAAGATGTATGAATATCTCACACAAATGATGTAAACATAAATCACTTTCTAAATTAATACAATTCGTATGCTAGACTTGAAGGCTATGTTGTGTAACTACTACTATATTGTAGAAGTGTCACATTTAATCAAATAAAGTCTTATCTTAAAAATGGATTTGTTATTTTTTAGTCCCGAAAAGAAAAATTGTACTTACTGAAGTAATATTTACAAAGACATCTAAGAATACCCAGATAAAATTGATGTAAATTCTTTATTGTTAAATGTATCACAGAAAATATTCATAAATTAAACTACATATCTACACTTGTTGATTGCACTACATTAAATACATATTATTTACAGTTTTTCCACTTCTTCTTTCAGATATTTTCAAATAATCCAAATTCTTGCTTTTGATGGTCATCAAAACCAAAGCTACCAGATTAATAGTGAAATAAACGGATCACTCACGTATGTCAGTCGAGTCGACGTGGCGTGTGCTCCCAGAGGAAGGACTAGATTAGTCTGAAACATGTCAAGCTATACTCGACTGACATACGTGAGTGATCCGTTAATTTCACTATGATTGAGTCTCACGGTAGTTTTATGTTAAAAGCTACAAGATTAAGTTAAGGTTATAAAGGATTTATTAAATTTAGCACAACTTAATGTGCAACAGTTACAACTGCTATGGTATACAACGCAGATTATGGCATTTTCAGTCTCAGCAGATCAAAAAGTATGTTGAAACCAAATTTATCTAAAAAAACTTGTTTAGCTGCAAGCTACTTATTATAAGGTTTAAACAAATTTCTAGTCAATTTTGATGGAAAAACTTGCCCCGCAGGAACAGCCCAAGTCAGCGTTTGGATTTTGCACCACCCTGAAGGCAGCTCTTATTAGTTCAGTGTGATAATCAATTGTGGATCCTTTAATGTAATCAAGTGATGTTTCATCTACTACTACCTTGACACCATCTCGTTTGAAAACCCTGAAACAAGATAATTTACAATTTAAAATATGCTTAGATTAAATAGACTACTACTTTACAGAAAAATTAAATAAAATAATTAAAATTAAGAGCATAATCACATAGTCAACAGTCCAAGCTAAATCGGAACCCCACACGCAATATCACATTCACCGTCTTTATACAGTTTGACGATGGACATGCCAAATGCAACAGCGAGCACAGCATGTACTAGACAATAAGGCTATAAGCTTAGTAACAGCTGAATCCTAGGACTAGAACCCAACAAATCTGCGATTTTCCCAATGCTCTATGCATATTACTGTATTTTTGCAAGGAATTTAGACTAAAATATTTTAGATCACAGACTCCTTCATAACACAACATAAACAGGTGAGTAGCAGTATACCGAAGCAAGGCTTAAAATTAACTTTTACAAGCTTCTTTAGTCGCAATTTGATAACAAAAAATTACCTGTCGTCATTCTGAATCTTAGTATCCAAATCAAATTTATACTGAAATCCGGAGCAGCCTCCACTCTCCACACATAATCTCAAAAAGCTATTATCATCGTCACATAATTGCTTTAATTTTTCCACACAGCTCTCACTGATTACGAGACCATCTTCTGGTGCAGCCGATGTTTCTACATTGCGCAAAGAATACAACATATTGCGTCTAGTACTGAAAGCCAAAAATAACGGCTTCGTCCTCCGAATCATTTCTGTAGATTTTATTGTTTTATAGTAGAGAAGATCTATTTAACAAAAATTTTGTACTCTGGGTTTTGGGTCCAACCAATTATTTTGATTTTGTTCGTTCTTTCTTGTCACTCACTGCAAGCAGTGCAAGCTGTGCTGTGCACGGTGGTGTAACTTAGACCAAAATGTACACTTCGTGGTCCAGCTAATTTCAGTAGTCACTCAAGTTACATTGTATAGTATATACTTAAGTAATATTCTATTTGGTTGGGTTATAGACATGAAGTTGTTGTCAAACGTCGATAGGTATATAATATATAGATAAATTTTGGAATAAATATTTTATTTTCGCTTAATAAATGCTCTCATTTATCTTTCCTTGTTTAAAAATGCGTTTATGCTAATTAATTATTTTGTGAGCACTGGTAACATCGACCTTTTTTTAATAATAGTAATGTCTTATCTAAAATATCATTACACGCATCAGTTTTTCTCACGCTAAAATATTATATAGAATATTCTATGGACACTGGTTGAGTTAACGTATCATATCTGCAAGTAAACCCTAATAAAATGGGGCGAAAACTTAGATTTTTAGTAATTCAGGAGGTTTCCATATTTATCTATTTACTAAAAACAACGTACAGTGAAGTTATAAGTGGAACGGAACGAATGAATAATGGCCGCGATTATCTCTCTAATCTGTGGTTTTTCACATTCACCGGGTGTCCAAGGAGTTGGAATGCCTGATAAAAAGAAAATGTGTAAAAAATAAAGCACTGAATAATTATCAAATTCATCAAAACGGGAAATTGGGCAATTTCTATTACACCATGTTCTAATGTATAGAACATGGTGTAATAGCAATTGCTCAAAGTAAATTATTTTAACATTTAGGAAACTAGACGTCAATGACGTCATCGCATATTTTGCCGTCACAAAGCACCAGATGTCGCTGTGTGCGAAACGTTGAAGTGACATCTCTATCTCAGTTATAAAAAGGTACTCTGTGGTGTTGTGCTGTGCTGCGCAACTGTCAACTTCAGCTGTCATTCATTTGACGTTTCAAATTAACAGATTTCAAAAAAAGGACAGCAGATTTATTTGGCACACTGATTAAAACGTCTCAATGTTTGTCATTGCTAAACGGAAGAAGTGGATTTGAAATGACTAACGCTTTAATAACAAAGTATAATATCGCTAGTTGATCGCTACTATAACACAAGCAGAATTTATGACTGACATAACATAACATTAAAAAAAAACGGCCAAGTGCGAGTCGGACTCGCGCACGAAGGGTTCCGTACCATTATCTATAAAAAACATCAAAAAAATCATGTCTATTGTATAGAAGCCCCACTTTTATATTCTGTTTTTAACTCCCGACAAAAAAGAGCGGTGTTATAAGTTTGACCTGTGTATCTGTGTGTCTATGTATCTGTCTGTGGTATCATAGCTCCCACACGGATGGACCGATTTCAATGCGGTTTTTTTTATCGAAAGCTAGTTTAATTGAGATGGTTCTTAGCTAAGTTTCATTAAAATCGGTTAACTCGTTTTTGAAATATTAAACTTTGACATGACAATGTCGGGGGTTTTTCAACTTTTCTAAGTTGGTTAGGTTAGGTTATTAGTATTTGTTGTTATAGCGGCAACAGAAATACGTCATCTGTGAAATTTTTATCTGTCTAACTATCACGGTTCATGAGATACAGCCTGGTGACAGACGGACAGATAGACATACAGACAGACAGACAGACAGAGGGACGGACGAACAACGGAGTCTTAGTAATAGGGTCCTGTTTTTTACCCTTTGGGTACGGAGCCCTAAAAAGAACAAACATCATATTCAAAACAAAAATTTAGTTAGTAAATGATCAATAAGGCATTTGAATGTTCTTTTACACGTACATTTTAGGGTTCCGTAACCAAAATGGCGAAAACGGGACTCTTAAAGTTTTGACTTGTCTGTATGTCTGTCTGCCCGCGGCTTAGCTCGGAGACTGTTGGTAGGTGATTTTCTAATGATACAGTGTAGTTTCTTTGTGTACTTAATTCATCTGTGGTTACGAATTATAAGAGCTAATTCATTAATTAGTTCTTACAATACGTAACCATCGGCACAAAGTATTTTTAGAAAAAAATACTTTGTGCCAAGTTTCAGCAGTTGTTTCCAAAAGCGCTGGTAGACTCAAAAAACCGGACAAGTGCGAGTCGGACTCGCGCACGAGGGATCCGTACAAAGATTTTAACGCTTTTCCTTAGTGTTTTAAGAAGTCTAGTGTTAGCAGAGCCCTGCTCCTAAGCAAAATGTACGCAGTGTGGGGTCATCTTATATTGGTAAATGAAATCTATAAACAGATATAAATATTCAAGATTTCGAGAATTTTCTGAGTGGTCGTGGTATAAGAGTTACCTTCATACCAAATTTCAAGTTTCTAGAACAACTGGAAATACCCTTTAGGTGTTCAGGGTACGGCAATTTGTATGGAAACCTGTTTAATGACTGTATCTTTTGATTACGTTGACTTAGAAATTTGATTTTTACACAGCTTCAAAGGACTGCAAGCTTGAATATATGATAGTAATATCAGCCTGCTACCTCCACGCGTTCCAGAAAAAAAGGGTTTTGACAGACAGACAGACGGACGGACAACAAAGTGATCCTATAGTGGTTCCGTTTTTTCCTATTGAGGCACGGAACCCTAAAAAAATTATGTGTAAAAGAGCATCCAACTGCTTATTTGCTGAATAAAATTTAGAATTTAGAATTTTTGAACAATAAAATGGTAGAATAGAACAGTTTTAGTGGAATAAAATCTTAAATTTTATTGTAGTTTGTCACCCCTACACAAGTGGGGATGATTTTTTTTTTCTAGTCTACCTCTTCCATAGTGTGGGGTATCGTTGGATAGGTGTTTTAAAGATATCGGGAGTATTGAAAGAATTTGAGGGATACGTTTAAATTCAATTCGTAGTGGCAAATTAAAAAAGAATAGGTAGGACTTTAGAACTTTGTTAAAGAACCTGTACGGAATCTACAGGTCGGAAATAGAATATATCGAATCAGGTGAACGAAACTAGAACATAGTGAAGTATTCCAATTACTTATATTCTCTTTAATAGAAGCTATGAATGGTTGCCAATTCTATTTTTAGGGTTCCGTACCGCAAAAGGAAAAAACGGAACCCTTATAAGTCAATTTTTTGTCCGTCTATCTGTCAGTCTGTCAAGAGTCAAGACCCTTTTTCTCTGGAACGCGTGGAGATAGCGGGCTGAAATTAATACCAAATATTCAAGCCTGCAGTGCAAATTAATACAAAATGCCGTACTGTGAAAACCTAAAGGGTACTTCCAGTTGTCTTCGAAACTTGAAATTTGGTATGAAGGTAGCTCTTAACCACTCAGAAAATTCTCAAAATCTTAAATTTTTATGTCTGCCCGTATAATGTCACAGACCAATATAAAATGACCCCATACTGCGTAGATTTTGCTTAAGAACAGGACTCTGTTAATAGTTAATACTGAACAACTTAAAACACTGGGGAAAAGCAAGGAAATCTTTGTACGGAACCCTCACGCATGAGTCCGACTCGCACTTGTCCGGTTTTTTTATTTTTTTGCCGCTATTTTTCATCTTTAAATGCACTCTAAATTGTGACACCTAATGCGTAACCGCAGTGAAATAATTTTGAAACAATGTACTTGGATAATACAAATACAAAAACATAGTTCCTATTACCATTTATTTAGGTCTAATGTTTAAGTACATTCAAAGGAAGGTCTGTTTTCATCACTCATGCATTGGGACTACATTTGTTAATTTTCGATCCTAACGATAACGACCAGTGATTTACTTAATTTAAGCACCTAATTAATGGCATCACAGGAAACCCCCAAAGCCCAAAGGTCTATACATAGATATAAAACGATAAAAGGCGTTAAAAGCTGTCAATAATCTTAACCGTAGATAAGTACTTTTTTATTACGATGTACCTATGTACGTACATATTCTGAGATCATCGTTTACCTATTTTAATTACATAAAAGTTTTCATTCGTAGTTTTGTTAACCTTAATTAATCATGTTATGGGCGTTTATTTCATTTCCTTAAATGTTCCTGAACGGAACGTCGGCGTCGTCATGATTGGATGAGTAGATCAGAAAGAACTGAGAGAAGTGCTTGGCGGGATGGCGGGAAACCGGTCACTGTGGAATCATCAATAATTTAGTATGGCGTTTACTTCGAGAGTTCTACTGCGTGTTGTTATTAATGGTTCGGGTATTAAATATATACTTACTTCATTCTTCATTCAAGTGAAACGCGTATTCTCTCTGTTTGCTGCGCGACTAGGACAGACTGACGACTCGTGATTGTGACTTGACATTATTTTACAGAAAATGAATAAAAACAAAACAACAGACATGACTGTATGGACTTAGTTTCCTTTGCCTGCTTATGGGATGAACTGTATAAAAAATACAATATTGACATTGACTGACAATGACAAGGAGAGAATTTGGCGGGAAACCGATGAGAGTCGTTAATTGAATTTTAGTTTCTGTGATTAATGTTGTTTGGTGGATAACAAAGATAGTGTGTTATACACCAAATTGACGTGAAAGTGCCCAGCAAATGAAGAATTCAAGTGAAAACGCGTATTCCCTCTGTTTGTGACCCCCAAATATCCGCCGGCTGCTGCTCGCCGTAGCTCGCCGTAAAGTACACTATCGCTTTACGGAAGGCAAGAGCAGTTGTCAGGACGTGACTAGGACAGACTGACACAACTCTGACGATGACAGGACTTTAATATACAGAAATTTACAAAACACATTAGACGTGGCTGTATGGACTCAGTTCCTTTGCCTATCCCTTATGGGATGAATTAAATAAAAAATAAAAATGACAATGACAAGGCGAATTTGGCGGGAAACCGATGAGACTGGATCGTGTCGTTAATTGAATTTTAGTTTCTGTGCTTAATGTTGTTTGGTGGATAATAAAGATATTGTGTTATACAACAAATTGACGTGAAAGTGTATTAGAGTTGTATAACGAAACGTAAATTTAAAAAAAAAAGAAAGTTAAGACTAGCAACATCTCCCCCTCCCTCTCACTTACATACGAGACGGTCAACAGCTACGGCGGTGGCTCCGTAATTCGATTATAACAAGATTGTAAAACTACTAAATAAAAGCCTCAACACCTCAAGAAACCTTTTAATCAATCTCCAATACATGGCGCAGTCGATGAAGAACCAGGATTAAGAAGATTTAAGAAGATTAACTTCGGAACCTTTAAACACACATGCACCGGAAGACCGAAAACAAGGTATTTACCTGTATTTACTAAGAATCCAATAAGAAAATAATATTAAGAAGGACCGGAATCCAGTAAGAAATTAATATTAAGAAGAAATACTAAGAAATTAACATTAATAAGAGCACGATGACGGAAGACAACCAGCACGAGCACATCGAGATCGAGGCAGTAGCACATGCAGGTGCCGTCCAATACACCATGCCACAAGGTTTGAATCTTGAAAATCTAGACAATTGTTGGCCACAATGGCAGAGATTTAAGCACTCGTTTCGAAACTTTATTATAGCAGCGGGTTTCGAAAAGTTGTCAGAGACTAGAAAAGCCGCAATATTAATAAATTGCATTGGACACAAGGCACAGGAGCTGTACTTTAACGTATTAAAAACAGAAGATGACGACAAAGAAAAAACTAAACTAGAAGATATAATTAAGATATTCGACAGTTACTTTAAACCGAAGCAAAACGAGGTTATTAATAGCTTCAACTTCAATAAGAGAAACCAGGAAGAAGACGAAACATTCGACTCGTTCTACACAAGCATCAGGAAGATAGCTGAGAACTGCAACTTCGAAGAAAAAAAGGACAGAATGCTTCGTGACCGCATCATCATAGGAGTGAGGGACAGGCGCATATAACAGAAGCTGCTAGAAACCAAGGACTTAAGCCTGGAGCGTGCAATCGACATCTGCAGATCAGCGGAGCTCTCCAAAGAACACATCAAGACGCTGAGCAACCCGAGCAAGGAGGTGTTTGCAGTCCAGTCGCAGAGCCAGTCGCAGCAGCCCCACTTCACATCAAATAATAAAGCTAAGTACAATAATAATAAACCCAATGTATATCACTATAAGAATAATAGCCAAAATAAGAAATATACTAACAAATATTACATGTGTCTTAAATGCAAAACTGAGCATGGGCCAAAAAATTGCCCCGCTTATGGCAAAACTTGCAGTAATTGCCAAAAGCTTAACCATTTCAGAGTTGGCTGTACTTTTAAAAAGCAGGTACATAATATTAATAATAATAACAGCGATTCTGACAATAATGTTCATGATTTATGACTAGTTTGCTCAATAGATCTAAGTAAAAATGAGTGGACAGAACTTTTAAGAGTTAATAATAAAAGAGTGTCTTTTAAGTGTGATACAGGTGCTCAAATTAATGTGATATCACAGCATGATCTCAATAAACTTGTCGATGATGAGTACAAAATTAAAATGTCTGAGACAAGAACAGTAATAGAGGTGTTTGGTGGCAGGCATTTAATACCAGTAGGTAAAATAATATTAAAAGTATTTACTAAGAATGATGCTGAAAGATTTGACTTAGAGTTCTTAGTAATAAAAGAAAAGGCTAAACCAATAATAGGACTAAAGTCATTAATTAAATTAAACATTTTAAAGAATAATAATATTAACACATTAAAGACTGAAACATTAAATAGTAAAAGTAAAATTATTAATATGAATGCACAACTTTTTCAGGGTGTCGGTGAATTTAAAAACCTATTGGAGCTACGCGTTCAACCAGGAGTGGACCCGGTAGTGAGACCCCCACGGCGAGTGCCCAACGCACTTATGACGCGCCTCGCAGAGAAGCTGAAGTCTTTGGAGGATCACCAAATCATTAAGAAAGTAGAACACCCGAAAAGTTTTGTAAGTAATTTAGTAATAATTGAGAAGAAAGATGGTTCACTCAGAATCTGTTTAGATCCCAAAGATTTAAATAAAGTTTTAATAAGAGACCACCACCTCATCCCAACTTTAGATGAAATAATACCTAAAATTTGTAATAAAAGTTGTTTCTCGGTCCTAGACCTGTCAGACGGGTTTTATAATATTAAATTAACAGAGGACTCGAGTGACTTGTGCACTTTTAATAGCCCATTCGGGTGCTACAAGTTTTTAAGATGCCCCTTTGGAATCTCGGTTGCCCCCGAGGTATTCCAAAGATACAGTGAGACAGCCTTCGGAGATATTCCAGGTGTTATTGTATATTGTGATGACCTATTAATATGTGGTGAAACGGAACAAGAGCATGATGCAATACTGGATAAGGTTTTTGACCGTGCTAAAAAACATAATGTTCGATTTAATGAGAAAAAGTTCCAATACAAATTAAAAGAAGTAAAATATTTTGGCCATATATTTTCAGAACATGGCATGCAAATAGATCCGGAAAGGGTTAATGCCATAACTAGTATTAAAAGTCCCACTAATAAGAAAGAGTTACAGATATTTCTCGGTATGGTCAATTATCTAAGAAAATTTGTACCAAATATGGCAAGTATTGCATCACCGCTTCACCTTTTATTAAAAAAGGATGTAACTTGGTTGTGGACCTCAGTACATGAAACAGTGTTCAATAATATTAAGAAAATGATAAGTGAGGCACCCATTTTACAGAATTTTAATAGCAAATTACCCATAGTAGTACAGTGTGACGCTTCTAAAGATGGTCTAGGTTGCTGTTTATTGCAGAATGGCAAACCAGTTTGCTTTGCTTCTAGAAGTCTGACTCCTTCTGAGCAGAGATTTTCACAAATTGAAAAAGAATTATTAAGTGTTGTTTGGGCAACCAGAAAATTTCACTATTTCATTTATGGACAGAAGTGTAAAATTTTAAATGACCACAAACCATTAGAAAGCTTATTAAAGAAACACATACATGAAGTACCGTCACCTAGACTACAGCGATTAAAATTAAAATTATTAAAATATGATATCGAGTTCAGTTACCTTAAAGGAAAATTAATGTTTATTGCCGACTTGCTTTCTCGCTCTTTCATGAATATTAATGATACTGATGACTCATATATGTATGAAGTGATCCACTGTGTAGGTCTTGCCCATTACTTACAGTGCACAGATGAGCAGAAAACTGAATTAATATTAGAAACGTCACAAGATGAAGAGTTATTAAAATTAATAGATTTTACTAAAAATGGGTGGCCTGAGAATATTAAAGCTGTTCCTGATGACTTGAAGTATTACTATAAATTAAGAGGAGATATTGCAACTGATGAAGGCTTAGTGTTTTTAAAATCAAGATTAATAATACCCAAGTCATTAAGAACTTCCATAATGAACAAGTTACATGAAGGGCACATAGGCACTACTAAAATGAAGCAACTAGCACGAACTTTGTACTACTGGCCCATGATTGATAGTCACTTAGAAGAATTTATTAAAAAATGTTTCATATGTCAAACTTTTCAGAACAATAATATTAAAGAACCCTTATTAAATCATAGTGTACCAGACTTACCGTTTTCGAAATTAGGCATTGACATCATGGCGTTCAGGAATAAAAATTATTTAGTCATTGTGGACTATTATTCTAAGTGGATAGATTTAAAATTTATCCCAAATAAAAGTGCAACTGCTGTAATTAATAGTTTAATAGAGATTTTCACTAACTTTGGAATACCAAGAGAGATTGTATCTGACCATGTCCCTTTTGATTCAAGAGAATGTAAACAGTTTGCATCTGATTTTGGTTTTAAGTTTACCTTTTCAAGTCCACGTTATGCACAATCCAACGGGATGGCTGAGAAAGCAGTGCAAACATGTAAGAAAATTTTAAATAAATGCTGGGAAGATAAAACCGATTACAGGTTAGCGCTGTTACAGTACAGAGCTGCCCCAGTCTCTAATACTAATTTTTCACCAGCACAGTTATTAATGAATAGGAACTTAAGAACTAAACTATTAGTATCACATGAATATCTGCAACCAAAATTAAATGCTAAGGTGCAGCAGGAAATGAATAAGACTATTAATAGAAATGTATCTAGTTATAATAAAAGAGCCAGACATAAAAAGGAATTTGTGATTGGACAAAATATTTGGTTTAAAAAGGATGTTCATAGGAATGTATGGAATAAAGGCACAATAGTCAAATGTAATGGCAATAGATCTTATAACCTTCTAGACAGTGATAGGGTAAATTATGAGAGAACCTCTTTCTTTATACGTCCAGCATGACTTGGTGATCCCTCAAGGACTCTGCTCACTCACTCATTGCTGGTTGAACGGGTACTAAGTATCTAATTAATTGTATTTCATACTCATTCCGTAAAAGGGGATGATGTTGTAATATAAGCAATATATTAAGAAGTGATATACTTATTGGATGTAACGTTGTAATTTTAATACTTAATTAAAATTTGTATAACATGTTAATTCATTCTAGTACGACAGTTAATTAAAAACTTGTTAATTAATGTTAGTATAACAGTTCATTAATTTTGTTTAACTTCGTATATTAATTTTTTGTAAAAGGGGATGATGTATTAGAGTTGTATAACGAAACGTAAATTTAAAAAAAAAAGAAAGTTAAGACTAGCAACATCTCCCCCTCCCTCTCACTTACATACGAGACGGTCAACAGCTACGGCGGTGGCTCCGTAATTCGATTATAACAAGATTGTAAAACTACTAAATAAAAGCCTCAACACCTCAAGAAACCTTTTAATCAATCTCCAATACAGAAAGTGCCCAGCAAATGAAGAATTCAAGTGAAAACGCGTATTCCCTCTGTTTGTGACCCCCAAATATCCGCCGGCTGCTGCTCGCCGTAGCTCGCCGTAAAGTACACTATCGCTTTACGGAAGGCATGAGCAGTTGACAGGACGTGACTAGGACAGACTGACACAACTCTGACGATGACAGGACTTTAATATACAGAAATTTACAAAACACATCAGACGTGGCTGTATGGACTCAGTTCCTTTGCCTATCCCTTATGGGATGAATTAAATAACAAAAAAAACTGACAATGACAAATGACTTCAAACAAACAATTGCAGTTTTTTGAAGTGAAAATACCTAATTTTATTAATAAATTAATATCCAAGTTCCTATAAGACTGGTGTGTTATCTATTAAAGGTTCACTGTAACTATTGTTTTACTGGTAATTTCAAAAACACGTTACCAGCCATTAGCTAGTGAAGTGAAGTGGGTCGCACGCAAGAATGCCGAATGGGCTTAAAACAGCCTACTGAAATTATAACCCTCCTATTAGCCTCAACTTCGTGAATGTATTATGACTACGTCGAAGTCTTCGACATAGTCATTCATACATAATCACATTTCGAGATTTTCGAGTCAAAAAGTCAAATACGGCCAAATGAAGTGCCAGATTCAAGTGTATATATACGTATAGGCATATGCCATAGCCTGATTTCACTTGCTCTAGTTATTTATACCGTGCAGCCGTGGTACAATAAACAGTTACAAACAAAAGGATGAAAGGGTAAATTTTTTTGGACTTTATAATCATCTCACAAGTAGTACTAAGTAGTTACTTATTTATTACATTAAGTAGTATTACTAAAACAACATGGAATATGCGTTCTATTTGTATGTAAATGGAAGCACTATGCGATTTAAAAAATATGTATATAATGTTATTGTATTGCGATTATCCTACGCATTTTAATCTCCCATTTAAAAGGTAAATATTCCCTGTGTAGCAACACTCGCATAGCTGTACTACTAGTTAGAGCGGGTAGACGCTACATCAAACAGACAGAGAAAGGTGATACGCGGGGTAAGCTGGCCAGCGATCCTCTATTGGTACTTTCACGATTTAAAATTTGATAATAATTTTAAAATCGTTTCATACAATATTTGGCTTAGCGAAGTTTAATTACGTAGTGTACAATTAGTTTATTATGTGTTCTTTGAAATTAATTTCTGTCGCCTTGATTTTAAGTGCTTAACTACATTAAATTACGTTTTTAACAGATTTATAAAAAAATTCACCTTGCATTTAAAATTTATCTAATGTTTTTAGAGTTGTCTGTCAATAATTCTGAAAGAATATCGGGCTAGTTTTGCTGTTCAATTGTTGGCCACCCCACTCTACTTTGCGCGGCAGCGGTCAGAAGGCGGAGCTTATCGGCAAACTCGCGTCGAGGCTCGGCTCACTGTCAATTCGAGAGCTGCGACGAGTACGCTCGCGTCTATTACGTGGTGTGTTTACAGTGAAGTGGATTCTGTGGTGAGATTATCGAATGCCGTAAAGTGAAAGATAGTGTTGTTTGGTCAAGTGCAACTTATGTGTTCGAAGGATTTTATATGGTGTAGTTAAGTGAATCAAAATGTGTGAAGCACCGTGGTGTGCAAAATTGATTTTTGCCACGTAGTGACGCGAACGGGTGAATGATTCCTAATGTGGAGTTCGAAGCAAGATGGTTAGAGAGACTCGGCACCTGTGGGTTGGAAATTTACCCGATAACATTCGTGAGGATCGAATAAGGGAGCACTTCAAACGGTAATACATATTTATTTTACAACTTAACATTGTTTACAGGTCATTTTATCAGTCATAATGACTTTTCTGTGCCCTTATTACACGCCCCAGCGAGAATTAGTCTTCACGCGTTGGTATTATTTATTTGTTTACATTCTAGCGTCAGCCTGAAGGTCCTTCAAAACAGCAAGAATACCCGCACCTGTCAAAATCTATGCTTTAACGAGTTATTTTAATTAGAAAACAACCTTGAAAATAAGACATTTCAACAATAACTAAATTCCGACTAAATAGGTAGGTACGTGACGTGAGTAATGCGTTGTTGTTAAATAGCTAAATTAAATTTTGACTCTGAATGAAATGGCAACGTGCTCCAGTCACTACAGTTGAGTGTGCTGTGCTCTGTTAGGGATGGGGTTATAGTTCGATTTTCAAATAATTATAGTTAAGTATTCAGTCATGTTACGACTGTGTATTCTACTTAGTTATACATACCTACTTGCTTTTTTGAGTACGAATTGACGACACACATATATAGTACATAACTTCAATATCAATTACAAATGACACGACTGCGCTTGCGAGTCGGGCAATTGAATTATTTACGTTTCATAATTTCTATCCGGTCATTGCTATAGGTACCTACTCGTACATTGCTGTGCTGCGATGCTTTTCTTTGATTGATTTTCAAATGGGTAGGTATGGCTATGCATTATGCAGTTACAGTTGTTGCTGTGGAGGCTCAAAAAATAAAATAAAGCTATTCTCTACACTAGCTTCTCAGTAACTCAGTTGTCGACACACCAGCCATGGCGCAGGCAAACATACCTACCTATCTATCTACTCTGACTCACCGTATGTACATACCTACCTACTAGACCAGACCCACGTATATAACGTAGGTAGGTATAGTCGTTTCGTGTTGTTAGTATTAAACACATGGCGTCTATATTAAAAATACGTATATATAGAACCTACCTACCTAAATACCTACTACGTTGCCTTTGTTTTTATTCTGATCTATTTTTGAACCGTCTTCAAAAAATGGACGAGGTCACAGTACCTATAAGCTAAAGCAGTACAGAAACTAGGCCTTTTTCTGGAGATAAATACCTACCTACTTACGCGCCAATTGAGCGTTAGGGTAGTCCTCTTAATTTTTGTAAAATTTAAAATTTTTGATTAGTTAGCTCTGTATCTCAGCTATTTAGGTCTTTTTGAGATAACTGGCTAGTTTTCATTAGAGCATCAGAGTTGTCAATCTTAATTTTTATATAATTAATAGGTTTTTATTTATTAAAACGTTTATTTGGGTACTAGGTATAATGATCAAGTAATCGAAGGCAACTAGTCAAAGTTTACAAACAAATTGTGAAGTAAAAAAATCTTCAACATTTTAAGAAGTCTTTGTTTTTTTGTTAGTTATTAAAAATGACAAACCGGTATCCGCCATCTCGGATTCAAAAAATAATGTAAAATTCGAACTCACCGCTGCTAAATCACGTGAAATCGACACCCATGACCATTTTTAGTGACAAAAATGACAAATTGTGATCCGCCATCTTGAATTCAAAAAATAATGTCAAGTTCGAGTTCACCGCTGCCAAACTAGATGAAATCGACACCCATGACCATTTTTAGTGACTAAAATGACAAACTGTCATCCGTCATCTTGGATTAAAAAAATAATGACAAATTCGCGCTCACCGCTGCCAAATTAGATTAAATCGACACCCATGACTATTTTAGTGACAATAATGCCAAACTGTCATCCGCCATCTTGGATTTATAAAAAATTACAAATTCGAGCTCACCGCTGTCAAATTACACGAAATCGCCACCGTGATAATTTTATTAACAAAAATTATAAACCCAATCGAAATCCGCAATCTTGGATTCATTTTTTTTTATTACGTCCATTGATTACAATTGGTCATGCTTCATATTTTTGTTGTATGGTTTTTGTAATTTATTTGACAAATATAGACTATTTTAAGAAACCGATTTCGGTATTTTTGTATTCAATTAATCCTATCTACATTAAAAATAAATATTAATTTATTGCTGACGTGACGTCATCAAACGCGTAATGGATATTGTAGTCTTCGCCTGCACAAAAAAAAATTACAGTAAAGTCTATGGTAAAGTCAACGTCAAGGTGTTAACGTCACCGCGGACGGCTAACCTAATATTTTTTTTCAATCACTAACACTAACTGAACTTGTTTGAAATGAAAGGCTATGAGTGTTCGTCCCTTTATGTCCGATTAACAACAGGGATAACCCGGGTTTTTGTTATTCGTACCAATCCCAGAACGACGGCGAGAGGAATGGTGTCGTGAAGTGAAGCAAAAATACTTCAAAAACTATTTGCAGTTTTGTTGTGAAGATTTACATGAAATGAAATATATGTACCTATTTAAAACAAACACATAATGGTTTAACAATAAAGTATTCACCATTGAGTACTCGAATAAATTAATAAATTAGATTGTATTTATTATTATAATATTGTTTTATTTTGCTTTAGCTCCTCTTATTTCAGCGATGTTGTGGTTGCTAGAATTCGTCATGAACTCTAGTATCATGACATTGTCCACTTGTGGCAAATTGCGAGAATCGGCTTTTTCGAAATTAGCCGTCCTTTTTGCCATTTTCAGTGCCATTAGAGGAGAAAAAGCTACTGGTTTTACTCTTTGTGGATAAATAACAAATAAACCAACAAACTACAAAACGAAACGACACGTCAATGTCAAGTTTGATATAGACTAGACAGACGTGTTGTTTTTTTTTTTTTAATAAACCAAAGGAATCGTTATCCATTAAACGTTTGATGACTCACAGAAAGGTCATTTGAAGGTCAAACCATTTCAACGAATATCTTAATAATGTAAGACTTTTTTTTTAATCTGATATACAGAAACTGTACCGAAAGCTGGTTTCTCGAAATGGTTTTGAGATTTCCATACGTATATAAAAAGTTAGTATGCCTAATTGACAATATTTCATATTTTTGAGACTATAATTTGATTAATTGTCTGCAATCTACTTTGAAAGAGGAGCAAACCTACGATTTTAAATTTTCATTAGGATTTGTAATTAATTTATTATTATGAACTAAAAACAATTACTTTGCTCACCCGCGACCACTAATGACAAATAGTTATAGTTGTGCGGCAAATGTATGTTTCCATGCAACACCTTCGCCTCCACTGCTACACGAATCAACACATGCCACACAGACCCAACTATCACCACCACCACTAAACTAAACGCTGACGCGTTTCGGCACTCTCCACGAGGCCATTTACGAAGCACAACATCAACCGCTCGAGTGGTCGCGGGTGAGCAAAGTAATTGTTTTTAGTTCATAAATATGGACCTCCGCAAAGTAACGCCTAATTCAATAAATTAATTTATTATTAATTTATTGAAAGGTACTTACTTATTCCAAAAGGACGTAACTCCGAAACTACGCTAGGATGGATCAATTGCCTTTGTCTTGTCACGATCAAATAAACAAAACCCAAGACGTCAATTCTGACATTGTCAAACATTATATGTGTCATGTCAAATTATTGTTGTCCTTGTGGTTAGTTTGAAAAAGGCAAAGGTATTACACCCATTCTTGCGTAGTTTTGGTAGAACTGGTAATTTTATTTTATTCTCTTGTATTTAAAAAAAAATATTAATATTATTTTTTTACAAACATGGTGTTGTGTTCAGGAGGCAAGGCCCTTTCGATACCTATATTAATTTCCAGGTGTGAAAAATATGAAATGTTGTCAATTCGAATTAAATTAATAAAAAGCAAATAAGTTAGTTATGTCACTATGCTATTGCCATGATTCATGATTAAGTTATACCACCTATCTAATAATTAACCACTCACTTGCTTTGAATTTTGAGTTGAACTCTATTTATAACAAAATATGAGCGTTGACAGGCAACTCTAGTTGCCAAAAGCAATTGAGTGGCTAGTAGGTTTTAAACACAAAGAGTGGCCACTCGTCTCGACGCGGCATCCGCACTGCGATGTCCGCTTAGGGGCCTTGTAAATAGGCATATACATATACCTACCTAGGTATTACTTTGAACAGTTAAAGTTGGCCCAGATTACTAAACAAGTAAACAGTAACGTTTCAAACGGTTGACAGTTAAGGTGACTGCGCTATTTGGCGGCCACTGGAACCTTTTCGTTGTCTGGGAGTCTATGACTATACAGAAAGTTTTTTTTTTATGTCAAATTTCAAACTGAATTCCAATGAACCTACCTAAAAATATTTTTATCTTTAAACACTGTCGATCAAAATATACCTACTTGTTCTTCACGCAAAATATATCAGTGTTGTTGGTATTTCAACCCTTAGGGGAGTGTAAAGGGGGGTGAAATTATAATTATAGGGAAGATTTAATATTTCGGAATCAAAGTGGCTCTATCTCCGTAACTCTAATTATAAGAATAAGAAGTCTTTATTTCGCAACAACAATATAGTAATACAGTCACAGAGTTAACTTAAAATAAAATTAAATATAGTTGCGAAAAAAAGGAATCCACTCAGCATTCGTTGGGTCACTAAAGGTGGCTCGACGCTGATATTACGTGGATCCGGTTGGCATGCGATACAGAGCTGTGCCCTTAGTGTAATCAAAAAGCACAAAATACGTCTCGATCGCGTTTGCGTTAAAGCGTCAAATAGTATGAGAATTGTTTAACGCGAACGCGATCGAGACGTATTTCTTGGCCTGGTCGGCGATTACACTAGGCGCTCAGAGCGCTTAGTGTAATCGCCAACCAGGCCAAGAAATACGTCTCGATCGCGTTCGCGTTTAACAATTCTCATACTATTTGACACTTTAACGCAAACGCGATCGAGATGTAATTTGTGCTTTTTGATTACACTAAGGGCACAGGACGACACGCAGCTGTCGCAAGCCCACGCTAACACACTACATACTCCAAATATTACACAGCTCACTCAAACAGTACCCCACCCAAACAGAAGTATTGAATATAATATTCATCACTTGTACAGCCCGTTCATCATCATCATCATCATGTCAGCCGAAAGACGTCCACTGCTGGACATAGGCCTCCCCCAAGGCTCTCCACTCAGACCGGTCTTAGGCTTTTCGCATCCACTGCGGTCCCGCAATCCTTACTAGGTCGTCGCTCCATCTTGTTGGAGGCCTACCGACCGACAGCTCGTCTCCCGGTCCGTGGACGCCATTCGAGAACCTTCTGACCCCATCCGCCATCAGTTCTGCGAGCAATGTGCCCTGCCCACTGCCACATAAGTTTCGCAATTCTTCGGGCTATGTCGGTAACTTTAGTTCTATTGCGGATATCATCATTTCTGATTCTGCCCCGCAGAGAAACCCCGAGCTTTGAGCTTCCTTATGAGGCCCATCATTAGCGCCCACGTCTCAGATCCGTAAGTCATCATTGGCAACACACACTGGTCAAAGATTTTTGACTTCAAAACACTGCGGTAATTTGGACGATAAGACACTGCGAAGCGTCCCGAACGCTGCCCAGCCGAGTCGGATTCGACGTGTGACCTCTTTCTCGAAGTTGGACCTACCTAAATGCACTGTTTGTCCTAGGTAGACATAGTTATCAACAACTTCGAGCGCAGAACCTCACATTATTACGACGGTTGGCACAACATCGACATTGGACATGACTTTAGTCTTGTCCATGTTCATTCTCAGGTCAACTCGGTCGGAAATTCTGCTGAGGTCAGCGAGCATAGCCTTGAGGTCCTCCATGGTCTCAGCCATGACTACGATATCGTCGGCGAATCGAAGGTGAGTGTTGTATTCGCCATTTATGCTGATGCCTCGTCCTTTCCAGTCTAGAACCTTAAAAGCATCCTCCAATTCAGCGGTGAACAACTTCGGAGAGATCACATCTCCTTGTCTGACTCCCCCGCTGCAGAGGCATAGGCTTCGTGGTCTGGTCCTGTAGTCGGACGGACATAGTGGCGTTTTCGTACAGACACTTCAACACTTATATACACTGATATACCGGGCTACCGGTAGTCGACTTGGCACCGCTGAAGAGACTGCAGCACAGCCCAGGTCTCGATCGAATTTCGATTCGGCTTTCTCGTAGTAGACAAATGCAAGGCAAAGGGGGAGGTTAGTTATACTCTTCGATCTTCCGTATAAACTGCCGCAACGCATGGGGCGCATGGTGGTGTAGGGCGTGCGGGGCAATGTTATCAGTTTGTGTATTCAATTGCGAGGAAGTTAGAGCGCTTATAATGTTTATTTGTGAGGAAAAATAAATGTCATTATAAATAAATTTTATAAATATCATGGGACAAATTGACACCAACTGACCTAGTCCCAAACTAGGCAAAGCCTGTACTATGGGTACTAGACAACGGATAAACATACTTATATAGATAAATACATACTTATATACATCCAAGACCCGAGAACAAACATTCATAATCATCATACAAACATCAGCCCCGACTGGGATTCGAACCCGGGACCTCAAGCTTCATAGTCAGGGTCGCTAACCACTAGGCCATCCGGTCGTCCTAATTGTCATTTGTTACCTGTAGGGCTGTAGGCCACGCGGGCAAAGCTGCGGGCAGAAGAAAGAAGGAAAGAAAAATATTTGTTCAACGACAAAAAATTCAAAGAAAAGATCATAAGACATTGAACAGGAATACGAAACAACGGCGCTGTGGGTCGAGCATGACTTTTCGAATCCTGCGTCACGTAAAATCGAACAGTAAACGTTGTCGAGTTTGTATGACGTTTGGAACAGCGCCCGCCCGTGAGCGTATTTGGAACTAAAATTTTGTATGAGGTTTCTCGATCTCGATACGATAACCGTAACGTTACGCAGGATTCGACAAGTCGTGCTCGACCCTCTGGTTTTCAGCCCTGGACCCCGATTTTAAAACTAAGCTAAATTACAAAACAAAAATGAAACTCCATAACAGTGAGAAGGCAAGCAGTGACTTAACATAACAGATAAACGTTAACGACAATTTTGTAAACAAAAGACATAATATACAAAATAACAAATTAAGCAAAGAAACAAAAAAAAAATGGAACTAAATACCGGGAAACCGGTGAGAGGGAATCGTCTCAGTCAATAGAATTTTAGTGTCTTGCTTGATATTTTTGGTGAATAATAAAGACTACCCATCTATCACGTTAATTTGTCATAATTTGTATCAACAAATAACGGTAATAGTGCCCATCCAAATGAGGAATTCGAGTAAAAACACGTATTCCCTCTCTTACAAGTATACGCTGGCCGCCCCTGCTCTCCGTCAAGTAGGTACTGTCAGCAA
The DNA here is from genome assembly GCA_963691665.1 of Clepsis dumicolana. NCBI lineage: Eukaryota > Metazoa > Arthropoda > Insecta > Lepidoptera > Tortricidae > Clepsis > Clepsis dumicolana. The sequence continues at coordinate 6,808,207 of OY829519.1, forward strand.
CAATAGTTGCTAAGCAACCGAAGCGCCCACAATGATCTGCACAAGCTCTTATGTCTATAACAACGTGCTTAGATAATTGTGAGCACTTCGGTTGCTTAGCAACTATTGCTGCTGACCGTACCTACACTATCGCTTAGCAGCTAACAGGACGCGACTAGGATTTGAAGATCTCGATTACAGAATGAAAGCAATCAAACAGTGAATATAAAAAAGTCAAACCAGTAGTAGGTATATCATTACTGTGTAAAGGTTTCAGAGTGGCTGAATTTCAACACATTACTATGTGCGACTATGGTTTAAATATTAATATTAATACACATGTAGGAATATTAGAATTTTTAATACATTTTTTCAATTCCTTCGTAAAGTAACGTTTGTGTAATAGAAAGGGTCTTCAACAAATTGTATTTTTGTTTGTAGCTTTGAACACGCGAAGGGGAACACTGGCATTAAATAAGGGGCCGCCAGTTCGCTCGGCCAGCAGCTGCTTTGTATTTAACGAAAAGGTTGCCGTTTACCGTACAGCTAGGCCCTTGTTGTGCATTTTTATTTTTTCTGAAATCGGCATGCATATTGTCTAACTTGCTCGCAATCGCTATCGTGTTCATTTTTTATGGACTGTTAATTGGTATCGGAAATAGCTAGCTGTCACTTCGTACAAAAACTGCCATTTCAATCCGATGACGAGGGTCAAAATAGTTACGCAATTACCCTGCCGTTCGATCCATAAATTGAGTTTTGTTTCCTTATTCATATCTAAGTTTTATCTCTAAAAAGTATTACAATAAATAATGTATTTTTTGTTCGTTCTTACGATATTTTCTTATCTTCTCGTTTTTTCTGGTATCTTGATAAGAATTATGAGACAGGTACATCATGTCACGCATTCATACCTACGCTACGTCTGTTCTTGTTATAAAATTCAAAAATATGACACTCCCACATGCGTGCCTAGTCAACTAGGCATGTCAAGAATGCAACATGCAAGTATAATGTTCCGTTTCAATGGCAAAGTCTACTTACCATCTAATGGCAAGCTGGCAACCTCGGCTAACGCCCCACCACTGTTTTGCAATGTCGCGCTCCAAAAGCAGCATGGGTGCGCGGGCGGGGAGAGTTAGGTCGTCGAACTCGCCACGAGCGAAAATATACTGACGAGAAGCTATCGCTTAACTCTGATCTAAACATTCTAAACTCTTTCGAGTCTACACGAAGCTCGAGTGGTAGCGGTGGTGGCACGTGCAGTAACTCGTGATTTCACGGTCAGGTTTGATATTCTATTTCGAAAACTTCTTGTTTAGAATAGAAGGACACATAATTTAGGAATTTTATTCTTCATTTATGTACAAAGTGTTCACAAGCAAGAGAAACACTCAAATTGCCCATATTTATACCAAGCACATGTAAGTAACTACATGTAAGTAACTACATTCGAGTACAGTTTTACAATTTAAGTGGTAGGTACTTACATTAGAAGCAGATGACTTATAATGTCGATGGTACAGTAAACATTTTATATATGTGATTGCAAAAATGGTTGCGAGACTTGCGAATAATTTAAAAATAGTTTAATTTGTTATTTTCAGTTTTTTTTAATTGCAAAAAAATTAATGTAGCCCCGTGACTTCAAAAGCGCGTTTGTACTAATGCCACCTCAATTTAACTGATGAATGATGAATCTAATGATGGTGAACTGTTTAAGCGACCGCTAAAAGTAAAGATTGCTTGGAACTGTTACAGATATAAATATTTATATAGGTATTCACGTTTATTTTCAGCACGCGATGTACTGAAATTGTGATATTGTTAACTCAATCATATATCTCTAGATGTTGGGTCGGCGCTACAAAATCGTCTCTGCAAAAACCTTAAAAAAACAAAATGATCCTGTAAAACCTTGTTTTTCATGGCCTAGCAGAAATATGAAGTCGGTGCGATGCGAGCGGAATATTCTTTGAATAAAGCACCGACTTCATATTTCTGCTAGGCCATCAAACTCAAGGCTTTAGAGGATTATTTTATGTTTTTTTAAGGTTTTTTTCTTGAAGGCAGTTTTACTTTTTGTTAAAAGATTTTTATTTCACAATTTTAAGTTACGTAAATATGTAAAATATCTTCCAACTCCTAACCGTTAAGGAGTTGTACCTTCCATCATCACCTCATCAACACGAGATGTTGACTACCAGACGGAAGTACTTGAACAGCTTTCAAAAATATATGAAACACATGATTTTTTTTATACAACGAGGAAGGCAAACGAGCCAGTGGGTCACCTGATGATAAGTGATACGCGCCTATAAAATTTTAAGGTTGCCATCGATTTCCCTGAGATCCCATCATCAGATCCTGACGTGGTGACAATGGGACCAACTAGAAAGTATACCCTTTCAAACAAAAAAAATTTTGAAATCGGTCCAGCTGTCTTCGAGTAATCGGGGAACATACATAAAAAAATAAAAATAAATATTCCGACGAATTGAGAACCTCCTCCTTTTTTGAAGTCGGTTACTTCGACGTGAGCTCTTATTTCTGTTTGCTTTGGTCACAGAATACATAATAAATAGTACAAGTACAGAAGACCGAATCCGCAAAATCATTTAAATAAATTAGCCATGCTAACTTTTTATATATGTATGGAAATCTCAAAACCATTTCGAGAAACAAGCTTTCGGTACAGTTTCTGTATCTCAGATTAAAAAAAAAGCCTTACATTATTAAGATATTCGTTGAAATGGTTGACCTTCAAATGACCTTTCTGTGAGTCATCAAACGCTTAATGGGTAATGATTCCTTTGGCTTATTAAAAAAAAACGACTGACGTCTGTCTAGTCTATATCAAACACAAACTAAACTTGACATTGACGTAGTCGTTTCGTTTTGTAGTTTGTTTGTTTATTTGTTATTGTTGTTGCACAAAGAGTAAAACCAGCAGCATTTTATCCTCTAACGGCACTGAAAATGGCAAAAAGGACGGCTAATTTCGAAAAAGCCGATTCTCGCAATTTGCCACAAGTGGACAATGTCATGATACTTACTGGAGTTCATAGCGAATTCTAGCAACCACAACATCGCTGAAATAAGAGGAGCTAAAGCAAAATAAAACAATATTATGATAATAAATACAATCTAATTTATTAATTTATTCGAGTACTCAACGGTCAAGACTTTATTGTTAAACATTTAAATGATCTTCACAACAAAACTGCAAATAGTTCTTGAAGTATTTTTGCTTCACTTCACGACAACGAGTAAGCAACATCCGACATGCGACCCGGCCGGCGTCCCGGCGCGCGACTGGCTGGGCGCGCGGCGTCCCTGTGAATTTAGTCCTATGGATAGGACTCGCCGCGTACTTGTGAAATCTTACCTAAACGTGGAGTTGAACGTCTCTGTGAAGTTAGCATATCAAGTGTCAGCATATCAGAAAAAAAGGAGTTCCGTTCGCATGCATCATAGTTCTATAGTTCCTGATACTTCTTTGAAATAGTTTTGGCGATTTTCCTTGAAAATGTTTTATTTTTATTTTTGACATAATGATAATATGCTAACTTCCACGTCAAAATTTCAGCATATCAAAGATTTCTCTTAACATGTAGCATATTTCTATATACCGAGATATATACCGAGGAAGATGTTTCAAAAATTATTGACAGCATAGTTACAAATGCATCCGGACATGACCTTTTAACTATAGAGATGATACGTAAAATAATGCCCAATACACTGCCTGCTATTACCGCCATTATTAATAAGTCACTGACCACTCGCAGATTTCCCGATGACTGGAAAATAGCCCGAGTAAAGCCATTACCGAAAGGTTCTGGAGTTGAGCATTATAAAGATTTGCGCCCTATCAGTATACTTCCGGTCATGTCGAAAATTGTGGAGCGAGTGGTTTGCAGGCAACTCACATGATATCTGGAGCACGAAAATATACTGCCTGATGTTCAATCGGGATTTCGAGCAGGGTATACGAGGGTGGTATGATTAGTAGTAAGTAGTAAGATTTTTTTTATTTTTCTACGTGGTCCCCTTTCAAAAGTATGCACTTATCCCAACGCGTCTCCAACTTCTTTAAGCCCTCAAAAAATATGTCCTGTGGCCTCTATGACCTCTTCATTTGACATGAAGCGTTTGCCTCCGAGCCAAGATTTCATGTTTGGGAACAAGAAAAAATCGCACGGGGCTAAATCTGGCGAATAAGGAGCGTGCGGCAGTATTTTGTAGCCCAATTGATCCAGTTTGGCCTTGACGATGTGAGATGAATGGGCCTGGTGAAATAACACTTTTTTGCGGGCTAAACGGGGCCGTTTTTTCTTTAATTCTTCATCAAATCGAGACAATAAATCAGAGTAATATTGCCCCGTGATCGTTCTTCCCTTCGCTAAATAGTCAATGTGGATAACTCCTTGGGAATCCCAAAAAACGGTCGCCATAACCTTCCCGGCCGACGGAACCGTTTTTGCTTTTTTTGGAGCATTTTCGCCGGGGCAGGTCCACTGCTTGGACTGTTGTTTTGTTTCGGGAGTATAGTGGTGGATCCACGCTTCGTCCACGGTAACATAACGCATAAAAAAGCCTTTCGGATTATGTTTTATTAGTGCCAAACACTCTTTGGAAGTGGCTACACGATTCTGCTTATTTTCTTCTGTTAGCAAACGCGGTACCCATTGGGCCGATAACTTCCTCATTCCCAAATGTTTATGAACGATATTTTGTACACGCTCCAGTGACAAGCCACATACCTCAGCTACCTCCCTCAACTTCAGTCTTCGATCGTTCATCAACATATCACGGACTTTGTTAATGTTTTCCTCCGTGGTAACCTCATTTGGACGTCCTGGGCGGGCCTCATCAAACCCAGATATTCTTCAATTTCTGAACTCGTTATACCACCGCTTTACTGTTTCAATAGAAGGTGAAGCATCGCCATATACGGTATCTAACTCAGTTTTAATTTCATCACGCGTTTTCCCCTTCAAAAACAGAAAGCGAGTCACAGATCGATATTGTTCTTTTTCCATTTTACACAAACAATGCCACTCGTTCTGTTTAAAAAACTATAAGTCATGAAGTAATTGACGGAATCATTTGAAACTGTCAATTTTCCCGCGTCCAAGATGGCGGATGTAGGCAAAGACATTTTTAATATTCAGCCTAACCCCGTAGCTTCAAGGTTCATTACTTATCATACCACCCTCGTAGTACTGCAACAGCTCTGGCCCATGTTACGGATGACATCATCACTGCGTCCGACACCAGTAAGGGTAAGCATAATGGTATTGCTAGATTTCTCTAGGGCTTTCGACTGTATAAGTATACAACTGCTTCTACAGAAGATGTCATACTACGGCATTAGCGCATCGGCAAGAGACTGGTTTGCATCATACCTCACAAACCGGAAGCAATTTGTTGCTGTGTATGGTGCCCAGGGTGCAGAGGTGCACTCGCAGACTAAGCTGATCAGTAGAGGCACTCCCCAGTGTTCGATCCTAAGTCTCATCCTTTTCACCATTTACACCGCCGATATAAGTAACAAGTTAAAATACTATGTATTGATTTAAACTTTCGCATCATCAACATTATCATGATACTCGGGACCATGGACGCAACGTCGCGTCCGAAACGTCGAGGTATTTAAATATAAAAGTTTTTTACGCGATTAAGTCCCGAGTATCATGATAAAGTTAAAATACTGTAAGATACACTTGTATGCAGATGATACACAAGTTTATCTCTAATTTCGTCCCAGGGTTACAGACGAGGCTGTGAGAATGATAAATGAGGACCTTGGCATTATATCACAGTGGGCCAGCAGTAACAGTCTTGTACTTAACCCCGCGAAGTCCAAGTACGTTATTCTTGGGACGAGGCATCAGTGTAAAGAAATATCGGATCGCAACCCAAAAATTATGATCAATGACAGTGCCAAGAACCTAGGCCTTGTGATGGATGGTGAGCTCCGATATGCTGAGGCTGAGCATATTGGCGGTAAAATTAGGAATGCTTTCTACCGCCTCAAGGTCCTTTACGGGATCAGAGACTTCCTTTCCGAGGAAATAAGAGTGACACTAGTCGAATCCTTGGTTTTGTCACATTTTAATTATTGCGATGCGGTATACGGACCCAGAATATTTGCTAAAACTGCACACGCCATACAGCGAGTTCAGAATGCGTGCGTTAGATTTTGTTACACTATTCCTAAAAGAGCCCACATAACGCCGTATCTAAATAAATGTAAAACTAAAAATGGCAGGTCGCAGGCAACTTCATCTGGCCACTTTTGTTTCTAGAATTGTGCACAACAAACGGCCTAAGTACCTCTTTGACAAGATACTCTGGGTTCGGAACATACACGATCGGAACACTCGAGGACGGGCGTCGAACAAAGCCGTGATACCCAAGCATCATACAAAGGGATGCAGAGGTGGATTCAAATTTGCAGCATCCAAGATATGGAACGACCTGCCACCCCCCCTTCGTATAAGTATGTCCCAGCCCACTTTTAAACACAAGTTTAGAGCAGTTCTCTTCGCAGCACAAATTGACAACAGCTGCAACTATAACTAGCTGTGTTCAGTGTTATTCTCAAATGCCAAACGTTTAAGCGTTTAAGTGTTTTCATGAACCTTTTTTGTTGTCTTAATTATAATGTTCATTTTATTTAGGTTTTGTGTTCTTTCTCTTTTGTCCGTCAACCAACCCGCTGCATACGCTTTTCTAGCACTAGTCAACAGGGGCGGTCTGAAAACCAGCGCTGGCAGCTTCCACGCAAGCGCAGCATTAGCTGAGCCTGTTCCTTTTGCCGCAGTATGGAAAGGCTATGTTTTTAGCTATAGAATACTAGCTTTGTTTTTAATTTTAAATGTTGTCTGTTTTAGTTGTATCTTTTATTGTTATTGTTGGCAAATAAATCTTATCTTATAGTTCCTCATACTTTTTAGAAAAAGTTCTGGCCATTTTCCTAATAAAATATTTTTTTATTATTTTTCACATAATGATTTGCTAACTTCCACGTAAAAATCCCAGCATATCAAAAATTTTACCGAGTTCTCTTCGCATGCAGCAAAGTTCTATAGTTCCTCATACTTTTAAGAAATAGTTCTTTTGATTTTCCTTAAAAATTTTAACTTCGTGATTTTGAAGCAAATATGCTAACTTCCATGATGATATGTTGTGCTATGAGGATGAGTTATTGGTGTTCCAGTCAATAGTTTTAGTGAGATCTAGCTTCCTAATAGCTTAGGAAAATATTGAAAAATAAAATGATCAATAATGATATGCTAACTTCCGTGATGATATGCTGTGCCACCAGGGTGAGTTTCAAGCTAGCTTTTGGTCTCAGATGATGGATATGGTGTTCTAGTCAATAGTTCTAGGGAGTTCTGCCTTCCTAGTAGCTTAGGAAAATAACAAGTTTTTTTTATATCACTGATGATATGCTGTGCCACCAGGCTGAGTTCCAAGCTCGCTTTTGGTCTTAAACGATGGATATGATGTTCTAGTCAATAGTTCTAGGAGGTTCTAGCTTCCTAGTAGCTAAAAAATATTTAAATATAAAATTATCAACGATGATATGCTAACTTCCGTGATGATATGCTGTGCCACCAGGGTGAGTTCCAACCTCGCTTTTGGTCTCAAACGATGGATATGGTGTTCTAGTCAATAGTTCTAGGGAGTTCTGGCTTCCTAGTAGCTTAGGAAAATAACAAGTTTTTTTTAATCAATGAATAATTTCAGTTTCAGGACTAAAAATTTTCCATTGAAATTTAGGCAGTACTAAGTTTGCCTTAGTTAATGGATCTCTTATTACACGACTGCCCAAAGAAAAAAAATATTCCGATGAATTGAGAAGAACCTCCTCCTTTTTTTGAAGTCGGTTAAAAAGAGTGTATTTTTTTTATCAAATCATTATTTTATTGTAGTTTTACAAAATATGAGATTTATAAATCATTACGTACCTACGTATTATACATACCTCTAAATAAGAAGTTATTACCTATAAGTGCCATACCAAATGAAGCCATTTAAGGTAATTTAAGTAAGTATTATACCCAAATACAGGACAATAACTTTGACACCATTGTTATTTGTTTCCATGATCGGCGTTTCCAAGATGTAGGTACGGAACGCACAAACAACTAAACGCGCCTACGGCGACGCCTGACGTGAGTAGCTCGTTTAACGAGTACACTTATATCGTGACCTTGAGCCCGTCCGGAGCGGGAATTTCCGTTCTACTATGTTATTATTTATTCTGTTGCTGGACTGTTTTTGTTTTTAACTTTTTAAAAAGTAAATAAAATAGACCATGGAAACATTTAGTGACATGTCTCATTCAGCCAAATCGGTGGCTGTATGCAGGCGTTCTATTCGAAATTTAACATTTTTATCAATCTCTTAAATTGTTTGGAAGTATTAAAAAAAATATCCTTATTAACCAGTGAACGCATATAAAACATGGAAGCAGTCTTTCCATACAACGTGTCGTTCACTAGCAGAGCCAAAACTCGCACAAAGATGAAGTACACACACAGCAGCAAAGTAACTAAACTATCCATGCATTCAAAAATTAAGTTTGTTCGGTGCATTATTGCACCTTACACGTGTAAAGTGGAATCAGCATTATAACGCCGCATCGATCGGCGATATAGAGCAATACTTTAGTGCATATTTCGGAACCGCCGCGACCGGGTGCATTCGATACAAACATTATTATATTAACTTTTAACATTTATTTAACATTTATAACTAACATAGTTTTAGAGTGACTTTTATAGAGTAAAACAATAAACATTTAACTGTTTCCGGACTTTAACATTCCACTGCAACCCCCGTCTCCCACAAAGTTAATACGCACCGATCTAGGTTGCTATTAGGATGTGCTTTGCTAGTTACGCCATTTTATAAATACTCAAAGATTTGACCAGAAGGCCAGTAGCGTTTGTCAGCGTCCGGCAATGCGCACTGGCCCAATGTGATTGGTTCTCGGCATGACAGATTAAGGCCATTATTGGTTCGCGCGTCTGCTGCGATGTCAACGTCTGTCAGATGTGGTCAGATGCGTGGACAACGTTATGCATGAGGGGGACCAGTCATAAAAAAATCGTATTCTTGCAGTATCTTCATAATTATAATATATTATATTTAGCAAATTTGGAGCATTGTAAGATTTTACTTTTACTTATGTAAATCCTATAAAACTATGTATTGCTATTATAATTTGTTTATTTGTCGTCTTTATAATATTGCATTACAAGTTTTTAGTAATAATGTAATAATAATAAATTTATTGCGAACAAGTCATGATCTGATGATGGAATCCCAGGGAAATCGAGGGCAACCCTCAAATTTTATAAGCACGTATTGTGTTTCATATATTTTCTAAGGCTATACAAGTATTTGCGTCTGGTAGTCATCATCTCATGTTGATGAGCTGATGATGGAAGGTACAACTCCTTAACGGTTAGGAGTTGGAGGATAATTCTGAAAATGTTAAATCATTATTCGAAAGGGTTTACTCCTGAGGTATTCCCATTGTCACGAAGTCATGATCTAATGATGGGATCCCGGGGGGAAATCAAGGGCAACCCTCAAATTTTATAGGCCACGTATTACGTGTTTCATATATTTTCTAAAGCTATTCAAGTATTTGCGTCTGGTAGTCGTCATCTCATGTTGATGAGCTGATAATGGAAGGTACCACTCCTCAACGCTTAGGAGTTGGTGGATAATTCTGAAAATATTAAATCAACATAAAAGTGTGAAATCAAAATCTTTTAACAAAAAAGTAAAACCGCCTTCAAAAAAAGCCTTAGAAAAAAAAACGTAAAATAATCCTCTAAAGCCTAAACTTTTACGGCCTAGCACTAACAGAAATATGAAGTCGGTGCTTCATTCATAGAATATTCCGCTCGCACCGCACCGACTTCATATTTCTGCTAGTACTAGGCTATATAACTTTAGGCTTTAGAGGATTATTTTACGGTTTTTTTCTAAGTAGTTTTACTTTTTTGTTAAAAGATTTTTGTTGCCAAAAAAATTGGTCATGGGTGTCGATTTCGTGTTATTTGACCTCGATGCGCTCAAATTTTATATTATTTTTTGGATCCAAGATGGTGATTGACAGTTTGTCACTTTTGACACAAAAAATAGTCATGGGTATCGATTTCGAGTAATTTATCAGCGGTGAGCTCGAATTTGACATTACTTTTTGAATCCAAGATGGCGGATGACAGTTTGACATTTTTTCACTAAAAATAGTCATGGGTATCGATTTCGAGTAATTTATTTGCGGTGAGCTCGAATTTGACATTATTTTTTTAAATTCAAGATGGTCTATGACAGTTTGTCATTTTTGTCACTAAAAATGGTCATGGGTGCAGATTTCGATTAATTTATCAGCGGTGAGCTCGAATTTAATATTAATTTTTGAATCCAAGATGGCTGATGACAGTTTTACATTTTTGTCACTAGAAATGGTCATGGGTATCGATTTCGAGTAATTTATCAGCGGTGAGCTCGAATTTGACATTATTTTTTGAATTCAAAATGGTCTATGACAGTTTGTCATTTTTGTCACTAAAAATGGTCATGGGTGCAGATTTCGATTAATTTATCAGCGGTGAGCTCGAATTTAACATTAATTTTTGAATCCAAGATGGCCGATGACAGTTTGACATTTTATTTCACTAAAAATGGTCATGGGTGTCGATTTCATGTAATTTGGCAGCGGTGAGCTCGAATTTTACATAATTTTTAATCACATTTAACATCAAGTGATTAAACACTTTGGTTTTTGTTAACTTATTTCATGGTTTATCTATTAAATTACTTCTTTTTTTTGCAAAACTGAGGTTTTACATTGACATTATTTGAGAAAAGCACTATATGTTCCTCGGCGGAAACCGGAAATCCCTACTTACAAAAAAATAATCTTGAGCGCAGCGAGTGTTTCAAGGCACGAGATGCAAATCAACTTTGCAGCCAAGCGAAACACACAACTTTTCATCTCACTACAGCGAGGAAAATGGTCTACGAGAGAAAAACATGTAATGATTAAAAATTCATAATTTTTGAATCCAAGATGGCGGATGACACTTTGACGTTATTAAATTGCCAATTTAAAAAGTTAACAAACATTCAAATTTGTGTTAAAAATTACAAACTGTCATCCACTATCCTGAATCCTAATAATAATGGCAAATTCGTTATCACCGGAGACCGGAAACAAATGAGCCAGACATGAAGTCCTATTTTTTGTGTCATCCGCCATCTTAGATCCAAAAAATAATGTAAAATTTGAGCGCACCAAGGTTAAATTACACGAAATCGACACCCATGAGCTGGTATTAAGAAAAAAAAAAAGCGCACATAATATGTGCACACGACTTTTTAATAAAATACCAGCTACACTAATAGGGAATTTAAAATAAAACTGTACAAATTATTAAGCGAAAATTGTTTTTACAGCATAAATGAATTTTTAATGCACAAATTCTAAGATTTACATGGAAATTTAATTTGTTTGTCTTCTGTCTGTTTATTTATAAAGATTATTTTGTGTTTCACTGACAATTATATTGTTCTGTAATTTGATGTAATTAATTATTTTCTCGTAAATTTAAATTTAATTGTGACACATAATTGTTTAATATTTTATTTAATGGCACGTCAATGATATATTTATTTCGGCCCGAGTGATTAAATCACTGGAATTACTTTTTACATGCCTGTCTTGGTTAAACATATTATGGGAAATACCTTATTATTATTCTACTGTAAGATCCTTAACTACCATATGTTCGAAATCGATACCCATGATTATGTTTTGTGACACAAATGACAAACTGTCATCCGCCATCTTGGATTCAAAAACTAATGTCAAATTCGAGCTCACCGCTGATAAATTACTCGAAATCGATACCGGTGACCATTTTTAGTGACAAAAATGACAAACTGTCATCCGCCATCTTGGATTAAAAAAATAATAACAAATTCGAGCTCGCCGCAGCTAAATTACTCGAAATCGATACCCATGACCATTTTTAGTGACAAAAATGACAAACTGGCATCAGCCATCTTGGATTCAAAAAATAATGTAAAATTCGAGCTCACCGCTGATAAATTATTCGAAATCGATACCCATGAGTATGTTTTGTGACACAAATGACAAACTGTCATCCACCATCTTGGATTCTAAAACTAATGTTAAATTCGATTCAAAATTTTAAGTCACGTTAATATTTAAAACATTATCCTCCAACTCCTAACCGTTAAGGAGTTGTACCTTCCATCATCACCTCATCAACACGAGATGATGACTACCAGACGCAAGTACTTAAATAGCTTTCGAAAATATATGAAACACATGATACGTGCCTATAAAATTTAAGGGTTGCCCCCGATTTTCCTGGGATCCCATCATCAAATCCTGACTTGGCGACAATGGGACCAACTAGAAAGTATAACCCTTTCAAGCAAAAAAAGAATTTTTCAAATCGGTCCAGCCGTCTTTAAGTAATCGGGGAACATACATAACAAAATATTTCGAGGAATTGAGAACCTCCTCCTTTTTTTGAAGTCTGTTAAAAACACCGCATGGCACGCTCCGAGTCGCCGACAGGTCTGAACCAGTCCTTTACCCGCACCCTAACGAAAGAACCAGTCAAGGGCGAGTCTCGACTCACTTGCACTTTTATAAGGTTTATTATTGTCTGACGTAGCACCGATGTGCGGCTCGCAATGCCGGTGCGCTTCACTACCGATATTTAAAGGTAGCAAGTCACCTGTAAGGATTTGTAATAATATGTCTTACAAATTACGCGTAGAGCTTAAAATAATTTGACCGCGTTCTAAAAACACTTAATAGGGAAACCCTATTGAGGGTTTTCAGTGTCGGTAAGTGCTAACCCGAATTAACCATATCAGTTTGGTTACACTTTTGTTAGGGTAAGGCGAGGATAGGGCTGCCGAATCAATAGGGTTTTTGAAAACAACCATATAAAATACCCGAGGTAGTTACCCTTTTAATGGTAACCGGTTCCGGTCCTTGGTCAAAAGTGACAAACTGTCATTTGCCATCTTAGATCCAAAAAATAATGCCAAATTTGAGCGCACCGAGGTCAAATTGATTATTTGTAATAAAAAAAAAACGAATCGACGGTGGTCATCGAAAATAGAATTACGCAATTTTTGATACTATTTCCTTGCTAGTAGCAGGTTAAAAAAAATTGTTTCGATATATTATAACGTGTAATTAGAGGTGTGTTGGCGATTTTTTTCTTTCGAGCGAAAAATGCTAAATCATGTTTTGAAACGACGCAGGGCCTGCAGAAAGGTCTCAAGATTACTCTATTTTTTTTTTTCATGTTTTTTGGAAGTCATGTTGTTATAGAAGAGGTGCCTCAAAATGTTTCAAAAACTCTGTTCGATACACCCACGGTGCCTTAACCCCCGACGAAAAAGGAAGGAAGGTGTTATAAGTTTGACCTGTGTATCTGTCTGTGGCATCTTAGCTCCCAAACGGATGTACCGATTTCGATGCGGTTTTTTTTAATCGAAAGCTTTGGTACTTAGCTAAGGTTCATTAAAATCGGGTCATCCGTTTTTGAAATATTGCACTTTGAAATGACAATGTTGGGGGTTTTTCAACTTTTCTAAGTTGGTTATTTTAATAAAAACAACGGCGGGAATGTTTAAATAACAATAACGCAATAAGTTTCGATTTATCTAAAGTTATGTAAATGATATTAATAGTATTTAGTAACAAAATCGTGATCATTTGTTGTATTGGTGTCCACCACGATAAAAAAAAAAACAGTACACTCTTTTTATTTGTGCAGTCGTAAGCAAACTTAGTACTGCAATACACTCTTTCTTTGGGCATTCGTGTAATAACATTCTCTGTGAAATTAATCTTATTCGTCGTTCGTTTCTGTTTGCTTCTTCGAATTTAACTTCGGTAGGTATTATTATGGGAGGCCATGGCAAATTTGGTAACGATCTCCTAAATGAGCTACTCATGATAAAGATGTAACGAGGCTGGTATAGCCGTTACAAACCTATGTCTTCTTATCAATTTAGTATCAGTTCTTTCTAAATTTCAAATTCAAAATTCATTTTTTGTTTCTGATCCTTTGGCTTTTATTTCATTCGCTCTCCAGTTTTACCAGCGCACGGTCGTACTTGTGAACGCGTGTTTGTATACTTATCAGTTTTTTCAAGTTCTTCAAGCTTATAGCCAAAGGCTTAGTGCTAAAGGTTTCGCCACACAGCGAGCGGGACGGGACGTCGACGGGGCGCCGGCGCGACGGTAGCGCGGCGTGGACGTGGACGCCACACTACGGGCGGGACGGGTCGCGTCCACGTCGCGCCGGCCCACCACCGGCCGTCTGCCCGGCGGTAGTTTACACCTATGGTTTTTCATTTCCTAGTGACAGATGTCATTTATGCTTTGCTTTATTTTGAAGAATTGTGACTTTATTGTTAGGTGTTATGGTCGCGAATATGTTGATCTTAAAACAGTTTTTTTTTGTCTCTGTTCCCTTACAAATAAATGCACATAAAGGTAAAGCGGACATAATTCAGCTTTGATTTTGTAGGCAACCCTTTATCTTGAGATTTATGATCGAAGTATTGTTAGGTTCAGACTTGACATCGGAGTTCGATAGAACAGGTCAAGCTATTTGATACCACAAGTCAATGCCCACGTACCTACCTATTGCGACTGAAAAGCATTTCAATCTTCAAAATGCGCCGTGTATTTGAATGAGTTCATAGAGATGCATCATGTGACGCAGTAGGTACTAGTCTTGAGTATCAGATTAGATAAGATTATTTATTCCTTCAATATATAATTACATCATAAATCTCCATTGCTCACATGATATACGAGAATGAAAAACTTGATGACAATGTATATTATTATTTATTTATATTATCGTAATATTGTCAATTGGCTTTTTTGTTTATTTTAATATTGTTAAAGTCGTAAACTAAATAGTTGGAAACTTCATACGTTTACGTTTACCATTTCCATTTTCAACAGATCATAATGCACACTATCATTGCGTAGACGTAAGTCCTAATTAAAGCAGGATAAAGAGGCTAAATCTATGAGTAAGAAGGTAAAATGTGTTGAAATATTTGACGTCAAGAAGTTTATTTAAAGAACAATGTATGGCTATTTCCACAAGCAAAACCTTGGTTGACTGTCGGCCGCGCGGCCGTCCCGTTCAACTGCCTTCTCTGCCAGGCCAGCCAGTCAACCGATAATCAACTCGCTCACAAACAAGCGCTCGCCAGCTATCGTGTTGCCTGCTGTTGGGTAAATGTAGTTGTGTGGCGCCCGGCGAGAGAGCTGGCAACGTCGCGTTGCTCATGGCTTTACGTCTGTAGCTACCTACTTGTTTTTGTTCGAGGAATCCGTACGTAATCTTGATATTATTATTGAGGAGACGCCGTTTCATCGACGACATCACTGTTGTTAAAATTTAAACAATATATATGAATATAGCAGTTTTATAGCAGAGTTCTCTGTTGTGTGATATGTAAATTAAAATACAGCCTTTCATTTGACTGTTGTTATTTCATTTTGTAACTTTTAGGTTAGAACCTACTAGAAATTTATACCTATTTAGCACCTACGTGGAATGTAATGTTATTTATTTACTCTATAACATACAATTATGTACTTATACTAAATTTACTCTGTGATCTTCCGCTGTTGGTACGCTGCCATCAATGATATCGCGCCACACCTATTTGGCTAACGCTCGATTTTTTGTTAATGTTTTATATGGATTAAATATTGCGATTTATACCTACCTGTTAATAAAGAGATCATATTTTAATTCATGAAATAATTAATTGATAGGGTTTATCTAACGAAGAAACGTGAAAGAAACTAAATGCCGATCTTGATTACCAAAATGTTTAATGGGTCATAAAATACTAACACTTATCACCAAGGACAGTTAAATCAAGAGGGCTGGGACATATGTATCGCCTGCTGTAGCTAGTTTCACTGAGAGGTCTCTGTACCTACCATTAATTTCGTATGGCACTTAGACCAATAATTAACAGAATAGCGCCGTCTACATAATATTAATTAGTATTTTCTTTGAGTTCATAGATGGTTCTATTGTGTGTGTATTGTCTTAAGGGTCATACAAAATGAATGGTACAGAGTCCTTTCTATAGGGAAACTAGCTGCAGCAGACTTATTAGCTTATTACTTTAAAAGGAATGCTACTTTGTACATACACACATTGGCAGTCCACTTGGCTTTGTCGTTCTTGCTTAGGGTATTATTATTACGTACAAGTTAGTATTGTTTTGTGATGTTCAATAAAGAAAATTTTATATTCAATTGTATTGTTAGTGGACACCTTAATTTCCATATGATCTAATGTCAAATTGGGTTTTTCTGAATTTAGTACGATTAATTTCATCACGGTTATTTAGCATTTTTATCCTTTTCCAGTTGCGACAAATAGGTTGATTTTTATCCCACTTTTCTTCTCATTATTTAAATAGGTATTAAAGTGTCGTGTATTAAATTAGCTATGCGTTTATCACAAACATAGTTGTAGGTAAAAACTTAAAAAGTTTACTTCCTAGGTAGGTATACTGTTAATTCAAAGCTATTAACAGTCTATTTAATATGATTATTATGATTATGAGTTTGTATACTTACCTAATATCTTAATCACATAAGGTCAAAAGTGAATGTATTGCACATTGTTAATGGCTTGTAATGATGTCCTAACCTAATTATATATTTTTTTTCTGACAGAGTACATTTGGTCATGAAATCATTAGTGACATTCAATTGGATTTACTCGTAAACTGATTGTTTCTAATGTCTTCTATTTTCGAATTAAATGTGAACTTTAAAACACATGGTTTGTTTTTTTATGATATCGCAGACATCGTAGATTTTTTAGTAAAACCGGTGCACCGGTGCGGTCTGTCTATAATATTATTGACGTTTAAAATAATATAATATATGTTACTGAACTATAAATTAAGGTTTAATAACCAACTCCACATTAATAAATTGAAATGAGATTTAATTTTAATCATAATAAAACAAAAATGGATCACTCACGTATATAAGTCGTATAAGTTTAATTTTATATGATCCCGATTTCTTATTGGTTCAAACAATTTAATACTCATAAAATGTAAATGTAAGTTAACTGTTTAAATCAATATATTCTTATTCCTACTTTGCACTTCTGCCAAGCTTAGCACCGCACTAAAATGATACAAAAGTCAATGATATGCAGAGCTCGGACAGGTCATAGCAAAATAATTGCAACACGGTAATAGAACAAGATTAATAAAGTCGCATTATGTAGAGTATTATTTAATTATATTTTATTATAATAGGGTTTGAGGTAGTTCTCAATCCACTTATTAATCGTTTATATTTTCACCATCTTTGAAACATTTAGAAATAACCATAAGTAAATAATTTTGCTAATTTAAATTGTCACCACATTACTGTTTCAATAATGCCACTTTGACAAAACCATGACAGATATGCAACTAAATAAGGTTTAATGTTAAATTACGATAATTATCCTCTTCAGATAATTATAATCTTAAGTATCGACTCTATTGAGCATTGATCTATTTCCATATCTGTTTTTGCTATGACCTGTCCGAGCTCTGATGATATGTGCATAACTAGTTGAGAGTTAAAAAAACGATAGACCTGAGTCCGTATATACCATACAAGTATAACAAGGATTTCGCTTGCCTTCATACAAGTGTCCAATGCAGACCCTGTATTCTATAGAACAGAACGAGGTCCATCGAATGGCATGCTCGGCTCTGCCATACTTTCCACCGCGATCAATGCCAGCCGGTCGCCCTCCGCAGAGGGGCTCGGGGTGATGCGCACAACTCCGTTGCGCCTACTTTGCTATCGTATGATTCCATAAACCCGCATTTTATTTGCGTGTTGCTTCGAGAATGCTCGACTCGCAGCAGCACGTTTAAAATATAAATTTATATACTGTATCTAGCAGGTACGTATTTAGTACTTCTATCCAAATATTTACTGATAAACAATTGTTTTCAGTTAAACGAAAATAGTCCATAATAAAACATTTGAACGTTGTTTTTAAGAGCTATGTTACAATTGATATCCTACGGTGCCATCCAAATGGTTTGATAAATAATAAAGTGTCGTTGCCATTCGTGTGTCGTAGTTACTGAAATCAATCGTTTAACCTTGATCAAAAATACGAAAAGTAGTAAGTAGTTTGTACAATTTGTGCTTTAGCTAGTGGGAATATTTTGACATTTCACTGGATTGAACTTTGAAATACCGCGAGATTGTTGAGGTTGATATTTCGAAAGTGTACCTGATGCACGATTTAAACATTTAGTAACTAAGAGATAGATATCTACGTGTTATTATTATTCATGTTTTAGTTAGATTCATTGTTCATGGATGATATAAGTATTATAGAATAGAATAGAATAGAAAATATTTATTTTTGAACAACTAAAACTAGAATTACATAACATTATCTTAGAATATAACCATAGAGTACAGTTCTCACAAAAAAAGGACTCCACTCAGCATGTGTCATGGCACGTATAGTGCTATGACGCTGATTTTCAGTGAGCCCAGAAATGAACTACAACTAAACGAATCTAAACACAACATAAACACATAAATAAAATTAAACTTAAAATAAACATGACATGACGAAAGGCGGTGCAATTGCTTATTGTTATTTAAAATCGATAATGGCAAGTTACGTACTTCAAAGTGGTTTTCAGTTTCTCACTGCTGGCAAAGGTAGAAGAGTCTACTTGCCATTTATTCCTCTAGAGTAAGTACCTACTTGCTCCTACGTTTGTATTGGAATGAAATGTATTCAATTGGGTTCATTGTCTTAATTGTCTTAGGTCATGATTGTGAAGTTGACCACCCCATTTTGTTTGCCCGCACATAATATAGGTATCATTAGTTCATAGTTAGTTCACGTTTGTTCCGTAGGTTAAGTCGTTAGAATCCGATTCAATAAAAAAATAAACTTCACGCTGTCCTATCAAAAGGAGATTCTGATAGAGGTCCGTCTTTGCTCCAATGGCTATCCCGCGGCGCGTTATATAGTATTTGGGGCCATCGTTTTAGACGTACCTATATACCAGTGGTTCCAAGTTTTTGATACAATCAGTTCTTCGAATCGGACATCCACAATAGTGCGCTCCATTACCTATTGGTAAACCTTTTCCGTCAATAATTAAATATAATGAATTAAGTACAAAACCTTAGTAAATTACTAAACCTTGAATACCGACTGTTGAGATTGAGCTTCAGCCAGTGGTGAAGTTTGTAATGTTAAGACGGTAGTGGAAAGATTTGCAAGGGAACAGTTGACGAATTTACTCTTTATATCGTGCCGAACAGAAAAGTGACTTTTCATTCATCACTTCATCAGAATTTTCACGGAGGGCTATATTTAGTCATTGCGAATAGGTATGCCTATTCGTTTTTTGACAGTCAATTGAGAGTGCTTCTTATCATTAGGTATTATTAAGAAACAATGCTTAGCACTTGCATAGAGTCAAGTTAGTCATCCTACGTAGAAAATTCTGTAGCTTTATTTCATTGATTTCACGTAATGGTAGGTATATGGTATTATTCCCTGTTGCTAATTTTAACTTTCTGTGGAAGCAGTGTTTTTAGTACACAAACAGATAAGATAAAAATGGATCTGGCGCATCGTATCGAACTGGAGCCTTATCTTGGGTGTAGAGGGTGGAGTGGGTAGGGTAACGTGGACACAGGGTGTTTGTAACATTATTATGCAACGTGAAAGTTGCCGCTTGGGACCTCGGGGTGAGAGCGAGGGCACCACCCTGTGCAGTATTGCTCGGCCCCACCCACGCCCCCCGCTCTATCGACCGGCACTGGCAATCCGGGCCGCCACGGGCTCGCAGAACTGTTCCTACCAAACTGAACCACCTATCCCCTCCTCCAATGCCGCGCAGACCCGTTCTATCCTATTCTACTCTAGGCGCGCCATACCACCCCCTACCGCGATCCGGAAATAAAAATGCGCCCCACACGATTTATGTTCTTTAACATATCCTTAAACAGCCATTTATTACACAAAAAATATTTTGTTAGTGCCGTTTATAATACAAAGTTTCAATCAAAAAATGTTTGTATTTTGGTTATAAACAAAATGTTTAGGACGCCCACGTAGCCCCTAGCAAGACTTCAGTCATGTTTAAAAAAACTTAGAAAAAAAAACGTTAAATAATCCTCTAAAGCCTAAAGTTTTATGGCCTAGCACTAGCAGAAATATGAAGTCAGTGCGGTGCGAGCGGAATATTCTTTGAATGAAGCACCGATTTCATATTTCTTCATACTTCTTAAAGTACTTGACAGAACGGTGCTCAATTTCATCCATTCTAAAGGAAACCGCGAACTTCGTTTAGTAATTCGATTAAAAAATTTGAAATTGTGACAGAAGAAAAACAAAAGATAGTGCATTATGATAAAAAATAATGAAAGTTTTACGTGCCAGTATTATTTTTAGGGTTCCGTACCTCAAAAGGAAAAGACGGTTATAGGATCACTTTGTTGTCCGTCTGTCTGTCTGTCAAGACCCTTTTTTCTCTGGAACGCATGGAGGTAGCATGCTGAAATTAATATCAAATACTCAAGCCTGCGGTCCCTTGAAGCTGTGAAAAAATCAACCTTCTAAGTCAACGCAATCAAAAGATACAGTCATTAAAAAAAAGCTATTTCCATACAAATTGCCGAAATCCAAAAACCTATGCCTGACTTAGGGTCGAGCATGACTTTTCGAATCCTCACGTCACGTAAAAATCGAATAGTAAACGTTGTCGAGTTTGTATGACGTTTGGAACAGCGCCCGCCCGCATTTTCATTTTTAGGGTTCTGTAGGCAAAATGGCTAAAGAACCCTTAGTTTCGTCATGTCCGTCTGTCCGTCCGTATGTCACAGGCATTTTACTCGAAAACTATAAGAGGCATATTGGTGAAATTTGTTATATAGGTGTCTTGTAGAAGCCGCTACTTAGTTTGATAGTTTAATAACAAATTTATAGAGCTGACTCTATTGGATATATTAATTCGACATTATTTTTTACTACCATTATTTATACATATAGATATAAATTTTTGCATGCCATGTTGGCTAAACATGTGATACTCTTATTAGTTTATGTTAAGACAAACACAGAATGTTACATACAACAATGTTTATGCAAATAAATTATTTCATTTCATTTCAAAAATAAATGTTTCTAGGGGGGGCCTCAAAAGTTAAAAAACTTTTTTTTTTCAGCAAACACCAACGTGTGCGTGTAGCTCATATTTCGACAGTTATTTTAAAACACTTAGGATTATAAGTATTTTTTTTATACAGCGAATATTTTCGGAAATAAGAGCTCCGAAAGTATTCAATGAAGAAGGCTTTTGATTCAATTAAGAAATGCAGTTCGTCATTCACTAGCAATCATGCGTCATGCCAATATCAAAGATGAATAACTTTGGATACGTACTGTTGGATGAAGAATCCGAAGTCTTGGATATTTATTTGGTGCTTTATTATCGTACAATAATAGTAGTTTATGCAACTGCTACATAATGAGGGTCCTTAAAACAAGAGTGTGTTTTTATGAAACGAGGCGAAGCTGAGTTTCATAATAGGATCACACGAGTGTTTTAAGGCCTAATTATGTGGAGTTGCATACATTACTTTACCTACACACATATTATAAGTACTCTAAGATGGGTTCAGAAGCCGAAGGCATATATCATACCCATACCTGTCACGAATTTGACTCTTTTTTTTTTATCATAGACAAACATACCGAGCAGACGTTTTGTAAACTGTTTTTTTTTATTGTAAAAAATATATATATATCACATTGTTATTTATACATGTCGAACTGAACTCAACTTATATACGTGAGTGATCCGTTTTATTTCACTATGATTGTAAATTACGTTGGTTTTCAAATTTGAAACATAGAATGCGATATCGAAAAGTCATTACGATATCGAATTCGATGTCGTAATGACTATTACTTTACTGGAGGTGGTGGTGGTGGTGCTGGAAGTCGTCGTGCTGCAATGCTGGTCATTTTCTACGGTTTCTGAACGCATTATAGAGGACTTATGATATGTGTGTAGATAAAAAATATAATGGACGAGAGTTATCTCTGTCCTTACACTAACGGAGCCATTGTAATTGTAACCAACCAAATGTCTGGAACTAGCTAATAAACTGTTTTACTGAACAATACGGAAAGTACTTGAAAACCGACAAGACTTTCAGATCACAAAGCGTGTCGTTTCTCGTGAAACGAACAATGAGTTCTATACAATACATAGCGACGCGACGCCTTACCAAAAGGAACAAACAACTACTCGTGCATTTATAAAATGCTTTGACGCGTAGGTGGTTCAAGTTTCTAGCAAGCGAGGTTGTCGTAACTGAGTATCAGGTTACGAAATTGGTCATGGTAATATGTCTGTTTTGGGCACTATTAAGTTAGTTCTATAAACGGCTTTCTTAAAGCATTTAGGCTTTAACCTTGTAGGCTTTCTTTTCATGCCGAGTGTGACAAAGGCAGGAAAACCTGCAAATATTTGCACCAAAAATAAAAATATGAAATTATATATACCTAAAATGTGTTGTGACTTTTGTGTATCATACATAACATAACAACGGTCTTGCTGGCTGCTGATGCACCGACAGTCCCCGACACGCATAAGCAAACAAACGTTACCGCTGCAAAATAATAACATCCCTCCATCGACTAGCTACTTAACATTTTCTGCGAAATCGTAATCATAGAATGTTTAAGTAACAATTGCAATGCTGCTATTGATGCGGTTCATTTATGTCTGTCATGCTTATTGGTACGACTCATTCGACCTACTATCGATTTACGAAAGAAATTATGATAAAGCTTACGCTGGTGAAAGTTGAAATACTTGATACTTGTTGATCAGCCCAGAATGTCAGTGAACAAGAGTTGAAGTGAGGGCAATGACCGATGCTATTACTGGACTTCATTGTCTGCTTGGCAAAAGGTACATCATTAAGATTTCAACTATCCGACATTAGCATAGCATTAAAGTTTTCTTTCAAGATTCAGCGCTGGATATCGGTATTTTCGATATAGAAAATTAATAATATCGGATGAAATATAATTGGACGAGGTTGATTGAAGCAGTTGCATTAGGCAAAGGAGCTGCCTTAATTCGAAAACGGATAAAGAGATAATGTTGTCCTGAAGCATTACTGCCACAATTTGTGGCGTGGTCATCTTGATGGAAATTGGAGTTGTGGAATCTGTCCCCCGCGAGTTCACACGCTAACGATTTCTATTTTATAAAGACTTCGGCAACCTTTGTAGTAATATTATGTGATATTAGTTAAATATTAAGTAGGCATGTCAAATAAAGACTGGTGACGAAAGCTGAATCCAAGTTGATGGTCTTGTTTACGGTGTTCAAGATAGTCGTGTATTTTAAAGATTTAATAAAGTTTATCTGATCACCCATAACTACCGACTTTAACTAACCTTTACAAAAGACAGATGCAAAGTAATATAAATGGTAGGTAATAATAACACAACGTGACGAATGTTAAATGAAGTGACGTTTGGTCGTGATACATACATATTTACAAATCCTCAGTTACGGCTAAAATGTAAAATGAACAGCGCCAAAGAGTGATTAAATCGGTCGATGTCTGGTGTGAGTAGTGCGACGTTGCCAGACTTATCTTACAACATGGCCGCGCTAGTCGTACCCGTTTCCGTGTGAAACTCGATTCAACTGCGTTGACTGTGCGTTGCGTTGCGAGCTTGCAAGGTGGCTCCGAGCGAGCGGGGCAGTGCGGGTCGCGGGGGACGAGTGTAACGCGGCGCGCGGCCGGCGGCGGCAGCGGCGTGCGGTGCGGCGAAGCGAGGCCAATCAGGCAGGATGCGAGGAGGGAGGGGGAGGGAGATACCGGCTTGTTGGGTGACGTCAGTCTGCTTTCTGAATAGCAAACAGAGATACATTAAAATGTATACCGACTTATTATAAACCACGTATGTATTGTTTATTAAATGTGTTATGTTTATACGTAGAACATCTAATTAGCGCATTTAAAGTAATAGGATTGACAACAATATTTAAGAGGGGTTTATAAGACGTGTATAGGTAGGTATCTGCGTTTGTTTGTGGCATAGCAGCTGCTAAATGTATGGACCGATTTGGACGGAGCTTTTTTTCATCGAAAGCTAGTTTCATCGAGATAGCTACGTTTTATCAAAATCGTTTTAGCTGTGTTTGAGATGTTAAACTTTGAAATTAAAATTTCGGGGGCTGTTCGAATTTTCTGTGTTGGCTTTACCTTTACTTCTCTTGTGCTGCCTTGACCCCTATTTCACCAACTTTACAAATTTATAAGGGGCTCCCCTGAGGCAGACGCTGAAACGGCTGCTTTTTAGAGCCATTCTGTACATTATTTAAACGATAAAAACGAAATATGTAAATACGTTAAGTATCTATTAACATCTTAACTTGTTTTTCTACATTAATTTTATTTTTCGTATTTAATACTATCGATATCTGCATCACAAGTAAGTCAAGTCGCAATTAATATTCTGTCACTACATCATAAGGTGTATGTCACAAGTCAAAGTAAGTTATTTGACTTGTGACATACACCAATGTATAGAGAATTTAATAGGCTAAGAGTTCTACGTTTAACATTATTATAGTACCTTTTTTATAACCATCATCATCATCTTTATCGGCCTATCTACGTCCCACTGCTGGGCACAGACCTTTATTTATAATATAAAAAAAAAAGTTATTTACGTATTCAGTGCTAATTCTGGACGGATTTTTTTTTTCAAAAGACGGGTTATTAAGATAACACTGTGTAAAATGAAGTTAAACCGATATTTAATAGATGTCGACTCTAAAACGAAGTTGTTTAGTAGAAGTGAGGTGTTGTGAGGAAGGCGCAAAACGTTCAAGGTCATCCTCTCAGGGAAGCCTCTTGACATGAAACTACCGTGAGATTCAATCATAGTGAAATAAACAGATCACTCGCGTATGTCAGTCGAGTATAGCTCGACATATTTCGGACTTGCATGTTTTGACAATAATAAAAATGACGATGAAAACGAGGGTAGTTGTGAGCCGCCGTCAGCTGCGCCGAGCAGCCGCGCGAGCAGAGCCGCGGTGCGCAGTTTGCTCCTAGAGGAAGGACTACGGATTAGTCCGAAACATGTCTAGCTATACTCGACTGACATACGTGAGTGATCCGTTCATATCACTAGGTCATCGTTCATTTACCATCCACCATTAAAAACCTCTCATATTTCGTTTTCTGACATGTTTCGGACTAATTCGTAGTCCTTCCTCTAGAAACACACGCTACGCTACGCCGGTGGCGAAACGCAAACTCTACAAATGTCAGTTTAATCACAGAATACATAATAGTACAAGTTCAATGACAATTCGGTGTCAACTGCTGACTTGAAGAGCTTTTGTTTTAGCCCGCTTCATATTGTCAAAGCAATGTAGTGCGTATTGTCATTTAAAACTGACAATTGTAAAGATGGGGAAATAGGGGCCTGGGTCTCACAGACAGGCTAAGCTGAATATAATAATAGTTTCGAACAATTGCTTACGGTATTCTACACAACAGCTTAAATGATCCTTTGTGTATTTTCTTAAAAAAACGGTCATGTGCGAGTCAGACTTACGCACCGAGGGTTCCGTACAATGTGTAGATATGTCAAAATTCAAAATTTAATTCAGCAAACAGGCAGTTAAATGCTCTTTTACACGTAATTTTTTTGAGTCTACCAGCACTTTCGGAAAAACTATGATTGCCAAGAAGAATGCTATGCAAGAAACTTGGCACAAAGTCATTTTTAACCGACTTCATAAAAGGCGGAGGTTCTACGTTCCACTGTACTGTATGTACACCGATTACTCCGTCAATTGTGAACCGATTTTCAAAATTCTTTGTTTATTCGAAGGGCGTACTCCCGAGGTGGCCCCATTGTCTCCAAGTCAGAATCTAATGATGGAAATTGAGGTCAACCTTCAAAATTTACAGGCACACATTACGTGTTTCATATATTTTCTAAGGCTATCCAAGTATGTATTTGCGCCTGGTAGTCATCATCCCATGTTGAAGAGCTGTTGATGGAATGTGCAACTCCTTAACGGCTAGGAGTTGGAGGATAATTCTTTAAATATTAAATAAGTAGGTATAAAAGTAGTGAAATAAAGGAAAACTTTTAACAAAAAAGTAAAACCGTTTTCAAAAAAAAAAAACAAAATGATCTTCTAAAGCCATTACTTTTATGGCTTAACACAAATATGAAGTCGGTAAGTAAAGTATTTACTTCTTTCAAAGTGTATTGATATCACAATATGAGTGCTAACTAACCTGATGTATCAGCCGGGTTTCTGCAACTGTCCTCTCTCAAGCAGGGTCTCAGCTTCTTCTTTTTGTCGCTACGTTTAACGCACACACTTTGGCGCCATTCCACTATATCGTAGTGCCAACACACAAGGTTAGTAAATAAGCAGTACGACCACATTACAAATGGAATAAGCGTACGGCTGTGACACTTACCGATTTTTACATTGCGACTCGCGCTGTGCGCGACACTTCCACTAGCGAAGGAAGTTCACTCGACCACGGTCAAGAGGTGCCGTGTCCACTCCAGGATTTTCAGCCGCGGCACGTCTTTCTTTGCCTGCAACACTGTCATGTCCCTGGACTTCCAAAGAACCCGCTGATTCCATAAGGTTACCGTCATCCATTGTCGAGGTACTTTCTTCAATGTCTGGATCTGTTACTTCCATGGAGTCTACAGTTTCTGGTTCCTGAAGAGGTGTCGGTCGTTGCGATGTGGCCGAACTATGTAATGGCATGGCCCGTCGATGGCTGATTCCTTTGCCTTAGTAACCTTTTGTGAAGTATTTTCAGGTATAGAATTGCTTTCGACTTCTAACCTTGACCTTTGCTACTCTGCATTCTCCGTCAGCACCTTTCATCATATTCCACAATTTTGCCAACTTTATAGTTGTTTCTGTTTTTACTTTCAGCTTTAATCTGTACTAGATCACCAATATTTGGTGTTTTGTGTGACATGACTAGGCTCAGGCCGGAATCTCTCTCTTAGACTCACGGGATATTGTCTGATGAACATCTGTTTTAGCCCTTCCAGGATCTTGAGTCCTCTCTTCCAACTAGTGATCAGATCTGCCTTTTGATGGCATTTCTGCCTGTGACGGTTCCGTAGTAAGGCAAGTTCCTAGACTCGAAAAATCTGCTGGCCTGTAATATGTGTTCCACGTCAGGTCCAATTTTCGTAAGTGGTCGTGCTTGAGTTCACCACTGCTTCTACTTCTTTTATTATTGTTTGGAGTTGGGTGTCATTAATCAAGTGTTTATCGAGCGTTCGCTTGCGCTTCAGGCAGTGCTTCACCAAAGCCACAAGCCTCTCATAAATACTTCCATGCCACGGGGCTAGTTGCGGTATGAATTTCCATGCAATACTGTTCTTAACACAATATGGCTTTTCCATTATTTCACTTGTTAATTTGAAGTAGGTAGCATTATCCGAGTAAACCTTCTTGGGAGTATTTCTACTTGCTGAAAACCGTCTAAATGCCAGAAGGCATTCTTCGGCGGTCAGGTCGTTGACAACTTCTAAATGAATTGCTCTTACCGTCAGGCCTGTGAATAACGCAATCCACGTTTTTGCCCTTCCGCTTGAGGAGGTAACAAACAGTAGCTCAAAATAATCAATGCCAGTATAAGAAAATGGTGTAGCGTATGCTCTTTCTGCTGATAAAACTGGTGTTGGCGGCAGTTTGTAAGGCCCACCTCCATGTTTGACACATTTTAAACACCTTTGAATGACTTTCTGCACTTGAACCATGCCTTGCGGTATCCAGTATTTCACCGGAGTAAATCGAGAAATCGACCGTGAGCCAGAGCGGTCCAACTCCACGTTTATTAAAATTTTACAAGTACGCGGTGAGTCCTATCCATAGGACTACATTCAAAGGGCCGCCGTGCGTGCCTGCGTGCGTGTGCATGCGTGAAACGAGACGAAGCTGAGTTTCATAATAGGATCACACGAG
The DNA here is from genome assembly GCA_963691665.1 of Clepsis dumicolana. Taxonomy (NCBI): domain Eukaryota; kingdom Metazoa; phylum Arthropoda; class Insecta; order Lepidoptera; family Tortricidae; genus Clepsis; species Clepsis dumicolana. The sequence continues at coordinate 6,836,395 of OY829519.1, forward strand.
TGTTTTAAGGCCTAATTATGTACAGTTGCATACATTACTTTATCTACACACATATCATAAGTACTCTAAGATGGGTTCAGAAGCCGAAGGCATATCATATACCCATACCTGTCACGAATTTGACTGTTTTTTTTTAAATCATAGACAAACATACCTAGCTGACGCTTCGTAAACTGTTTTTTTTTATTGTAAATTATCACATTATTATTTATACATGTCGGACTGAACTCGACTTATGTACGTGAGTGTTCCGTTTTATTTCACTATGATTGTAAATTACGTTGGTTTTCAGATTTGAAACATCGAATTCGATATCGAAAAGTCATTACGACATCGAATTCTATTACTTTACTGCTGGGGTGTTGCTGGGGCTGGGGCTGGCGGCGAAGTCGCCGTCGTGCTGCAATCCTGGTCATTTTCTACGGTTTCTGAACGCATTATAGAGGACTTATGATGTGTGCAGATAAAAGTGTTTACTTACTTACTTTAAGTAGGTAGGTACCTACTTACCAAAGGTTTACTTTTGTCATGTAAATAGCTCTTGCTCTTGGGCAATTTATTGTGCCGCTGACTGAGTAGGTATACATATGTAGCTATGTATGTTCGGGTCAAATCTTGCAGGTTAAATTTCTTGTTTGCATCGCGTCGTATTAAGTCGTGTGCCATTTGTTTACAACATAACTTATTAAATATTCAGATTAATTATTTTTAAAAGAAGGCAACCCTAACGTAATCAGAAGAAATAAGAGATACACGATAGAAAGAGAGGCAACTTGTAGGTGAATATAACTGTAGGCAATTAGCGCTGTTCGACCTAAATTGCGCTTTATTGTGTCGTAGAAAGAGTGCCTATTTATATAAATGATTTTTCGGAGTCGGACTTCTGTACTTGTACTATTATGTACGTGAGCTAAGCTTGCCATTTATGCCTAGCTCGAGATAGGTACGTGGCACAGCTACATCGCGATTGGAATCATTGTCATCACATATTTTGTGAAGCCACTGAAATAAGAAATCAACCTGCACACTCCAGGTTATGTATCTCCTCTATTAATGAGATATGCAGTAATATTTGTTGCCCTTATTCTGTGTATCTGTGTCACCCCACGCATGCACGTATGGCGATTAAGGAAAGTATAGAAGGGGCGACAAGCTTGTTGCCATGGCTGGCAACCAAAAACCTATCTCATAATAAGTATTCTATTTTCCTTGATGGTGGCCAAATGGCTTGGGCATATGTCAGTTTTTATTATAATAGGTATATTCATTAAAACACTGTTATTTGACGTTGACACATCTAATAGCAACCGTTTCGTTGATGTCGATGTTTTCAGGTGAAAAATTCTGCTCAGGTCATTTTTTAAATTAAAGTCACTTGAAAAAAAAAAAAACTATTTATTATGTGAGATTTCGTAACCATTTCGATATTTTATTAAGGATTCAGGATTTTTATTTGAATTTTGAGTAGTTAAAATATAACGAAAAAAAAAAAAAAAAAAACAACTTGGTTGTATGGCTTATTGTCTACCATACCTGTTTTTCTGTAATCTCCTTGTACTATTTTGTGGTTTACAATAAAGAATATTTGTATTGTATTGTATGGCCGCAACCTTTGTCCGATTTGATATCTTGACAGATAAAACAAATTTATCGGTTTTGTTTTGTTTCATGGCGCTCGTTGGTTGTTCCCGTTCGTTTTATTCAGAATATATTAGTTTTATTTCAGAGCTAGCTCGTATAAAAAGTTATGTATGCAACTGATCAGTGATCATAATTAGTCATTAAGAAACTCAAGCGCGTTACAGACTTGAAGCTGAAAGCCTCTTACGATATATTTCCGCCACTATTTGACAGAGTCCACACACTCAGCTAAAATGTAGGTATATAAATTTATCTTAAGGTGCCATGCTATAATATACGGCAACGAGTTAAACGAATATTACATATTTTGGTGTCGCTGTAGTGTGTGGTGCTCAGCTATGATATAATATATATTTCGATATCTTACGGTATATTAATATATATATTATAAGCTAAGTCTGCGACACGCTTAATGCTTGCCTTTTATGACATTTGGCTACGCCTTTTGTCATAAAAACTCGCACTATTGTCTATGCCTCTTATTATGAACCCGTTGCATAAATAACTGTTTAATGACTGTATCTTTTGATTGCGTTAATTAGCAATAGATTTTTTTCACAGCTTCAAGGGACTACAGGCATTGATATCAATTTCAGCATGCCACCTCCACGCGTTCCAGTGAAAAAGGGTCTTGACAGACAGACAGACGGACAACAAAGTAATAAGGGTCCTTTTTTCCCTTGAGGTGCGGAACTTAAAAATTTACTTAAATGGCTCTATCGTTTGGAACGCGAAGATTTCTTTCTGATCCTACATTCAATAAATACAGCTTCTTAGGCTGTTGCTATCGCATGGCGATTTCGACACATTGAATTTAAGCTCGAGAATTTATCTAAGTTTACCTATGACGATGCGAAAATCGAAAATTTGAGAATAATCTAGGTAGGGTAAATTTAAATTCCAAGCACCTGCAAATTCGGGGAGATTCAGGTCTCAATTCACATCAAAAATAAATAAATTAATGATCAGAGAATCTACTCCACTTTAATTAACTACATGTAAGAATATCTTGAGATTTTTGGTAAATCTTAGTTGCTTACCCTAGAATTTCTCAAATTTTGGGAAATGGGAGCACATAATTTAAATAATTGACAACATTTCATATTTTTCACACCTGGAAATTAATATAGGTATCGAAAGGGATTTCCTCCTGAACACACCACTATGTTTATAAAAAAATAATATTACTTGATATTTTAAATACAAGAGAATATAATAAAATTACCAATTCTACCAAAACTACGCAAGAATGAGTGTAATACCTTTGCCTTTTTCAAACAAACCACAAGCACAACAATAATTTGACTTGACACATATAATGTTTGACAATGTCAGATTTGACATCTTGGGTTTTGTTTTTTTTGATCGTGACAAGACAAAGGCAATTGATCCATCCTAGCGTAGTTTCGGAGTTACGTCCTTTTGGAATAAGTACCTTTTAATAAATTAATTACAAATCCTTATGAAAATTTAAAATCGTAGGTTTGCTCCTCTTTCAAAGTAGATTGCAGACAAATATTCAAATTATAGTCTCAAAAATATGAAATGTCAATTCTGGTATTTACTAAAAAGCATGTTGCCACAATGTGGAACGGCTTACGATTATGAAATTAGCACGAATAGTGTTTACTCCGTATACCTTAACCTTTAGTAGGAGGTCATTATCATCATCATCATCTCCAGTATTTACGTCTCACTGCTGGGCACAGGTTCAGACCAGATGACTAGAATGAGACTGCTTAGTTGAGCTACTTGGGCTATAGTTTTCAAGCAGAACGGGCCCAGTGCGGATTGGTTAGGTACTTCAGACTTAACACCAAACTTCAATGAATATTAACGATTTATCAACTATCGAGTTAGTAAATTCAAAAACTACCAACTTGATGTACCATACTACCAAATTTTCATTAAAGCGAATATGTACTTATACCGAGACCTCACGTGCTTTGCATCTAACTGAAATCCTTTCAGTTCATGCTTTAAGGGGTCCGTTTTTTTCTTTTGAAGTACGGAACACTAAAAAAATAATCACAACTTTATTTATTGAAAGCTTTTTATGAGCACGTTGGACCGGCGTCACATAACTTCAACTAATCTTTAAACTACGACATATTCATTCCAAATCGTAGGTGTGATGGCAGTTTTTGTTGCAAGAGTGATAATTGGACAAACAATTTTTATATGGGAGTGAAAGTAAAACTGCAAGAGATAGCTTAAATATTGTATAATTACTTACCTAAAACGACACGAGAATACCATTCAATGCAATGTCCAACAAATCCCATATATCAAATAACGTTGATGTCCTGATAAATGAAATGGGAACATTAAAAAAAAACTAAATGCACAATTTTGACGGTTCTACCTATTTACGTGGTCACTAAGTCGACTGCCCTCATAAAGGGTTAAATATTGTTTATTACGAATTAGGAAAAAAACACTCATTTTAGCGTTTTACATGTCCATAATGTTTTTTAATGTTATGATCCATTTTCATAAAAGTTAAAAAATGGTTCGTAAAACCCTTTTTCTTTACAGCTATGGCCGAGTCCAGAATGTCAAGTTGCTGGGTCGAACGGAGAACGCAAGCGCGCTCGCGGGCGGGAGCGCGATTAGTGGGTGCGGCATTTGTGCCACCGTGGCCTTTATGGACATTAAGTCTGCATCGAAGGCACATAACGCGGAGCACGTGTTGGACGACCGCACCCTTACCACTGAGTATTACGAGCCGGCCGCGATACCGACGGCGGCAGGCGCGCCCTCGGCCGGTTCGTCACCCGCCGGCTCCGGATACTCGGGTTCTTCGTCCTCCGTGAATTCAGCACCTAATCCAGCCTCCACATCGCGGTACCATCTCTCGTAAGTACAGCTCCTCATAATTCAAAGCGTTTATGTACCTGCATGTATCATTTCATGATCCGATCCGTACCATAAGAATGAATAATAACATAGTAGAACGGAATCTCTTTTGACCGAGTCCAAAACGCCGCCATTTATATACCTACTTCCCCCTTCACGTCGTTACACCCCTCTGTCATCCAGGCGTGTTGCTAGGGTCGCTTGCTGTTAAATATTAGGTACTTACGTCTAAAGATAATGTCACTAAGTTATAAGTTTTTCTTTACTTTGAAATCATTATTTTATTCTAGTTTTACAAAATATGAGATTTATAAATCATTACGTACCTACATAATTACAGACACTTCTAAATAAGAAGTGCCATACCAAATGAAGCCATTTAAGGTGATTTAAGTAAGTATTACTTACCTACAAATATAAAATAAAATACATAGACTTACGTAAAACTATTACAACCAAATTATGAACAACCAAACGCGCGTGCAGCGACGCTGGCCGTGACAGCCTGACTGAGTAGTATGTTTAACGAATACTCTAATATCGTGACCTTGAGCCCGTCCGGAGCGAGAGTTTCCGTTCTACTATGTTATTATTTATTCTTATGACCGTACTTTGAAGGCCTTTGAGCATCTTTCTATGAATATCATGTCAGTTTCATAAAAAAATTTTTTTTCGTCAAACGTGCAATTTTACCGTCATTTAACTTTGATTTATATTTAAAACACATAATATGCTTGCCTATAGAAATGAATTCAGAACGTACTTATGAATAATCATTATGACTGTGCATCACATGCAATATAACTGCATAATGTGCCGGTGAAATGGCACGTTTGACAAACAAAACAATAAAAACCTTAGCTTACAATTACGTACATGATAACTGACCCGAACAAATGAAGTAAATACATGCAGGTACTTTATCGCCCTCGATGTGACCCGCCTATTGACGGTTACGGTCACTTGTTTTATGTGTTCTTTGAACCCTGGCATCATAGAATCCACGAATGGACATCACTATAAATGCTTCTAATGCAATGTTGTGGTAATTTGAGCTTCAAAAGTGGCATGTCCTCTATGTCCTCGCACAAGTACCGGTGCCGCCGCCGCCTAGACAGTGCGCCGACGTTGGATCGCATTGAAGGATTGCAGTGAATTTACCTTGGATTGCAGTGCGGGATTTCCCGAGAAAAGTGACAAAGTGAAGTGTTATTAAATTGTGACAGTGTGTGCTAGTCGAAACATCAGCCTTATGTGGATTGCAGTGGAATATGGATTATTTCATTATCACTGTCACTGGCGGCGGCCCAAATTCGTTTTGTTATGCACCTTGTTATTAACTGTGTGTTTTAATGAAATTTAGGTTTTTATTAATACCACTTTTAACATGAAACTACTGTGAAATAAAAACGGATCACTCACGTATATAAGTCGAGTTTAGCCCGACATGTTTCGGACTAATTCGTAGTCCTTCCTCTGGGAGCGCACATGTCGGGCTAAACTCGACTTATATACGTGAGTGATCCGTTTTAATTTCACTATGTTTTATTAATACCATTTATATTTTGGCATTTTATACCCTACATGATAACTTTATGTCCTTTATCAAAGGTGAAGTAAGTTGCAAACTTTAATGCGCCTCTGAAACAGGCCGTAAGAGTATGGAGGTCCCGCTCTCACATTCCCGTTAAATCTCTATTATATGCTCTATGCGCCTCACTTCCTTTTTCTCTACAAGTGACTGACTTTACTCCAGGTGCATTTAAGTTTGACACGATCACGAATTGTATTCTAGTTGAAAATTTATGAAAATTTGGTGAATGAAGTGGGCATTAGATAGTTAAAAATGTGAACGTTTTTATGCATTATCTGCGGCATCACTACACATTCGTCGAAAGCCCACAAGCGCGTCACAGACTTTAAATACGATGGTGAATCGAATAGTTTTGAGCCTAACCTTTAAAATAAAGACTTGAGTTTTTATAACAATTTTATTTCTCTACATAGTCTCCAAAACGATTTTTACACTTTTGCCACCTTGCTTTTAACTTCATTATTCCTTGTAAAAAAAAGAATCTTCGAGGTGATCGAAATATTCAGTCACATTTTCTTGTACCTCAATATCGGTCGAAAATTTCCGTCCTGCCAAGTGTTTTTTTAGGTTCGGGAAAAGATGATTTTCAGAGGGGGCCAAGTCCGGCGAATAGGATGGATGCGGCAATAATTCAAACCCACAGTTATATGTATTTGTGCGATAGATTTCGCTGCAGTATGGACAGGAGCATTGTCTTGGTGAAACAACACTTTTTGAGATGTCATACCAGGTCTTTTCGTTTAAATTTTTTCACGCAGACGTTGTAAGAGGGTGAAATAGTAATCAGCATTTATGGTTTTACCCTTTTCGAGATAATCAAATATAATGACCCCTTTGCAATCCCAAAACACTGGAGCCATTACTTTCTTCGCTGATAAAATGGTCTTAGCTTTTTTAGTAAAATAATAATAATAATAATAATGTTTTATTTATTTGACATGATGACATGAAATGTATATTTCATCAATTTTTGTTATTTGACATTTGGAGACCATATACATCTCCAGTTTATGTATATGTATTATTATACTTATTATTTGACCGTGTAGGCGTTTTACACCTCTGCTGATTTTAAATTTAGTTTAAATTGACCCTAGAGACTATACATCTCTAAGCCATTTAGATTAAGTATTATATTATAGTATTAATTCTGGGACCCTATACATCCCTTTGTAATTTAAATTTTCACAGATATTTGACCTGGAGACCCTATACATCTCCTGCTCAATTAAAACGTGCCAGTAAAGTAAAGTGTTCTGGTTTTGCTGTTTTAATAATTACTTTTTACACTTGTTTCTAAAATGCGGTATTTTTTTTTTCTCTCTTGATCTTTTAATGACAGAGTGAGGTTTCTTTGTGTAGTTTGTCTGTGGTTGCGTATTGTAAGAGCTAATGTAACTTGTTTTTAGAAAAAATGACTTTGTGCCAAGTTTCTTGCGGCGCATTCTTCTTGGCAATCATGGTCTTTCCGAAAGCGCTGGTAGACTCAAAAAAAATGACGTGTAAAAGAGCATTCAACTGCCTATTTGCTGAATAAAATTTTGAATTTTGAATTTTGAATTTTAGGAGGTGCAGAACCAGAACCTGACCTTTTCCATTGTTTGGATTGCACTTTTGACTCCGGTGTATTGTGGTGGACCCAAGTCTCATCCATAGTTATGAAACGACCAAGAAAATCTTGTGGGTCGCATTGAAACAATCCTGTGACACTGCATGGCGAGTGCGTCTATTTTCAGCTGAAAGCAGTCTAGGTCTAGGCAGAGACCTTAGAAAATCCAAGATCCTTGGTGATTATGTTTTGTACTCGCTAATAGGAAATACCAATTGTGTCTGATATCTCTGCAACTTTCAACCGCCTATAATTCATAATCATATCTAGTATTTTTTTGACATTTTCGTCTGTTGAAGCTGTTATTGGTCTTCCTCACCTAGGTTCATCTTCAACTGCTTCTCTGCCCCGTTTAAAATCTACTACCCATCGTTTGACAGTGGCATATGATGGAGCGGATTCTCGTAAAGTCTGACACATATCTTAAAAAAATTGCTTTGGCGTTAAGCCTTTTTTAGGGTTCCGTACCTCAAAAGGAAAAAACGGAACCCTTATAGGATCACTTTCTTGTCCGTGTGTCTGTCTGTCTGTCTGTCAAGACCCTTTTTCTCTGGAACGCCCATGCGTTTTGTAGTACTCAAGCCTGCGGTCCCTTAAAGCCGTGAAAAAATCAACCTTCTGAGTCAACGCAATCAAAGGATACAGTAATTAAAAAATCCACTTCCGTACAAATTGCCGATTTCCAAAAACCTAAAGGGTACTTCCAGATGTCCTAGAAACTTTAAATTTGGTATGAAGGTAGCTCTTATAGCACAACCACTCGGAAAGGTCTCAAAATCTTAAAATTTTATGTCTGTCTGTAGATTTCACAGACCAATATAAGTTGACCCCACACTGCGTACATTTTGCTTAGGAGCAGGGCTCTGCTAACACTGGACTTCTTAAAACACTGGGGAAAAACGTTAAAATCTTTCTACGGAACCCTCGTGCGCGAGTCCGACTCGCACTTGGCCGGTTTTTGTAATTAATTTATAACAAAACGGTGCTCAATTTTATCCATTCTAAAGGAAACCGCGAACCTCGGTTAGTAATCTATACCTATAAAACAGTACCGTCACTGACTGACTGACTGACTGACTGACAGACAACGCACAGCCTGAACCACTGGACCTAGAGACTTGAAATTTGGCAGACATATACCTTGAGTATCCTAGAGGTGCACTAAGAAGGGATTTTTCGAAATTCCCACGGGATAGGCAACTAGCCCATTTTGAAATATTTCACGGGGGCAAAGCCGCGGGGCATAAGCTGGTTCGATTACAAAATTTACAATTGTGACAGAAGGAAAACAAAAGATAGGGCATTATGATAAAAAATATTGTAAGTCTTACGTGCCAGTATTATTTTTCTTTTTAATTTCATTGTCAACCTCAGGCTCAAAACTTTTCAATTCACCCACGTAGCTATAATCTATGCCTATAAAAGTCAAATGACAATGACTTGGGCCATCCGCAGTATAAAAATATTAGTAGAAAATTAGCAATTTGGGAGTCCATAGGAAGGGAGTTCCATCAAATAATCCGCGACGTGGACGCGACCCGTCCCGCCCGCGGTGTGGCGTCCACGCCGCGCTACGTCGCGCCTGTGCCCCGTCGGCGTCGACGTTCCGTCCCGCTCGCTATCCGGCGAAACCTTTACAGAAACTGAATATTCCATCAATTTCTACTGTATTTCGAATTTTTTGATCTATTGAACTGTGCATTAGGTATCTATCCAATGACGACACCGAAATACTTACCTTTTTTTGTATTTTTATAATTATTTTGTTTTTGCCTTCCATTCCACTTGCCACTCGGTGAGCTTTCTCGCCTCTTATACATATTATCACCACAGTATGTATAAGCTAAAGCAGTACAGAAACTACGTACAAACGTTCGAAATGACACACGCACACAGACAGAGTCTTTACAAGGCTAATAATAAGGAATAGCGGTGCTGTCAGTCGCGGGTGCCGGTTCGAGACGAATGGCGACTCTTTGTGTTTAAAACCTAATAGTTATTAGATAGGTGTTATAATTTAATGATGAATAATGGTAATAGCATAGTGACATACGAGGGGCGGCTGATAAGTAATCTCCTTGGTCAGAAATATATACAAAAATAATGCTGGCTGGTATGGATTTATATTCATTTGTTATTCTATTTTCAAAATGTATTACATTCATTTGTTTATTGCATCACGTTTATTTGTCTCCTACAATTGTTTCAAACATGTCGGTAGAAAAAGTGAAAATGGATAAAATCGAGCAGCGTGCGGTGATTAAGTTTTTGACTAAAGAAGGGACTACGCCTTCGGAGATCAGACAGCGTATGTTACGTGTGTCTGGCAGTTCGTGTTCTTCCGAATTTGTTATAAAGTTTTGGTTAAAGCAGTTTAAGTTAGGTCGTGAGAGCCTGGAAGATGATCCTCGTAGCGGAAGACCAGTTTCGGCCGTCACCGATGAAAATGTAGCCAGGGTGAAAAAAATTATATTAGAGGACCGACGAGTGAAGCAGTGGGAGATAGCTAGAGATGTGGGCGTCAGTAAAGAGCGAGTCAATGAAATAATTCATGAGCATTTGAACATATCCAAGGTTAGTGCACGTTGGGTCCCCAGAATGTTGACTGCATTTGACATGGAGAGGCGTGTCAAATGTTGCGAAGAGTTTTTGGAAATTTAAGGATGAGAAGCCGCCTCGGAAATTCAAGGTCTGTCCATCGGCAGGTAAACTTATGGCTACAATCTTTTGGGACACAGAAGGGATTTTGCTCATAGATTATTTACCGAAGAAAACTACAATGAATGCTGATTATTACTCAAACTTACTATATCAACTAAGAGAGACAATAAAAGAAAAACGGCGAGGTGAACTAAGCAAAGGAATTCTGATTTTGCACGATAACGCACCAGTGCATACCGCCCGCACAACGAAGCTAGCAATTAAAGACAATGGCTTCGAAACCATTGACCACCCCCCTTATAGTCCAGATTTAGCCCCCTGTGACTATTTTCTGTTTAGACTTCTCAAGAAAGACCTCAGGGGACGAAGGTTTATGACCGATGACGAAATGAAGGCTGCGGTTACTAACTTTTTTGACGACAAACCGAAAGATTTTTTTTAATGGTTTTTAATTCAATATTTGAAAAATTTAATAAGTGCATTTTACTAGCAGGGGACTATATAGAAAAAAAAAAAAAAAAAAAATTGCCACGACAGTCTTTTGTTTCATTGTTAGGTAGATTACTTTTCAGCCGCCCCTCGTAACTTATTTACTTTTTATTAATTTAATTCGAATTGTAATCAGTGGAATAAAAAAAAAACAATCTAAGATTGCGGATTGGGATTGGGATTGGGTTTGTAATTTTTGTTAGTAAAATGATCATAAGGGTGACGATTTCATGTAATTTGGCAGCGGTGGGCTCGAATTTGACATTATTTTTTGATTCAAGATGGCGGATGACAGTTTGGCATTTTTAAATAACTAACGAAAACAAAGTTTTCTTAAAATGTTGATGATTATTTAATTACACAATTTTTTTGTAAAGTAGTCAGTCAATTCATTCGATTATTTGATAATTATAAAACCCAAATTAACATTTTAGTAAATAATAAATAAAAACCCATTAATTTTATAATAGTTAATTAAGAGTGACAACCCTAATGTTCTAATGAAAACTAGCTAGTTATCTCAAAAAGGCCTAAATAGCTGAGATATAGAGCTAACTACACAAAAACATTATCAATTTTACAAAAAATAAGAGGATAACCCTAACGCTCAATTGGCGCTTACGTCATCAACTCAACAATATATATATATAAAATATATACTGTCTGTGAGCTGTACAGACCTTGCGAGCTTATTATTATAATTTGTTAATTTCCAATTAACTAATCGACAAAAAAAATTATTATGATTATCGAACCTGTTTACAAAATTTCACACTGTAGATGAGAACAGCTGGATAGACATACGAAAGCATTTTTGTCCAATCTGAAACGTTGACGCTTAGCTCGCTCTATTAATAAAGAACGACTGTTATTTTGTGTTCGTAAATTAGCAGGTCATTGTTATCATGTGATTACTTGTTATTTTGTGGACATGAATTAGCAGACTGGTAAAGATGGTGAAATAGGGGCCTGGATAATGTACGACTACTAACCTGCTAATCCATGTCAGACGTAGATGGTATATTCCCTTGAAGTTTGACATGTCAGTCTAATGACAGTTAATGAGTGAAGGCCTGCGTGGCCTATCTTTACCTTTAATATCGATGTTTTTTAACCGACTTCAAAAAGGAGGAGTTTCTACGTTTCACTGTGTGTACGTTTTATTACCTTCTTTAGTAATTCATTTTATCGCTGCACGCTGCTCAATTTTAGTCAATTAACTTTTGTCTAGCGACATGTTGTAAACGGGCATTTTGAGAAAACTGTGTACCCTTAACTTTTTTTAATAACCTAATAAATTTTGGATTAGGTCTGCTCAGAATCACGAGGACTATCTATTTAAATAATAAAAAAAGTGTCCCTAATTTTTTTGTCAGTTTTGTGACGCGTTTTTAAATACATTCTATATGGGCCGTCACAAAACTGACAAATAAATTTTCTATGGAAAAATTTAGGACACTTTTGGAAAAAAGGGTACACAGTTTTTTGAAAATGCCCAAACATTCAATCGCCAAAAACAAATGGAAAGCAACATACGAATTAATATCCCCCTGCCACCCTACGTATGTTTATCCGTTGTCTAGTACCAATAGTACAGGCTTTGCCTAGTGGGACTAGGTCAATTGGTGTCAATCCCATGATATTTATTTATTTATAATTTTTTTTTACGACACATTCTTTATAAATGAAATTAACTCCGTTATTTCTTTTTTTTAATATGTTTTTGGATCCACCCAGATCGTGTTTTGATAAGGCAACACGTAGATTAAATTGTGCAAGACTATCGTCCTCTGAAGAACTATCAATCAAACCTAATGCAGTTATAATCGTTAATCCATATTTAACTAGAAAACACTGTACCTACGTATTGAAATCGTGCGCTCGCTAGGATAGGACGGCAACGAGTTTAAATGAATATATTTTGGTGTCTTTGTAGTGTGTGGTGCTCAGCTCAACTATAATATAATATGTATTTCGGCATCTTACGGTATGTTCATATTTTATTATAGCTAAGTCTGTGACGCGCTTAAGGTCCTACTTTTGCGAGTTTTTGACGTCCTGATCCGTCATCCTGTTGTAATCATTAATCAAAGCTACTTTGTCGTATTGCTATTGTTAAATTGAGAAGTATTTATGACCGGAAAATAGTTATTTATGATACAAGTGCGGAAAGTAGGCAATTCCCAACTAGTGCCGGCGATCTTAAATACGAGCGTAAGCGAGTGTTTTAAACCGATACGAGTTGGAAATTGCCTTCCGCACGTATGTCATGCAACGTTTTACAATGCATTAAGCGAGGAAACAAAAAATGTACTAAGTGACCAATAAAACTCGAAACAATTACCTACCACAAGACTTAAAGTAAATGAGCAGTATGACAAAATAATCTCAAATAATTTTTGTAGGCCTTAAATTATTTTGAAACTTTCGACAATATTTATTTACATTTTTAAATTTTAAATCTTCAAAATTAAAAATTATTACGTTCCTGACTCCTAATTTTTATTCTATAGACCGTGGTCGACCGTTACCAATTGTTTGACAAAATTAAAAAGTGTAATAAGTTTGGACCATTAATTCGCGGGAACTCTATGATGAGCTAAGAGTGCAGATTATACTTATCTGTGGCGCGCCGCGGCGCGCGCATTGCGAGGTCCGAATAATCCGAATTAAACTTGCTCAACTATGTTAACCATGATTGTGTTTTTATTCTAAGACCCTATAATAAAAAAAAAAAACTGTTTCACATACGTCTGTCAAGGACGATAAAACTAAGAGGACTGCCAATGGCTATACAATGTCGCGTTCCTGTAAAATAATGAGCCTGCTGTAGCTAGTTTCACTATAGATAGAGGTCTCTGTACCATTAATTTTGCTTGACACTTAGACCTCTGGCTAACACAATAGTGCCATCTATGAACTGAAAGAAAAAAACTGATTTAGATGGCGCTATTGTGTTAGCCAGAGGTCTAAATGTCATACCAAATGAATGGTACAGAGACCCCTCCGTAGTAAAACTAGCTACAGCAGGCTTATTATTTCAAAGGAACGCGACATCGTGACACTGGCAGTCCTCTTGGTTTTATGGTCCTTGCTTCTGTTTTATATTTTAACTATAATAAATCTCTAATTATTAACTTAGTTTCTTCAAATGTTTTATTATTTGCGCAAAGCTGAATTATTAAGTCACACCTCTTTGGTATCATTCTGTTAAATATTAGTTTGGACACAACTTTTTGACATTTAGCAAATTAAAAAACTGCTTTTTCACACACGCGTGGAAAAAGATGTCCATATAATTTTTCCGCACACTTGTGAATTCGTGCTTAAAACACTAACTTTCTATGAACATGTTGACCCACATCAAAGTGCACTTTCCGAGCAAGTGCATTGTAAAAGATTTATTTTTGCCTGACCTGTGAAAATAGTTATTTATGCAACGGGTACACACTAACAACCATTTAGACACGTGCGCGAGTTTATAAACGTAACAAAAAGAAATTATCGCGACTAAAAATCAAGAAATGAAATTATTGAACTTGACAATGTAAACATGTCAGCATAGTATGGATCGGCATTTTTTCCATGATTGTAATTAAATTATTATTACACCTAGCATTTTTGGTTGTAATTTGTATTTTTACGTTAAAAGAATAGATTTGTATGAGTTCCAAAAATAAAAGTTAATACGTACAACCTATTAATGTTAGTGTTTTTCACTTTTCATTCTCTTAAAGTTATTTATGCTGGGTGTAAGCTGCATATAGTAAAATCTGAACATCCACCACACACACTTGACACGCTATGGAATCTCTCAGAATACATTTGATATTTAATAGATATCAAATGTATTTTGATATTTAGTAGTTTGTAGGTATTCTAAGACTTAGGCAATCAGACCAACGGCGTGGCTGTAAATATGATCATGGGTGGTGATTTCATGCAATTTGGCTGCGGTGAGTTCGAATTTGACATTATTTTCAATCCAAGATAGCGGATGACAGTTTGTCATTTTAGACGCAAAAAAATTAGGCAGCTGTTTAAATTACTTGCAATCGAAGTAAAAAAGTCTTATCCATATTATGCAAACAATTTTGTGATCCGTCTTCGCGCGCTGTCAATGGTGAGTATGGGTAGATGCGGGGCCCCGCGCGTCAGGCGACCGTCGGTTGTTTATTTCACCCCATTTCAACATTCCATCCTCGCCCGAGCTTATTACACTTTAACTAGGTACATATCGGACGGTGAAGTACCTGAAGTGCGTTTTTTATGGTCAACCAAAAAAGAAATCTTCATTATTATCTAGTTTTTAGGGTTCCTTAAAAAAAATGGCCAAAACGGAACCTTTATACTTTCGTCATGTCCGTCTGTCTGTCTGTCCGCGGCTTAGCTCAGAGACTATTGGTACTAGAAAGCTGTAATTTGGCATAAATATACATATTAAAAATAAAAAATACAGAATAATTGCAACAGATAAAAAAACTATCACTGGTCAACATGGGGTTCACCCCACGATCGAACAAAAGACTTCCCCGTACGAAGTAGACAATTACGCAATCTTAGATAAAGTCTTTTGTTTTTACCATTTATGTTTTCTAAATAAAAAAACAAATGTGTAAGGACACTTTTGCACACACTTTATTTTAAATTAGCTTTGCAATTAAATGATTAATCGATAAATTAATAAATTTCATTGGTTAATCAATAGGCTAGTGTCATATCACAAATAATGAAAAATATATGTATTTCATATAGTATTAAGCCTAGCGAACCTAAACATATCGATTTTAAAACACAAATTAGAAAATTGTCGTGAAAACTCAATTTAAAAATGTATTTTTTAAGAGGCTTCCTTGAGAGGATGACCTTGAACGCTTCGCTCCTTCCTCACCCCACCTCACTTCTACTAAACAACTTCGTTTTAGTGACGACATCCATTAAATATCGGTCTAACTTCATTTTACACAGTGTTATCACAAATAACGCGTCTTTTGCGAAAAAAAAAATAATCGTTCAGAATTCGCATCGAATACGTCAATTACTTATTTAAAAATTTTAAAACATTATAAATAAAGGCCTGATGCCCAGCAGTGGGACGTAAATACGCCGATGATGATGATGGTCATGATAATGATGATTATAAAAAGGTGTTTTAATAATGTTAAACATAAAAATCATAGCCTATTAAATTCTTTATACATTGGTGTATGTCACAAGTCAAAAGTAAATTATGCCTTTATGATGTAGTAACAGAATATTAATTGCAACTTGACTTAGTTGCGGTGCAGATATCATAAGTATGAAATGGGAAAAAAAAATGGAACATAGAAAAACAAGTTAAGATGTTATAGATACTTAATGTATTTGTATATTTTGTTTTTATCGTTCAAATAATTTACAGAATGGCTCTAAAAAGCAGCCATTTCAGCGTCTGGGTCAGGGAAGCGCCTTAACCTGTAATTTGAAACCTCAAAAACGTTCCAACTGTTCCGAGCCGTTCCGAGCTTGTCCCGAAACTTCCGATTGCTTCCGAGCCATGACCATGGAGTCTTCGTGACGTCATAGAATTGGTAAACAAAAAGAAGTGCATGTTCCTTGTTGGTAAAATACGGAAATCTTTCTTTTTAATAATTCATCGCATAGGTAAAGGAACCAAGGTCCATACAGCCATGTCTAATAGTTTTTTGTAAATTAAAGTCCCGTCACAGTCATGAAAATTCAATAACTTAATGGACGAATGATTTAGTTCTATCGTGCACTCTGTATTACCGCTAATAAACATGAATTAAATGCCTAATTTCTTTGTACTGAGTTAAGACAAACGACATAAAGTTCACAAAAATGTTTAATAGTATAAAGATCAGGTGTCAAAACTATGAGTTGACTATCGACCGTAGTTAATATCGATAAAATGTATCATAAATCGATAAAACATAACATTGTGTGAGGGCCTGGTCTGTCCAGAGTTACCCTCCTACGGTCGACTACGCCTCCGGTCTAAGCACAGTCTTCAATGTGCCTGGTGTCTTACGTTTAGCATGTAACCGGTCCGGGCTTTATTAATTGTTATTTAGGGTTGCCGTACGCAGATGCCCTAAGCATGACACCAGCCGGACGCGGGGGCAAAGCCCGCGAGGACCTCCACTTTCCCCATAGTCCTAGCCTCGTAGCTCCAACTCGTAATCGACCGTAGTTACAATGACTAGCCTGTGTGCTACCAATACACACTGTGATGAGGACCCGGGCTCCCCGTTCAATGTCCTTGACTACCAATGTATCTTGTACTGCAAGATTGGACTCCATGTTTGTGGAAAGTGTTCAGCTCAGACCCACCGTCGAGCTACCTTTCGCGTCGCGCTCTAGAGTCAAGTGTGCCAACATTACATTAACATTAAGCATAGGTAAACTAAAAGCAGTATTGCTAGTGCACAAATAGACAGACATTTAAAAGTATGAGGACACACTTACCGATAGGTTTGCGACTACTCGCGCCTTGCGCGACAGATTCCTTTTAGCAAGTTTTAGCCAGATGTTGCATAGATTTGTTTCATTGGGTACTCTGATCCGTAACTTTCCTGAAGTCTTAATTGAAGTATTTTTTGCGTTCTAGCACGATGCATTAATAATATTATTTTTTTGTGCAAACTATTACAAATAATGGTTTTTAACACAAACTCACCATTTGTTTTATTCTCACTTTGTAAATTAGTATTTTTTTTACCCGAATGCGAAACGCAAAGGAGGGTAATGTGTTTAACAACCTATGTATGTATGCATGTTTGTTCCTTTGTGGCACTCTAGAGACCGAATGCGTAGGCCTATTTTAATGATTCTTACGTCAATCGATTCATATTAATTTTGCTAGTGTCACTAAAGACATGGCAGTAATTTAAATCCAATATGGCGACCACCAGACGCCATATTGTGAAAAATAAAAAAATTAAGTCGACAAACTATATCAAGTGGGGTATCAATGAATAGGTATTTGAAAATCAACTTTAGGTTTCTTTAATATTTTTTTTATTTTGAGTGACCGTTTAGGATCTAATAACTGTTTAAAGTTAGTTCGCAAGATTTTCAGTTTATATGACTAAAAAGCTTTAAATAAAACAAAAAACCCGACTGCAAAAACCATTAACTAAAAAGAGAAAAACTAGCTCATTATAAAAGTAGTTTATACATAGGTAGCTTGAATATTATTAGGAGTGCAGGCGGGGGCAAACATAAATGACGAAACAGCAGCTGTAACATGCCCCCTTTTGCACTCCTTCTAATATTCAAGCTACCTATGTATAAACTACTTATAATGAGCTAGTTTTTCTCTTTTTTAAAAGACTTCATAAAAA
Organism: Clepsis dumicolana; assembly: GCA_963691665.1. NCBI lineage: Eukaryota > Metazoa > Arthropoda > Insecta > Lepidoptera > Tortricidae > Clepsis > Clepsis dumicolana. The sequence continues at coordinate 6,854,594 of OY829519.1, forward strand.
GAAGGAGGTTCTATATTCCACTGTGTTTTTTTTATTATTTCTGTTCATCGATTACTCCGTCAATTGTAAACAGATTTTCAATTTTTTATTTTATTTGAAAGGGTATACTCCTGAGGTGGTCCCATTGTCACCAAGTCATGATCTGATGATGGGATCCCAGGGAAATCGAGGGCAACCCTCAAATTTTATAGGCACGTACTATGTGTTTCGTATATTTTCTAAGGTTATTCAAGTATTTGCGTCTGGTAGTCATCATCTCATGATGATGAGCTGATGATGGAAGGTACAACTCCTTAGCGGTTAGGAGTTGGAGGATAATTCTGAAAATGTTAAATCATTATTCGAAAGGGCAACCCTCAAATTTTATAGGCACGTATCATGTGTTGCATATATTTTCTAAGGCTATTCAAGTATTTGCGTCCGGTAGTCATCATCTTATGTTGATAAGCTGATGATGGAAGGTACAACTCCTTAACGGTTAGGAGTTGGAGGATAATTCTGAAAATGTTAAATCAACGTAAAATTGTGAAATAAAAATCTTTTAACAAAAAACTAAAACCGCCTTCAAAAAAAAACCTTAGAAAAAAAAACGTAAAATAATCCTCTAAAATAGTGATAAATAAATAAATAAAATAAAATAAAATGCGTTTATTTCGGACAACAGAAACTAAAGCCTAAAGTTTTATGGCCTAGCACTAAGCAGCAGAAATATGAAGTCGGTGCTTCATTCAAAGAATATTCCGCTCGCACCGCACCGACTTCATATTTCTGCTGCTTAGTGCTAGGCGATAAAACTTTAGGCTTTAGTTTCTGTTGTCCGAAATAAACGCATTTTATTTTATTTTATTTATTTATCATTATTTTAGAGGATTATTTTACGTTTTTTTTTTTCTAAGGTTTTTTTAGTTAATGGTTTTTGCAGTCGGGTTTTTAGTTTTTAAATAATTTTGTTTTTTGGATGTGACGTCACGACACGGACACTACACAGATAATCTATAGAAAATCATGGCCGGCAGCGTTTTCGTGTGTTCATGAGAAGTTCATTTTAAAATTAAGTTTTTGTAGTGTTTTAAGTCCCACAGTTTTTTTTACGGTCTAAAAGAACAATAATTAACAATTTTAGCCACTTTAAAAAAAGAGAGTAGAATAGCATATTAATGGCTGTGTTAATTATAAAGAAATAGATTTGGTTGCTTGCACCGTATGTTTAAGGTTAATTTTTTTATGACAACTTTTGGTACCATACCAACAAAAATTTTTTTCTAAAAACTTGATTTAAAAAAAATCTTTTACAATACAATACAATACAATAACTCTTTATTGAACACCACATAACAGTCAAAACAAGAAATAAGGCACAAAGAAAATACATATTGGACTAAGACATAGGCTTCCAACTATTCCTAATAGTACCCTGTATCACCTCTTAAAGTTCCTACATGGTTATACCAAACACCCTGTTAATTATGGTTTGTCATATTACTATTATGTATATTTCCGGCATGTAGAGGGCGTTCCTTTTCTGTGTGATTAATTAAACCGATAAAAATATCTCCGTGTCGCCTTTAATAAGTTGTGGAGTTATGTGAATGTATATTTTGAAATCTTAAAATACTGATGGAATTTTCTTAAGGGACTCCCCTGAGCCAGACGCTGAAATGGCTGCTTTTTAGAGCCATTCTGTACATTATTTAAACGATAAAAACAAAATATACAAATACATTAAGTATCTATAACATCTTAACTTGTTTTTCTATGTTCCATATTTTTTTTTTCCCATTTCATACTTATGATATCTGCACCGCAACTAAGTCAAGTTGCAATTAATATTCTGTTACTACATCATAAAGGCATAATTTACTTCCAGGTCAAATATCTGTGAATATTGGAATTACAAAGGGATGTATATTCCCAGAATTAATAATTAATTGGGCAGTCGGGTAATAAAAATAGAAAAAATAAAAAGCATGATGTGCATATCAAGATCCTCTGGGATTTTAAATTAATGTATATAAATAAGCCCAAATGGGTTGAATATAAGATAAGTATACGTTTAATTTATTTTACGTGGAATAATGTCCTGCTCATCCATGTCAAACGACTGAACTGATGGCAGAGAAGTTTCGAGGTGAACATGAACATGTACGTTTACATAAGTTACATAATTATAGCTTCGTCGGTGGAGACGGATGCGCAACTCAGCCCTCCGACTACGAAGTGTGAAATTGGAACTTCGTATCTTGCCGTCCCTCTCAAGCTAATATTGTTTAACACGAGTGATAAAAACCACAAGAAAACACAAATTTAGAGAAAACCAAATGTTATCGATTCACCATTTAATTCAGAGTGACATAGAAAACTGTTAAAATACAAATTCAAATTATATGTCATCAAATCGCACTGTAGAGGTTTCTAACATCCTCCCACCTTTGGGGCGAAGACCCAAAACCTTCTATCTTCACAGTACCTCGTCAGGTTGCACTTCAAGCGGGTACAGACGTTGATATGCGCGGGTGTACTCGCCGTCGGCTGTGCGTACTCTCGCTACTCTAGCATTTCCATCTTTGCCAGTATACACTTCTAAGATAACTCCCAAAGGCCACTTTATACGCTTCGCATCCATTTCTACCAATACGACATCGCCTACCTTTATATTAGAGTCCCTCTCCTTGCCCTTCTGTATGAGCATCCCCAAGTACTCGTTCCTAAAACGCTCCCGTAGATCTCCTCTTAGCTTATGCAGATATCTTAACCGCCTATTCAACGAATCATGGTCGAGCTGGTCTAAATCTGGAGTCTCGCTGGCAGGAAGCCCTTGCACGAAGCAGGCTGGCGTCAGAGGCATCAAGTTGTCTGTGTTATCCGCGATGTAGGTCAGAGGTCTTGAATTCATCAAGGCTTCACAATCGCAGAGTATGGTTGACAGTTCTTCAAATGTGACTGTCTTCTGTCCCAAGTTGCGTCGGAGAAGTTCTTTAAGCGATCGGATCAAACGCTCCCACCAACCTCCCCACCACGGTGCAGCGGGTGGATTGAACTTCCACTTTATGCTTCGTACACTGGAGTAAGCTGCTATCTCTTCCCAATTCAATGATTTTAACAGATTATCAGCTCCGTGGAAGTTAGTGCCATTATCCGTGTAAATTGTGTCGACTCTTCCACGTCTTGCGATAAACCGTCGTAACGCCATGAGAAAGGCTTCAGTTGACAGTGATTTTGTTAATTCCAGGTGCACGGCTCGGTATACTGCACAAGTAAATAAAATAATCCACACCTTCCCTCCCGACCGCAGAAAGAGAGGACCAGCCAGGTCAATACCTGTTACTTCAAAGGCAGCAGCAGGTTTTATTCTGTCCGGAGGCAAAGGCGGTAATGGTGTGTCAGCATGTTTCACCGATTGTCGCTTGCAGGTTACGCATTTTGATATGGTCGAACTGACAAGTCGTCTTACACCAGTAATCCAATAATTCTCCCTGAGTACTGTCATTAGAATACCAGGGCCGGCGTGGTGCAACATGTGGTGTTTCGAGGCTACTAGTCTTTTGATTATCAGATGCTTTCCAGGCAGAAATATCGGACAGACGAAATTTGCGGGCTCATCACTAAGTACAAGCTTTGTACGAACTCTTAATAAGCCTTCCTCATCTTTGACTATTTGCAGGTTCTTTGTCTTTTTTGTGTCTTCTGCCATCACTTCAGCCTGAACCATCTTTAAAAGTTTCTTCTCAGCGCTCCGAAACTCTTCACAGGTCAGTTCACCTCCTCGTTTATTCGTATTCTTGCAGTTGTACGCAAATCTTAATATCCAGCCAACTGTTCTCACTATCATGGTAAACTTGGAAAAGTAAGTTAGTCTGGATAGGATCGTACTAATATCTGCCGTGGTATTAGCAAGTACAACTTTCTTCCTTTCTTTGTTGACTTCTTGCTCATTAACTTTTAATTGAGACATAGGCCATTCACTTTCTTCTGCTTTCAGCCAAGTCGGTCCCTCCCACCATTTACTCTTTAGCAGATGTTTAGCGTTACAACCTCTTGAAGGTAAGTCGGCAGGATTCATTGAGCCTGGTAGGTGATGCCAATCTTCTACGTTAGTATGTTGACGTATCTCCTTCACTCTATTTTTGACAAAAATGTTCCAGTCTCCCTCAGTCGTAATCCAGGTGAATGCTACGCTTGCGTCCGTCCAGAAGTAGACTCGACAGTTTGACAGTTCCAACGCTTCTTGGACTTGAATATACAAGCGTGTCGCAATTAAGTTTGCCATTAATTCTAAGCGCGGTATGCTGACTTCACGGACTGGTGCGACGCGTGATTTCGCTTGGACCAAATGCACAGAGACTTCTCTTTGAAGTTCGCTTCGCAGGAAAATGGCAGTCGCGAATGACACCTTGCTCGCATCACTGAAGACGTGCAGACTGTTATTACATTTGTTTATTGTTGCAGAGGTAAGTCGACGAGGAATACGGCAATCCTTAAGCAAGTGAATATGTTTAGACCAATCGAGGTATTCCTTTTGTAAGTTAATCGGCAGTTCTGTATCCCAACCTAGCTTTAAATTCCAAGTTTTTTGGAGAATTCGTTTGGGCACGATGGTAACTGGGCAAGCCAAACCGACCGGGTCAAAAACTTTTTGGGTTATTGACAACAAACTCCTTTTTGTAATGTTTTCTTGTAACGTTATGTTATGAACGAAATTGACATTACAGTACAATTGATCTCTTTTCAGATCCCATATAAGGCCGAGTACTGACAGGCTATCTTCTTCTGACGTCATCTCTTTATTAGTCATGGGAGCTGTGACCCAACCTCGTAAGTCAAATTTCGCCTCCAACATTACTCCTTTCGCCTCTTCTATGAAGATTTGTGCTTCTTGCTCACTTTCTAGGCTTGTGACGCAATTATCAACATAGAAAGAGTTCTTGAGACGCTCAGCCGTGTCCTTGTATTCTTCAGTGTACTTTTCTAAATGGTAATTTATAGTCGCACCCAAAAGAAACGGACTAGACGTTACGCCAAACACCACACGACAATGGCGGTAGGTTATCAAGTCTTTTCTTTCATTATTCTTCCACCACAGAAATGACAGATAGCGTCTGTCTTCAACATTCAGTGATATCTGAAGAAAAGCTTTCTTAATGTCGGACGTTATCCCAATCGCATGTTTTCTAAATTTGATCAATAGTTTCGGAATGAGTTCAAGACAATTTATTCCTTTTTCTAGGAACGAGTTGAGTGAATTCCCATTACGATCTCGAGCAGACGCGTCAAACACTGGACGGACTCTCGTGGTCAGGCTGGAGCTCTTGATGACAGCGTGATGTGACAGGTAGTGCTTTGGTCTGTCTGTGTCATTGACCTCTTCAATTATGCCCTCCTTCAACCAATCTTCAAAGACTTGACGGTAGTTATCAAACTCGTTCAGCTTTAGAAGTCTCTGTGTTGTTGACATCAATCTTCGTTCAGCTAACTGTTTGTTGTCAAGAAGCTCTCCATGATTTGGTTTCCACGGTAAGTCTACTTCGTACCGTCCTTCCGTGTTAATCTTGATCGAGTTTCTGAACTGGTCCATTATAATAGAGTCAGACTTAGTCTTGCTTGCAACTTCCGCCGGGTCTCGTATTCCGAGAGTTTCTAAGTCCCAAAGCTCCGATAATTGCAAATTAGCCGATACTACGTTCGTCATTACACTGCATGCGTTCATAATCGGTCCTTGAAGAGTCCATCCAAATTTATTTCTCATTGCCACGAGGTTATTGTTCAGACGTATGAAACTGTCAGTGAGCAAGGAGCCTGCATAGTCTGCGCCGATTAGCAACCCAATGGTTGGCGTAGCCTCTTCGCCGACGTCGCTCAACGTGATGTTATGTTTCTTCAACTCTTGAAACAATCCATGGTTTATGTTCAATCGAGGTATGTAGCCGCAAATCGTGGATTTGTCAAGCGCCGTAATCTTGCATTGAAACTCGTTATCTAGGCTCGCGACAGTGAACTCGTAGCAGTTGAACGACTGTTTCTTAGTTTCAATCCCGCCGAAGAGACAGTGTGACAGGGTTTCTGTGCCGACAGGTTTAAGACCTAAATCCACAATAATATCACGACGTAAATACGACCTCTGTGCGCCCGTATCAATAAATGACCGTACTCGTATGCATTTATTATCACTTATAATATTTACCATAAATGTTTGCAACAGTGTAGTACTAGCCTTATTTTGGGCTATATTGTTATTCGAATTTGACGTTCCGACTTTGAAAGTTTTAACGTTTTCATTTTGAATTGACGTTTTTATGTCAGGGCACATTAATACAGCATGACGTTTGGAACAGAAAAGGCATTTCGAGAAATTTTTGCACTTTTTCGAATTATGTCCCGTCTTTAGACAAATAAAACAAGCTCCCTTTTTATTTAACGCTTCTCTCCGAGCTTCATATGACATCTTGTTAGCCTTGTAGCACTCGAAGCTGTTGTGCGATGCCTTTTCACACCAAACGCAAGAAATCTTCTTACCTGCATCTTCCGTAGACACCAGGCATGCCGCGGTCGGTTGTGAAGAAACGCTAGGTAAACTGTCACCCGATGCTATTCCGCTGCGAGCTAGCTGGATGCGCTCCTCCGCCTCCGCTTCGCGTTTCAGGAACTGCATGAGCCGGTCGAGATGCTCGTCGCCCTTCTCCTCGTGTACTTGAGACCTCTCCCACGCTCTTAACACAGATTCGGGCAAGGCGGACTCAACTAAAGGAAACAATAAAGCGGCGTATTTATCTATAGTGACACCTAAACTTTGAAGTGCTAGTAACTGCGTATTTAATTTATCATATAAGTGGCCTAATTTATAGGAGGTATTACCTTTTGCTTGCGCTAGTACAAGGTTAAGAAGTTCCCTTACGTAGATGTCGATTAGCATGTCATCACGCGCAAACCTGGACTTCAACTGTTCAATAGCCTTCTTGTAATTCGCTCCTGATGGAGGAAAGCTATCGACGAGTTCTCTTGCCGGAGTATCTGGAACAGTGCATTGGTATAAATACTGAAACTTATCTCCGTCGTCCATCGTGTCGTCGCTGTCGATTTTCTGAAATTGACACCAAAAACCAATCCAATTTTTCGTGTTTCCGTCGAACTTTCGTAGCTCAAATTTAGGTAGCCGGAACCGTCTCGACTGACACGCTGAGCCGCATGTCGATTTCTCACAATCATGCCGAGAGTTCATACTCCTCACTGTATTATTTGATATATCACTGTCGTTAGATTTATGTGACCTTTTTATGCGTTCGTCGTTCCGGATAGCATTATCGTATTGCACTTTCATGCGCTCCCAGTCAGATTGATAGTTATCACTGGTCAAACAATCCTCGAAATACTGCTCTTCGGACATATCTTCTGTGCTTAGCCATTGTTCTTTTATACGCGCATCGACGTTGAACAAGGTTTCTGCTCGCAGTTGTAGTTTTCCGAAGGCGGCAGTGACTTCATCAATATGCGACTCTATATTGGCTTTAAAATCGTCTTTGGCTTTCGTGAAAAGTCTCCGAGCGATACTTCGCTCTTTTCTTAGGATTTCCATACTAGTTAACGGTCGCCAAATGATAAAAACCACAAGAAAACACAAATTTAGAGAAAACCAAATGTTATCGATTCACCATTTAATTCAGAGTGACATAGAAAACTGTTAAAATACAAATTCAAATTATATGTCATCAAATCGCACTGTAGAGGTTTCTAACAACGAGAGTGAGCGGTACGATACGATACGAAATTCGATTTTTGAATTTCGTAGTTTAAGGGCAGTGCGTAGTGCGTACACTATTTGAGTACAAAATGTTTATAAACTTTGTTTTGATTGGACCTTGGACACCATCTAAGGTCGAAGTGCTCGTCAAAACAAACCTAACGAGCCCAAGCTCGATGGTATTACATTAATAAACTATCGAGTTCCTATGGCCACCTTCCTACTCCATCATCAGACCTTGAACACCATCTACGGTCGAAGTGCTCGTCATAACAAACCTAACGAGCCCATAGTCGATGGTATTACATTAGTAAACTATCGAGTTCCTATGGCCACCGTCCTGCTTCATCATCAGACCTTGGACACCATCTACGGTCGAAGTGCTCGTCAAAACAAATCTAACCAGCCCAAGTTCGATGGTATTACATTAGTAAACTATCGAGTTCCTATGGCCACCTTCCTGCTCCGTCATCAGACCTTGGACACCATCTACGGTCGAAGTGCTTGTCAAAACAAATCTAACGAGCCCAAGCTCGATGGTATTACATTAGTAAACTATCGAGTTCCTATGGCCACGTTCCTACTCCATCATCAGACCTTGAACACCATCTACGGTCGAAGTGCTCGTCATAACAAACCTAACGAGCCCAAACTCGATGGTATTACATTAGTGAACTATCGAGTTCCTATGGCCACCGTCCTGCTTCAGCATCAGACCTTGGACACCATCTACGGTCGAAGTGCTCGTCAAAACAAATCTAACGAGCCCAAGCTCGATGGTATTATATTAGTAAACTATCGAGTTCCTATGGCCACCTTCCTGCTCCATCATCAGACCTTGAACATCATCATCTACAGTTCTAGTGTTAATGACATCATGTGATCTGTCTTTAACTCTTAAGCAAAATATTGGAAACCGGATTAGTAAATAAAAAAGTAACAAAAAAATACTTACTCTGTTTTGCTGCGTGTAACACAGAATATGTATACAATGGATATCGAAGTATTTTCGATCCGCATCGAAACGTGGTCTCCCTCTGAGCTGCCGTGGGCGACTGATTAATTTTCGTGTTGCTCGCTTGTTATTGCAACGTCTCGCGTCCATAGTAATTTTGTATGGCAGATTTGGATGGCGTTTTTATAAAATCGTAATCAAATAACTAAAGCACAATAAGAAATAAAACGATACATTTGTTGTAGCTAATACTTCTGAGATTTGTTTGAGTAGGATTTTGAAACTAAAGTATCGTTTTTTTTATTCAATTTTTCCTTAACGCCGACACACGTTTTTCTCATTTTTTTGTACAACTTTACGTAATTGTATTTATTAAACTATAAACTATTTTAGACTATTGATGGCGATACATTGTAAACACGTTCTTTGTGATAATATTTACATATATTTTATATATTTTTTGGAAAGAATTGTGAACTCCAGAGACTTAACGGTGACTGCCGTTTTTGCTGATTTTGCTCGGCGCAGTCTTAAGGAGGGTTAAAGTTAATGAGTAAGGTAAAAATCACATTTTTGAACAACGGCTATTCTTCGAAGCTCGTATCTAGACAACGATTGAGAATAGGTAAATAGTATGTAGAACCAAGTTGTAGAAAATTTTATTAGCTTTCTTTATGCAGTACGACAAAATTTCTTAAGACTCATCGTTTCCGAGATGTAAGCCAAAAACCAAAAAACGGGTCCTTCTTCACTTCTTCACTTTTCAAAAATAGGTATTTTAGTAAACTATTGCCATCGCTTCTCGCTCGTTTCGGTGACGTCAGCCCGCTATGCCGATGCTCCGACCTCCGAATAATAATAATGTACCTACTCACATTGCACTCGCGCGCTGCATTATCACCGCTCACTCGTTCCTAATATTTTTAACAGACTTCAAGAAGTTTTCTCCTTACGTTGTCAATTTGACTGTATGTTTTTTTTGTAGGTACTTATGTTTGTTACGCGATTTCTATTATTTTACCTAATATATTGCCCTCACATTTTGTTGCATCTGCAAATCCTAAACTTTTAACGAATATTTATTTAAAAAATGTACCTACCTACCTTAGAGGCAAGTATTTAACAAAACAGCAGGGGTAAGTAATAACATGTTAATTTTTTTTCGCCTTTGGTCAAACGTGCGATTCGTCAAAATACCCTAAGTATTTGCCAAAGATGTGTTTTGCCAAAAAGTCGCGAATCGTCAAAAAATTTTCGCCAAAGGTGCTTTTGGTCAAAGGTGAGGTTCGCTAAAGTCGCAATTCGTCAAAACATTTTCGCTAATGGTACTTCAGTGACTTCTAACGACTACCTCGACCGTCTTCCCCGTGAGGGTCATCGGAAATGAAGCTGGAGAAGCTGGAAGGAAAACCCTGGTCATTTTGGCATTAAACGCCAAATAAAAATGTTAAGTAGATCTCGAATAAAAGTACTTATACAATATTCAAATGTCACGAATGTCTCCTTAAAGTGGTAGGTAGAAATGGTACAATTATTTTATTTTGAAGTTACTGAATAAAATTTTTGTTTTATTGATTAATAACAACATCTCACGTATATAAGTCGAGTTTAGCCCGACATGTTTCGGACTAATTCGTAGTCCTTCCTCTGAGAGCGCATGACCCAGCGGCAGCGAGACGCACACCGCGCGCCGCAACTCTGCTCGCGCGACTACACAGCGCAGCTGTGTGCGTCTCGCTGCCGCTGGGTTTGCCGACTTACATACGACTTACATATTTCACTATGATTGAGTCTCACGGTAGTTTAATGTTAAAAATATACCACAAAGTTTGAAATTTCTTAATACATGCTCCTGTCTCCTGGCCCGGCCAGAATCGTCTCTGCAGGAAGGAACTCTTCAACGGTTAATGGCATCGACTTGAGAATTGTATGGAAATATAAGGTGGATGACAATACATGTAATAACCCTCCTTCGGCAGTCGGGTAAAAAGTACAGTCGGCAAAAAAGCTTGTTTTTTTATGGTTACATTACTTTTTAGTTAACCTGTTTTTTACTTTACGAGTACTGTTATTTAATTAGCTAGTTTTCGTAAAGACGTTACCAAGGTTCTACAAAACGTTTATCACTCATCAACTCGTTTATAAAACCTTCTTCATCAACCTTCGTATCACAAACTGATTTGCATTGTCATCGGAGCTCGATAGATGTACGAAATTTTAAGTCAATTTGACCTCTAGAAATGGTTTTAATTTCACTTCCAAGATTTGAGCCATTCTTGCCAACCAGTGAACGCATATAAAACATGGAAGCAGTCTTTCCATACAACGTGTCGTTCACTAGCAGAGCCAAAACTCGCACAAAGATGAAGTACACACACAGCAGCAAAGTAACTAAACTATCCATGCATTCAAAAATTAAGTTAATACGCACCGATCTAGGTTGCTATTAGGATGTGCTTTGCTAGTTACGCCATTTTATAAATACTCAAAGATTTGACCAGAAGGCCAGTAGCGTTTGTCAGCGTCCGGCAATGCGCACTGGCCCAATGTGATTGGTTCTCGGCATGACAGATTAAGGCCATTATTGGTTCGCGCGTCTGCTGCGATGTCAACGTCTGTTAGATGTGGTCAGATGCGTGGACAACGTTATGCATGAGGGGACCAGTCATAAAAAAAAACGTGTTCTTGCATTATCTTAATAATTATAATTCTAACTAATATTATAAATGTGAAAGTAACTCTGTCTCTCTGTCTGTCTGTTTGTTACCTCTTCACAGGAAAACAGCTTCACCAATCTAGATAAAATTTGTTAGGAAGATAGTTTGAATATTGAGGAATAACATAGGCTACTTTTTATTCGGGAAAATTGTATAGTTCCAGCGGGATAGCGATAACCGAAATCTACGCGGACGAAGTCGCGGGCAACAGTAGTATATTATATTTAGCAAATTTAGGGCATTGTAAGATTTTACTTTTACTTACGTAAATCCAATAAAACTATGTATTGCTATTATAATTTGTTTATTTGTCGTCTTTATAATATTGCATTACAAGTTTTTAATAATAATATATTAATAATTCATTTATTGCGAACAACAGATGGTTAGTAATTTTACCTTATATAACTATGTTAGTAAATTCAAATAATTCCATAACTATTAAAATACGTTCCACCCTGAAAAATCCTTAAGCTTTTATATAACGTCTCCCTCCAAAAAACCGTGCCGGTTTCCTTCTCTCTCGCTCCCCTTCGTTTTCCCGCCACAGTCTCCCTCTCTGCCTCCCCCTCTCTCTCTGCATTCAAATATGGCGAGTAGCACGAAGCGAAGACAACACATCGCATTTATTTATTAATAACAAATGAGTAGATACTTACATTAAATTGAATATAAACTGTTATACAGTTATCCTATTATTTTAAGAAAGCTAACAGTATAACTTAAGTAAACCAATTTTGAATATGGTTAAATATGATAACATAGGTAGTCAACCCTCGCCTCAGGCGCACAACGCTATAAAACAAGGCTGGCAATAGATTTTCTAGCTGGGCCAAATTTTTTAAGTCCACTACTTGTTGGAGGTGGAAGCAGTGTGGCCGACCATCGCCGCGTCGTGCTATTGGCTGGCTGGCTAATTAACGCGTTGGCGGGCAAATTCAAATGCCTTGGCGGGCATTTGAATTATTTAGTTTCCCGCGAGCCTGGGTTTGGACAACGCTCCGAATTTCCAATCGCTTTCGCCTGAAATCCAAATCTGTTCTTAATAAATATATAGTCCAACAGGTAAAATGTTAGTAAAATGAGCTGCTACATTATGCATAATGACATCCCTGTGGTAAGCAAGAAGATTTTTGAATTTTCAAGTAATGGTGTACTTACACGTGAAAAGTGATTCCACTACCCTTGGGTGCCTTGGGACAGTGATCCGTGTGATTTTTGCGCAACTGCACCACACATGAAGGCATTTTAAAACATAAATCTTATTTTTGATGATTAATCTAAACTGTCAAAACAGCGTCCGCCATTGCGGACTCGCGCAACCTAACTGATCGGCGCGCAGTTACAGTTTTCAACCCCACCCACCGCGGAACAGTTTTCGTGGGGTCATTTTAAAGTGACTGGAATGCTTCCATGTCTTATATGCGTTCACTGTTGCCAACATACTAACACGGCAAGTTAAATAAAAGCTTGTCAAAACTGGATAATTATATTTGTAACGGCAAGAAATAGGTTACGACTACTTAGCTAGAATCGTCACAAATTGAAATGTCGATATCGACTTACAAGTCTTACAACACTATTATCGACTACGACACGGCACTTTTCTGGCCGTGTATATGTATATGTGTTCGATACTCCCCTCCCAATAACCCCGATCAGAGCATGAAAAGGACAACTGCAGCCCGAACTGATAATACCTATTTAAAACTAGCCAAAACAGCCTTTCGTATTCCCTTGTTTTCCTTTCCAAAACTTGACCAATTTTAATAATTCTTCCAAAAATAATATAAAGAAAGACTGGACTGCCCTATGTTTTCCTTTTTTTCTTTAAGTTAGTTAAATTTGTTTACTGAGCGTCTGAAAATGACATTCGGAACAGGTCGATTTTTGCGGTTTTAGAAGGTCGCTAGTTTTTTTATTATTTGAATAATGAGAAAAAAAAACATTGGGGCATGCCAGTGACCGAGACGGATTTAATGGTAAAAAAATATTTTCTCTAATGTCATTATCCAGCGAGAAAACAGGGGAATACGTTTGTATAGAGAAAATGCTGCTAGTGTTACCTCTTAACATATCTATGATTGTAACCTAAATGACACATGAGATGACATTTCACGCCTGTTAAAATTCGCTGGAAAAGGTCGAAATACCTATATACAATGTACTCTATGGTCGCAATCTTCCTGTCAGGCTTCAGCGCCATCTACCTTGCTTGAGTGACAATATCTAGTTAGGTAGTAGACCATTAGAACCGCTGTTTTGTTATTATTTGACCCGCTGGCTACGACTTTGGCGCTATCTAGAAATTGCCTGAATTTTAAGATAACTGGTGGGAACGATTCGGCTTTGTCAATCCGTTTACTTTCATCATTCTTGATATGAACTGAATTCTTCTTCTGTGTCCTCATAAACATCCCCAGTGATATACTGATCAATTTCTAATAATTTTGGTTCAATCTGTTGTAGAAGTTCTTTGTGACCTTGTCTAAATTCACACCATATATTATATAATAACTCTAATCTGGTCTCTTTGCTTAAGCGTTCCAGAGTTGCGTCATTAAATTTACGTCTTACCTTAAAAATACACCTTGACAAGTCCCTTTGGAAGCAAAGCAAAGACTCTATCATCATAATGCCCGGATGACTAATTCCAAGTCCCAAATTATTTACAAGTTTGGCAGGTCGGTGGAATTTTAGCATGGAATCCCCGTACCTCCCTCCGTTTTTCCTTAAATTATTCTTATTCCTAACTACATCTAAACTAAATCTAAATACAAATATTCAAAGTAAATGTAAACAAACTATTATTTCGAAGTTTTTCTCTTCTTGACTTTAAGGTAGAAAGTTTTATAAAAAATTTACTACGAAAGTTTAAATCTTCTGGTATAAGGTTGAACTCGCTTAATAAACAATTAAATTGTACTCACGGTTTGCACTTGACCAACACTCACACTTGCACTATAAACTTCCTTCCTGTGACTTGTGAACTCCTCCCCTCTCCGTTGTCCTCCTCGGGGGCAGCCGCAATCCGCTCGAACTAGTGCCACCAGTGATTCCACTTGGCTGCCAATAAATGGCGCCAGATTCGACGAAAATCCTTCACTTCCCTCTGGACAGCGACTGCCACTATGAGCAGCGATGCGGAGGGAGAGTAGCTCACAGACTGAACTACCAAAACCCACTCACTATCACTATCACTTATCCGAGTCGATGAACCATGTACGAGATTGTACCTGGGGATGATGTAGAAGAACAAACACCGTTTAAGTTAAACATTATTTATTCTAATATCATTGAACTGTATTCTCAAACTCCTTCCTCTAATTCTCAAAAATAACAACAATACTTAAAAGTTTTAAGCATTCCAGGGCAACAAAAAATTTCATTTGGTGCAAATTGGCCGGTTTGTTAAAGAAAACCGGCCAAGTGCGAGTCGGACTCGCGCATGAGGATTCCGTAGAAAGATTTTAACGCTTTTCCCCAGTGTTCTAAGAAGTCCAATGTTAGCAGAGCCCTGCTCTTAAGCAAAATGTACGCAGTGTGGGGTCAACTTTTATTGGTCTGCGAAATCTACAGACAGACATAAAAATTTAAGATTTTGAGACTTTAGGTTTTTGGAAATCGGCAATTTTTATGGAAATAGCCTTTTTAATTACTGTATCTTTTGATTGCGTTGACTTAGAAGGTTGATTTTTTCACAGCTTCAAGGGACCGCAGGCTTGAGTATTTGATATTAATTTCAGCATGCTACCTCCACGCGTTCCAGAGAAAAAGGGTCTTGGCAGACAGACAGACAGACAGACGGACAACAAAGTGATCCTATAAGGGTTCCGTTTTTTCCTTTTGAGGTACGGAACCCTAAAAATAAACAAAAAAAAATAATATTTCAATAGCAAACATCATCTAAATTGAAATATTGTAAATACAAGGACTATATAAAAAATAAAGGCCACCTTTTAGGATCCATATTAGTGATGGTATGGACCCGTAAAGTTTTAAGCGACACGGTAATGATATTTTGCATGCTTGCTAACTACCAAAGCACATGGTAATGACAACTGACTCATTCTCCAATTAGTTCGTCACATAAACAATGTCTATAATATTGTTAATAACTGATGTGACGTGTGGGCTTGTTTTTTTTTATCACAAATTGAGTCTTATTTCTGACTTTTCTGACCAATTTTGGTCAATTTCAATCTTGATTTAGATTTAAAGTTTAAATTTTATTGCGAACCTTTTACGATCAATGGCAAACCTCTGGGAGTTCACGTACCCTACTTTGAGAAAGCCTAATCTATTGGGATGCTTTAAGAGGAAGTCATGTCCATGGAGTCATCGTCATTACCGTGGCTAGAAAAATCTACTGTAATCCATGGTAATGAGCACCTTGGTAATTACAAAATCGAGATATTTCCTCTTAGCGTGTACCTTGTTAAATATTTCAGAATTGTCAATTGATTACGTTATATCAAATCGGTTAGGCTATAAGATGAAATAAGGATAATATAAACAATTCGTGTACTTATCGAAGAATGAGACCCACGGGAATGGCAATACTATCGTGTTAAAAGCCACGGTACGACTTCGTAAAAAAGAAATAAATGTTTAATATTGCGCTGGCGCGAGGTGTGTTCACTCTGGCTTCTGAATGGTGACCAGAGGCACGCGTGAGGAGTGGCGGGGTTTATGTAGAGCTATTTAGTGCAGAGTTATTTGTCGCGTGATGATGAGTTTAATAGGGACCAAGATATACGATGCTGCCGTTCAGTTTTTTACAAAGCTTTTCAAATTGTGCAATCAATAATGTGTGTCATCACTATTAAATGTTTTAGGTAAATAGTAGTTTCAGCCGTAAACGTTAGTTAAATGGAACATTTTGCAGAAGTTTTACCAAAAATTGGAAAGCGGACACCTTTTGGTAATGATATTTTGACCCTTTTGAACGCAATAACGTTTACATTACTTCTTATATGTATATGAAGTCAAAAAAGTTGTTGTTAGATATCATTCTTTATTACAAGTTACTTTTAGAAACGGTAAAAATCTAACTTCATTTAGATGGTTATATTGTCGCGGACAGCCGATTTACACTAAATGAAAGAATTACCATAAAGCGGCACAACGCCATCTATGGGATTATATTTAAACTATTTTAGTCCATACTAAATTAATTAAATTATACACACGGAAAGCTACATTTTGTAATACGGTATTGTAAACCACGATTACAAGTAAATTCTACAAGTGTAATGGACATCACTAATTAAAAAAAAGTGGCTGCCAAAAATTACAAATACGTAGAGGTTTTTTATCTATTACATATAAAAAATACCCATGCAATGTTGATAAATAAAAATCGTTATAAGTAAATAAAACAGTATCGTGTCAATTGCACTATTTATAAGCCAAGAATTTTTTTTTTTTTTTCAGTAGCCTATACTGTGTCCCACTGCTGGGCAAAGGCCTCCCCTTTCTCCTTCCACATGTCTCTGGATAACAATTAGAGGGGGAAATTTCACGAGACAAAAATTAGAAAGTTCGTTTTCTCATAGGTACATTTTCTATGGAACGAACTATGGCGGTACGAAGTTCGCAGAGTCGGCTAGTAAAATATGTCTATTCTAAAAAGATTCTAAAAAATGGCAAAAACGCCCAAAAGATGCAAGTCAACGATTGCATGATACTAGCAGCCAGTTCAGTTATCAACCAGTGCATACAGACAGACTCAAATAGAGAACTGAAGCTTCGAGCTCAATGAATCATTTTGATTAATCGACGATTCTAATGAGCTTCCAATTTCTTGCAGAATCTAGTCTATGTGCGTACAGTTCATTCTGGACCTTTCATTATAATATTGAAAAGGTGTGTCAAAATCTGTATTTATTCTTGATCAAAACTCCCTAGGTCTATGCTGCCGTGGACTCTCTTCTTCCGAGTCCGACTCAGACGAGTTCCTCAATAAACGAATTATTCCTTGATGACCTAACTTTTAAAGTTCACTAACTTGAAGAAGAGATAGATAGGTAGAACGTTTGATTTGGTACTGATCAAGACACCTAATTTAAATAATTGTGCACCCGTAGCCATTGTTACAGGTCTCAAGACGTACGTAAGTTTTCGTTTCAATTTTACAAATCTACAGTTGTATTTTACAATCTTTTTATGAAACGCTGGTTCGATTATAAATTTAAAGCTATAAAAGGTCCAATTTATGTCTATGATATGGCTACAGGCGCGTGTACTTGTAGTTTGTAAAATTGTAGCACAGTATTGATTTAAACTTTCGCGATTTTCACACATTATCATGATACTCGGGACTCGACGTTTCGGACGCGACGTTGCGTCCATGGTCTCGAAGGGACATGGGACATGGTCGAGGTGTTTAAATTCAAATTTAAATATATGTTTTTTTACGCGATTAAGTCCCGAGTATCATGATAATGTTGTAGCGCAGTACTTTTATAAAATGCAAATTGTAAAAAAAAGGACAAGTGTTGCCAATAAACGCTTGTAAAATTGTAACCTGTATTTTTATACAACACGGCCCTGAAAGAATAACCAAATCCTTCTTGGGGGCCACTCTTGTTCGCTTAGCCTGCTATGACCCTTAGCGGTTATTTCGCTCCCAAAAGTTATGCACACCTCCTGGGAGTGGGCAAACTTGGATTACAGCTTGCTGGAAATTTATTCCTCAAAAACGGTTTTTATGAGCTTTATTTGATGGGCCTATAAAAGATTGCTGTGGAGATAATGTACATTGTTGTCACATACATACTACATACATACACCATGACCATTTTTCGTAACAAATATGTCAAACTGTCATCCGCTATCTTGGATTAAAAAAATAATGTCATTCAAGCTCACCGCAGCCAAATTACACGAAATTGACACCCCTGTGATCATTTTATTAACAAAATTCATTTTAGGGTTGCGTACCTCAAAAGGAAAAAAACGGAACCCTTATAGGATCACTTTGTGTCCGTCCGTCTGTCTGTCAAGACCCTTTTTCTCTGGAACGCGTGGAGGTAGCATGCCGAAATAAATATCAAATACTCAAGCTTGCGGTCCCTTGAAGCTGTGAAAAACCAACCTTTTAAGTCAAAGCAACCAAAAGATACAGTCATTAAAAAGGCAATTTCCATACAAATTGCCGAAATCCGAAAACCTAAAGGGTACTTCCAGTTGTCCTAGAAACTTGAAATTTGGTATGAATTTAGCTCTTGTAGCACAGCCAATCAGATAATCCTCAAAATCTTAAATTTTTATCTCTGTCTTTAGATTTCACAGACCAATATAAGGTGACCCCATACTGCATACATTTTGCTTAGGAGCAGGGTTCTGCTAACACTGGACTTCTTAAAACACTGGGGAAAAACGTTAAAATCTTTCTACGGAACCCTCGTGCGCGAGTTCGACTCGCACTTGTCCGGTTTTTTCAAATGTTATTATTTTACTCTATAAATTAGTAATTGGTTATTATGTTACTTAATTTTGCTCATAGCGCTTAGAACTTGGAATATACATATAACATTAGTTATTATTGTGTATTCTCTTATCGTTTAATCGACAGATTATGATACAAGAGTAGAAAAAGTAATGTGTTTCCAAGGGTCAATTTAAATTAAATTTAAAATCAGCAGAGGTGTAAAACGCCTCCACGGTCAAAATAATAAGTATAATAATACATGTACATAAAGTGGAGCGAAGAAAAGTTTCATATGATATTTGGTCCTTATAATTTTATTTTGATTATTACTGTTGCAACGACTATTTACTTAAAAAACCAACAACTATTCGATGAATTTCGTACGAATTTTTTTAATTTTACAAACTTATCAAATAGTAGTTTTTATTAAAACGAATATTATTTATTCGGTGTATTTTTCCATGGTATAACTATTTTAACGAAAATCTAAAAATAGACTTTATGCTATCCATCTTTTTTATATGCGTTTATTTCGAACAGTACATTATAATTTTATTTTTTTGTCGATTGCTTATTGCTTGGTTAGTATTCGCTACCAGAAAAGTAGGTTAGGTTAACTAATATAAAGATTAATTGTATTAAATGTTATTGAGGCAGTTTTAAATATGAACCAGAGGACTAGTCGTAAAATTTACGTCAATATTAACATTAGTTTTAATGGGTATTAAGGTCCGACCGAGATCTCGGTCTCGGCTAATCTCGGCCAAAATTTCTACTGAGATCTCGGTCTCGGTCTCGGCCTCGGCCAAAAACAGCCGAGATTCTCGGTTACAACGCGCTATAATTGAACAAGCAAACGAAGTGAGCGAACAGCTTGGACTAGAATTATATCGTATGTTATGTCCGCCGTCTGTCGGCTGTTCTCCTCTACATGTCGCATTTCTCAACCGATTCTCGTGAAATTGTGTCTGCGGGTTTGCTAGTTATTTAGTTTATTTTGTCGACTCGTTTTTTGGAATTCTTTGAAAAAAAAAAACGAAAAATGTTCGAAAATTTCCCGATATTCGAAGACTTTTGTTATCTGGTTCGTTAACTAGTAGCTCTGTGAGCTGTACAGTAGGTAGACATCGTGACCTCATTTTTGAACGTTATTCTTTTTATTTTTTTTCAAAAAACTAATTCACAAAATAAAACTTACAAAGTATCGAATCAGGTCACAAAATTTAACGAAGACCGGATTTTTCATTTTTTTCCCTTCATTTTTTCATTTTTCATTGTTTATAAACCGATTGTCAAAATATTAATGGCGTTTTATAGCTTTTTGATGTAGCAATAGTTATTGTAAAAATACTAGAAAAGTTAATTAGAACAAAAAAGGAAGTTTTTTTGTGAAAATTTCACGCAAACCATGGTATTTACGAGGTCGAATGTAGGAACAATATTGTAGTGAATTTAATTCTGCTTTTTATGATACCCCACACGAGCTTACATGATACATACTTTCTTTGGTATGTATACGCAGTATTCTAAACGCGGCAGCGGCCATTTTGATGACGTCATATCTGGTGCCTCAACCACTTTGAAAGTTTTTTAGTTTGAATAACGTGCTTAATAACATACTAAAACATGGTATTGGTTTCATTAAAATCACCTTTTTTCCGCTAAGGGAAGCGACGAAACTTACGTAGGTACGGTAATAGAACGAACGTTCGGGTCTCCGAATACGAAAAACGAATTCGGAAATCAAATAGTATGAAAAACGTACATGTGTGGCCAGCATAAACATGTAGGTAGCAGACGCCAAGGAAGTTGCAGACGCTGGAAAAATGTAATATAACCAGGGCGGGATTAACCATGTCGGGGCCCCTAGGTAATGCAATTCTCGGGCCCCTTTTTAACCGTTTTTAAATAGAAAAAAATAAAATCAATAACACCTACTGTCACTGAGGATAAGGTCACTTGGGGTAAAAGCGACTATGGGATTATTGCGATCATTTGAGTTATTTTTTAAACATGAATAACAACAGCGCCTGCCGTCTTATGATATGCAATAACCCCATAGTCGCTTTTACCCCAGGTGACCTTACAAATTTTCACTCTAAGAAACATTTTCAATTTATTTAGTGCGCGCGCGGGGCCCCTAGCTGATGTGGAGGCCCCTAGGCAGTTGCCTACTCTGCCTAATCCGGCCCTGTAGGTATATATTTTTTATCAATTATCAGTTCCATTCGATCATGACCGGCGTTGGCAAATGACATCGATCGATAGAAAAAAGTATCAATAAAAGGGGCTCGGGCTGTCGTTCCCATGCGGGCGCAGACTATTGTAATTTTTACTGACAATATCAGAGGAATTATTTTTTTACTTTAATAGTATACCCATTAAGGTCCGACCGAGACAGTTATTTTAGTCTCGGCCGAGACCGAGACCAAGAATAATTACGATTCTCGGCCGAGACCGAGACCGAGACCGAGACTTGAGAAGAATAGAAGAAAAAATCAAAATCGCTAAACCTTTGTGAAAAAAGATCTTTTATGTTGTATGACAAATAAAGTCGACGGAAAAATCCTATAATAACGACCGAACGAACGAAGTGAGCGAAGCGTCTCAGTTTCAGCTTGGACAAAATTTCTTTCGGATGTCCATTGTCCAGCTGTCCCGCTGTCCGGCTGGCCGGCGGTACTTCTCTACAGGTCGTATTTCTCAACCGATTCTCGTGAAAATTTGTGACCAGGTTCGCTAATTATGTACTTTTTTTTCGATTCGTAATTTGGAAATTTTATTAAAGAAAGAAAACCAAAAATCTTCGTGAAATTTTGTGATCAGGTTCGATAATCATATAGAATTTTTGTGTAGATAGGTTTTTGGAATTTTATAAGGAAAAAAATGAAAAATCCGGTCTTTGTAAAATTTTGTGACCTGATTCGATACTTTGTAAGTTTTATATTGTGAATTAGTTTTTTGAGAAAAAAGAAAAAAAGAATAACGTTCAAAAATGAGGTCACGATGTCTACCTACTGTACAGCTCACAGAGCTACTAGTTAACGAACCAGATAACAAAAGTCTTCGAATATCGGGAAATTTTCGAACATTTTTCGTTTTTTTTTTTTTCAAAGAATTCCAAAAAACGAGTCGACAAAATAAACTAAATAACTAGCAAACCCGCAGACACAATTTCACGAGAATCGGTTGAGAAATGCGACATGTAGAGGAGAACAGCCGACAGACGGCGGACATAACATACGATATAATTCTAGTCCAAGCTGTTCGCTCACTTCGTTTGCTTGTTCAATTATAGCGCGTTGTAACCGAGAATCTCGGCTGTTTTTGGCCGAGACCGAGACCGAGATCTCAGTAGAAATTTTGGCCGAGATTAGCCGAGACCGAGATCTCGGTCGGACCTTAATACCCATTAAAACTAATGTTAATATTGACGTAAATTTTACGACTAGTCCTCTGGTTCATATTTAAAACTGCCTCAATAACATTTAATACAACTAATCTTTATATTAGTTGGTAAGTAAGTACTATTAGTTACTCTGTGTTTCTATGTAGTAGCACAGAATAACTAATAGTACCACTTATAGGTCTAGTGAAAAAAGTTTTTTCCACAGATTAGGCAAAAATCAATCTTATTTCAATGTCATAAGCACTTTGACTTGTAACATATAAAAGCGAAAAACCAGAACAGGATAAAAAAAATGAGGCAGAGCGAGATGGCGCTCTTCAACACCATTTTGACACGTTTCTCCCAATCAACGCATTATTTCTCTGGAATTTTAATGCAAATCGATTCTTTGGCCTTGGGAATCGCGAAAAACTTGAGAAAATGATATTGGGTCTGTAAATTTCGTATATTATTAAGCAAAATAAAATCGCAAATTCGAATTTCGAGCCAAAAGCGAGTGGTCTATTATTATCTGTGGCAGTGTTGCCGTTCAGGGAAAAGAAATCCATTCATTATCGAGCATTGCAGTCTACGGAAATTTTAAATTTGGTTGTACGTTATTTTACAGACAATTGTTTTACAGATTTTCGTTTCACAGAAAATTTTTCGCATATTATCATTTCATAGAATAGTCAGTACGCAGAATACTGACTGTGAGGAAATTTAAATCATCGATTTTTGTTACAAATAAAATTTAATGTTTCGATATTCATATCATAGAATAACTAATCAAATATTCTTCATCCTCATATTATTAAGTTAATTTAATACTTATTACCAAGAAAAATATTTTATCGAGTTTCAGTTTCTAAACGTTTCAATACACATACCTTTAACTGATATTGAACATGAATCCGAAAATAACACAGATATGTCCGAAAGTGTGCATTCTTGATTTTGAAAAAGGCAGCCATTTTGGGTTTACGATCTACATTTGAAAATACAATTTTAAAGGGTTGCCACTTTCATTTTAGTCAAATAATATAAGGTGTCGTTTTTAAATATTATAATGTTTTATATATCATTTTATAGGTCATTTGTGTTGGGATCGCAGTTTTAACCTATCTAACCTACTTATTGACGGCGGAATAGCTTAGTGGTTAGAGACCCTGACTATGAAGCTTGAGGTCCCAGGTTCAAATCCCGGTCGGGGCAGATGTTTGTATGATGAATACGAATGTTTGTTCTCGGGTCTTGGGATTATTTTATGTATTTTTTCTGAGGTTTTTTTTGAAGGCGGTTTTACTTTTTGTTAAAAGATTTTTTTTTTTCACAATTTTTAGTTACGTTTACAATATTATCCTCTAACTCCTAACCGTTAAGGAGTTGTACCTTCCATCATCACCTCATCAACACGAAATGATGACTACCAGACGCAAGTACTTGAATAGCCTTCGAAAATATATGAAACACATGATACGTCCCTATAAAATTTGAAGTTTGCCCTCGATTTCCCGGGGATCCCATCATCAGATCCTGACAAGGGGACCACCTTAGGAGTATACCCTTTCGAATAATGATTCAGAATTATCCTTCAACTCCTAACCGTTAAGGAGTTGTACCTTCCATCATCAGCTCATCAACATGGGATGATGACTACCAGACGCAAATACTTAAATAGCTTTAAAAAATGTATGAAACACATGATCCGTTCCTATAAAATTTTGAGGGTTGCCCTCGATTTCCCTGGGATCCCATCATCAGATCCTGACTTGGTGACAATGGGACCAACTAGAAAGTATATACCCTTTCAAACAAAAAATAATTTTTTAAATCGGTCCAGCCGTTATGGAGTAATCGGGGAATATACAAAAAAAATATATATTCCGACGAATTGAGAACCTCCTACTTATTTTTAAGTCGGTTAAAAAACGTTTTTGTTACATGAATATTTCTACAGGTAAAACAAGAGATTTGTATAATTTCATTAGTTTTCTGAATAAATTATTAAGTTTTCGGGTTTTCCAGTTTCGAAATCTGCTCTGTTTCAAACTGGCAAAATTCAGCGAAATCGTTCAGGAAATTCATGATTTTAACTGAATAAAAAGTAAACGAATTATAATGATATAAGACATTAATCATTATTGACAAATAAATGACACAGTCACCTATTATGGAGTTTTAAAACAGTATAAAACCTATTTTAAGTCCGTATACTTAAAACGTTTAAATAAAAAAGTGAGTTGTGAAATTCACATCAAATAGACCAGATGACATATAGATTAATTACATGTTAATTTCGTATTGTATGATTTTTGTTTCTTTATTCGAAATAAACACTTTAATTTTTTTTTATCAAATTATTGGTACATGTCAAGAAAATGTGCAGTGCCATCCCTAGCGTTTTTAATGAATCTGCAACACTGATAACGGGGTATGATTATGATACATGGCCAAAGGTTGCTCCTTGTTCTACATTCACGTAGCATTTATCATCGAATATTTATCGCCCCCCAAACGAACCTATTAACCAATCGAATTCAGGCAGGCGTGTTTCGTAAACGCTGGTATAGAAGGCGCTATAACAGCTGCAAGGAGCTAACGTCTTGCAAGTGCAAAGAACGAAGCACAACCCAACTAACATTTGGCGTTAAAAAAAAGTTCTATAACCGCCGCTTATTAGTTCTATTAAAATCCTACAGCTGCAGCACGACCCAAAAATAAGCGATAGAGCACGCTATAACTCTTATAGTTCGAATTAGGCAAAATCGTTAGTGCTTAGAGGCTTTCTAGTAGCTCGAATTAACTCCAATAGTCGTACACAAATGGTATAATAGTGCTACAGCAGAGACGCTTATTACCAAAAGAGATAATAAAGGATCACAAGAGCCGTATTTTTTGCCCAAGGTTCTATGAAACCTATAAGATGTTTTCTTATATCACTTAATTAAAATGTTATAAATACTTTGCAGTAGTGAAAACAAACTCTTTACGGGGTTTGATTTCTTTTTGTACCCAATTTTATAGAAATATCTCTAACCTCGAAACAAACATTTGTCAGTAATCGTGCATGCTGTGCTGCTCTGTGTTAAAATTATGATGGCGACGGGTTAAAGATTATAAACGTTGAGTAATAATTATTAACCATAAAACCATTAATAACCATATTTTTAGGTAGATAAGTGAAATGCTATTGCGGTTGTATGTTTTCTGTTATTATATACTATATTTTACATCTCAATTGTCAAGCGCCTTAGTATGTATGTATGTATGTATGTATTACATTCATTTGTTTATTGCATCACGTTTATTTGTCTCCTACAATTGTTTCAAACATGTCGGTAGAAAAAGTGAAAATGGATAAAATTGAGCAGCGTGCGGTGATTAAGTTTTTGACTAAAGAAGGGAATACGCCTTCGGAGATCAGACAGCGTATGTTACGTGTGTTTGGCAGTTCGTGTTCTTCCGAATTTGTTATAAAGTTTTGGTCAAAGCAGTTTAAGTTAGGTCGTGAGAGCCTGGAAGATGTTCCTCGTAGCGGAAGACCAGTTTCGGCCGTCACCGATGAAAATGTAGCCAGGGTGAAAAAAAATATATTAGAGGACCGACGAGTGAAGTAGTGGGAGATAGCTAGAGATGTGGGCGTCAGTAAAGAGCGAGTCAATGAAATAATTAATGAGCATTTGAACATGTCCAAGGTTAGTGCACGTAGGGTCCCCAGAATGTTGACTGCATTTGACATGGAGAGGCGTGTCAAATGTTGCGAAGAGTTTTTGGACATGAGTCGAGGGAAAGAGGAAGAAATAATTTCTAGAATTGTAACATGTGATGAGACTTGGATTCGACAATGGAACCCGAAAAGTAAGCAAGAGTCGTTACAGTGGAAATTTAAGGATGAGAAGCCGCCTCGGAAATTCAAGGTCTGTCCATCGGTAGGTAAACTTATGGCTATAATCTTTTGGGACACAGAAGGGATTTTGCTCATAGATTATTTACCGAAGAAAACTACAATGAATGCTGATTATTACTCAAACTTACTATATCAACTAAGAGAGACAATAAAAGAAAAACGGCGAGGTAAACTTGGCAAAGGAATTCTGATTTTGCACGATAACGCACCAGTGCATACCGCCCGCACAACGAAGCTAGCAATTAAAGACAATGGCTTCGAAACCATTGACCACCCCCCTTATAGTCCAGATTTAGCCCCCTGTGACTATTTTCTGTTTAGACTTCTCAAGAAAGACCTCAGGGGACGAAGGTTTATGACCGATGACGAAATGAAGGCTGCGGTTACTGACTTTTTTGACGACAAACCGAAAGAATTTTTTTTTAATGGTTTAAATTCAATATTTGAAAAATTTAATAAGTGCATTTTACTAGCAGAGGACTATATAGAAAAATAAAAAAAATTTAGCCACGACAGTCTTTTGTTTCATTGTTAGGTAGATTACTTTTCAGCCGCCCCTCGTACTTGGTATATCTTAAAAGTTCTTTAAGAGTTAGTAACATTCGCACAAGCGTTCTTAAGGAACTTAAAGCTTTTAAAGAGCTATAGCTTCAATTTCTTTTATAGCACCTCAAACAGCGACACAGTGATTCAACAGGGTACCATAACTCCATTTTATCACTGTGTCGTAGAAAGTTATAGGAATAACTGTTATAGCCTTTAAATAGCTGTAGGATTTTCCTATAGCTGATTTAACACAATAAGCGACAATTAGAACTAAAAGGTAACCATAACACTGTTATAAAACCATAGCGTTAACACGCGTTAATAGGCACTCCAAAAGAGCATTCAGTGTTAAAATCAGCCTATAGCTGCAACAGCAACCTGTAACGTAGTAGCTTATGGTACCACTTTACAGCTTTAAGCTGTTATATTTTTCTTATTTCTGTTAAATCACTTTAGTATCGCTGGTCGATTCGGTGCCACCTAAAACTATTATTGAAGGCCTTGTAAAGCTACTAAAAGACTTAAGGCTCTCTTGTATACGCTGTTATCGCCACTTTGTTTGTTGGGAAGGTGTCGGTGCGTAAAAAACGGACTAAACTGCACTCTGCTTAGCGCATGCGCAAGTGCATGTTCCAGGCAAAATACGTAAAATGTATAATATTAGTCTTCTTATAGTGTGTAACTTTAATTTCATTATTTTCAATAATGTAAGTCTCCACAAATTAGACATCAAATTAAATGACAATAAAACGAGTTCAGTTCTTTTATTTTATTATTAAAATAATATTTATTTTTATTGAAAATATTGCTTTTCAAAGCTACGAAAAATACCGTTTGACAAGTTACCTTTAAACGTAATTTTTTTTTTCTTGCAAATTGTATTGAAACAGCCGTCCGACTCTTGGTGGTGACCTCTTGTATGAAAAAAAAAAAACTAATGTATTTTGCTTGTTTATAAACCGATTTTCAAAATGTTGAAGGCGTTTTACTGTAAAGTTACCAGAAAAATTGATAAAAACAAAAAAAGGAAGGTTTTTTGTTAAAATTTAACTAAATCTTAAAATTACACGCAAACCATGGTATTTACGAGATCAAATGTAACAACAATATTGTAGCTCATTTAATTCTGTTTTTTATAACACCCCATCCGAGCTTACATAGGTACTTTCTTTGGTATACGCAACATTCTGAACGCGGCAGCGGCCATTTTGATGACGTCATAACTGATGCCTCAACCAATTTAGAAGTTGTCTCCCGGTGGTTTTTTAGTCAGAATAATGTGTAATAATAAGATACTAAAATATGCTGCTGGTTTCATCAAAAACACCTTTTGACCAAAATATGACGCTAAGGGAAGTGACTAGAATGCCAGCCCGCGAGTTCGGCAAAACCAATCGGATAAAACTTAATCTCGTCATGCGAACGGACCGCAGCACTGCCATACATTTTGTTATGTTCTGCCGCACACTTCGGAAATTTCCATTCACAAAGCCACAACTGAACGTATTGTTCTAAGTGCCGTAGCTCGAGCACGGGTTTAACCAATAATCGAGAAGTAACGTTCGTCATATCGTATCGCCATCGAGAAATTTTGTATGACGTTTTGAACAGCGCCTACCGATGCCGACACGATACTATAACGTTAAGTACTACTCGATTCTTGGTGAAAACTCGTACTCGAGCTACAGTATAATAAATAATAGTTAGGTACATACAGTATGTGTACAATTATAAAAAAAAACAGCGTCTGCGCTAGGTTGGATTCCGAATTGAAATTGCTGATTAGGGAAACATCGATAGATAGATCGATAATAGTAGTTTATGCAACTGCTACATAATGAGGGTCTTATGTACAGTTGCATACATTACTTTATCTACACACATATTATAAGTACTCTAAGGTGGGCTCAGAAGCCGAAGGCATATCGTACTCATACCTGTCACGAATTTGACTGTTTTTTTTAATCATAATAAAAAACTTTATCTACACACATATCATAAGTCCTCTATAATGCGTTCAGAAATCGTAGAAAATGACCAGCAATGCAGCACGACGACGACTTCGCCGCCAGCACCACCACCACCCCAGCAGTAAAGTAATAGTTATTACGACATCGAATTCGATGTCGTAATGATTTTTCGATATCGAATTCGATGTTTCAAATTTGAAAACCAACGTAATTTACAATCATAGTGAAATAAAACGGATCACTCACGTATATAAGTCGAGTTCAGTCAGACATGTATAATTAATAATGTGATATTATTATTTTTTTACAAAAAAAAAACAGTTCACGAAACGTCAGCTCGGTATGTTTGTCTATGATTTAAAAAAAATTGACAAATTCGTGATAGGTATGGGTATGATAATTATATGCCTTCGGCTTCTGAACCCATCTTAGAGTACTTATAATATGTGTGTAGATAAAGTAATGTATGCAACTCCACATAATTAGGCCTTAAAACACTCGTGTGATCTTATTACGAAACTCAGCTTCGCCTCGTTTCATAAAAACACACTCGTGTTTTAAGGACCCTCATTATGTAGCAGTTGCATAATTATTATTCGACAACCATGACTATGACAAATACAATAAAACAAAATCTTACAAGCTATACAAACACGGCAATTTGTCACGGCATAGCCGCGAAAAGGCGTCGACTAAGCGTGTGCTGCCGGCATTACTGCCGCAGCGGCAGCCCTGATATTTTGCCGGAACCGACGGTTGTAACTTTATTCGGTACCTACGTTAATATAACGTATCAAGTATGTACATATATGTATGTTATTGATCTTATTGTACCTACAATAATTTAAGCTGTATACCTACCTACAAACTATTGGATAAATGGTTTTTTATTTATTTATTTATATACTTATATACGGAAAACGAACCCTCAGCCTTACCACTGACACTTAATAACAACGCGGACATTTTTGACTATGAAATATCTATGATCCTTTATTTATACGATCATTGTCGAACGTTATCTATACCTATAACATTTTGTATAAAGATTTAGTTTAGTTGACCCATTAATTGAAAGATCACCGACTGGTGGACGATTTTAGAAATTATACTGATGCCCATATTAGAAGCTAGTTAGGGCCTAACTGTTAGGCAATATACCTCGTTCTCCACTATAAAGTGCATCGTTAACCATTTCAGGGGCGGCGAAGACAGCACCAGCAACCCGTGTGCTATGGCGGCGACGGCGGCCGCTCCAGCCAACTGGCGCGGCACCAACGACAGTGCCACGGACTACTGCCGGCGCGGCAACACGCCACTCACATACGGCAGGTACCAGCGGCACAATTCTACCGCGCCCTACGACACGCCTCCTTCTAACATCGAAAGGTAACGTCGATTCTTAAAAAGATACAATTATAACCGCGCATCCAACATAGGGTTCGATGCTAATCTATCCGCTCCGCATGATTATAGTTAAGCGATTAAAATTTCACGCTATACTTACGTGCGATGCTTGCTTATCGAGAGTTTTGTTATTGGAACTAGATGATAAAAGACCTGTCTTTTACATTCATTTGAAACAAGTTCAGTTGTTTATTTAAATCTTATTTATATATTATCCAGTTATTATACAGTTGGAAAATCACGTAATAAGCTTAATTTTCAAAAGGGATGCTCGGATTTTTTCTGATAAAGAATAATCGACATTACCAAATCCTGGCGCGCTTGATCCAACCGTGTCACTAACCTAAATCGCTATTATTGTGGCTTTGAGTGTGTCAGCTGTCTGTTAAGAATTTGAACGGGTAATTATAGACGCAGGGGTGAATCTGTTGTAGGACGACACCACACCACCGATGGTATGCGAGTGGCGCGGGCAGCGCGGCGACGGGCGGCGAGAGCACGCCCAGCACGCCGGGGGGCGCGACGGAGAGCGGGCGGCGCCGCCGGCCCTCGGGCTCGGGCTCGTCGCGCTCCGAGTCCAGCTCGCCCGAGCCCAGCGACACCTCGCGCGCCTCCACGCCCGCCGCGCCGCCGCCGCACACCCACGCCAACCACACCAACCACCGGACGCCGCCCACGCACCAACATCAGGTAAATAACCCTAACGAACGTACTACTTTGTAAACTACTACTTTTTGTCAACTTCTGATCGTATCTGGTAATCTTGTATCATCAGCTCTGTGCTTTATTTATGAATGTTTTTTTTTTATGTTTGTTTTTGCAGTGGGCATCGACAGCGAGTGGGAGACCTCTCGCCATCTGCGTCAGAAATCTTCCGACGAGGTCGACGGACAGTTCCCTCAAAGATGGCCTCTACCACGAGTACAAGAAGCACGGGAAGGTGGTGTGGGTGAAGGTGGTCGGGCAGAACGCCGACCGATACGCTGTGGTCCGATTTAAGAAACCGTCCGACGTAGAGAAGGCACTTGAAGTGTCTCAAGATAAGCTTTTTTTTGGGTGTAAGATCTCAGTGGCGCCTCACCAAAGTTGCGATGAAGATGCAGATTCGGCCAAACCTTACGAGACTGATATCGATGAATACCATCCGAAGGTCAGTATTTCGAGCTCTCGCGATTCTTTTTCAACGACTTTGCCAAAGTTATTCAAGGCGTTTTCCGTTCTGTTGCAGGCGACTAGGACGTTATTTATTGGTAATTTAGAGAAGGACGTAACGCAACAACAGTTGAGAGATAAGTTTAAGCACTTCGGAAGAATAATCGAGATCGATATCAAGAAAGGCAGCGGGGGCGGTGCGGGTTACGCGTTCTGTCAGTACGCGTCGATATCGAGCGTGGTGGAGGCGATCCGTGCCATGGACGGCGAGTACGTGGGCGGCTCGCGCGTCAAGCTGGGCTTCGGCAAGCCTGTGGCCACCACCTGCGTGTGGGTCGATGGGCTCACCGAGCACACGGAGAAACAGGTACGCATCCAATCTTTGACTTTTGCTTATGTGGAACATCACACAGCACGCGGCGCGACTCTAGTTTCGAACTCGCGCCACGCCGACGTGTAGCCCCGCTGCGCCCGCTGTTTGAGGAAGCCTTGATATTCCAATGAATAGATAATTTGAATACATTCAACTCTGTAAGCAGGTAATCAATAATTCATGATGCGTTTATAGCAGCGTTGCTGGTTTCGCTGATAAAGCGTGCACCTGAGCTTTGTCTCATTATACGCCGGAGAGGTTTATTGAATTTTGATCACAAGGCCGGTCTTTCCCTCTACAAGGTAGATTTCAAAGCTACTGTAATGCTTCGTATCTATCGAAAACAGAGAGAGAGACAGAGAGAGAGAGAGAGAGAGAGAGGATAAGATTTTTTGGTACATCTCAGTTCAATAAGGAGGCTTGAGCTACGTATAAGTAGCTACTTATCGTAACCGGCGATGACAGACGCCGAATGATGTGTGTTTATAGAATACATTGCTTCGTATTTTCACCCGTCACTGTCCAGAATACCCCGAATGTGGGCAGTTTTGTTACGTCGAGTTTCATGTCCCGGGTCCCGGCTGTGAGCCAGCATTCAGGTTGATGACTGCTGGTATCGCTGCAGGTGCTGGGCGCGGTGTCGCGCTGCGGCGCGGCGACGTCGGTGTGCGTGGACCGCGCGGCGGGCGCGGCGCTGGTGCACTTCGAGCAGGCGGCGGCGGCGGGCGCGGCCGTGCGCGAGCTGCGCCGCGTGGCCGCGCAGGCCTCCGCCGCCGAGCCCGACCACCCGCGGCTCTGCGTCGACTACGCCTCCCGCGAGTGCCAGGTATACCGGCGTCAGAGCCTTTATTACAACGGATCGTTGAAGTTGACGGTGCTTCATTAAAATAATTCCTTTATAAAACTGCGTCACATTTGAGCAGTGTTTCGTAGGTCCACCGCACGTGTACAAAACTCAAATTGTGATCTTCTCCATAAAGACAGTCGTTAACTGACGTATAGCGATTCGAAATTTAGCCGAAGATGTGGATTAAAAAATTCTAGCCAACAAGTCTTTGCAGTTGTAGGATCGCATTGTCATTGTAGTCTGATCGAGTTTTATGAGATCATAACAACTTTTATGCACAAGATCTGGATTATTCGGTCGCTTGTGTGAACTTGAATGGGTCACGTTCAGTAGCTGCTGTCAAGTGCATCACTTTAGGTCAACGCGCTTATTAAAACAAAAAAAAAAGCTTTAATGGTTAAAGCCGTCGTTGTTCTAACAATTTGATGACACGAGCTTATAAAAGATTGAATTGACATACTGCAGAAACTAACAGACATGAATTTACACTAGACATTTTTCGTTTAATGTATTGTTTGTTTTTTTATGTTGTGTGACAGGAAGCGTTCTACGAGCAGCTGGAGAAGCACGGGGGCTCGGCGGCACTCTCGGGCTCGGAGCGGCTGAGCGGCGACCTCGCCGCGCGCTACCCCGCCTCCGCGCGGCACGACCCGCTCAGGTACTCACTGACACTCGGGCTCGGAGCGGCTGAGCGGCAACCTCGCCGCGCGCTACCCCGCCTCCGCGCGGCACGACCCGCTCAGGTACTCACTGACACTCGGGCTCGGAGCGGCTGAGCGGCGACCTCGCCGCGCGCTACCCCGCCTCCGCGCGGCACGACCCGCTCAGGTACTCACTGACACTCGGGCTCGGAGCGGCTGAGCGGCGACCTCGCCGCGCGCTACCCCGCCTCCGCGCGGCACGACCCGCTTAGGTACTCACTGACACTCGGGCTCGGAGCGGCTGAGCGGCGACCTCGCCGCGCGCTACCCCGCCTCCGCGCGGCACGACCCGCTCAGGTACTCACTGACACTCGGGCTCGGAGCGGCTGAGCGGCGACCTCGCCGCGCGCTACCACGCCTCCGCGCGGCACGACCCGCTCAGGTACTCACTGACACTCGGGCTCGGAGCGGCTGAGCGGCGACCTCGCCGCGCGCTACCCCGCCTCCGCGCGGCACGACCCGCTCAGGTACTCACTGACACTCGGGCTCGGAGCGGCTGAGCGGCGACCTCGCCGCGCGCTACCCCGCCTCCGCGCGGCACGACCCGCTCAGGTACTCACTGACACTCGGGGCTCGGAGCGGCTGAGCGGCGACCTCGCCGCGCGCTACCCCGCCTCCGCGCGGCACGACCCTGACAGGCCCTGAGCCTGGTAGATAACTTGTGGGTTTGATTTGTTTACGCCATGTCTGTGTCTGTGAGTGCCTATGTCACGTGAGTTTCGCTCTCACTTGTATCACAGAAAATCACGCTACTCGTGTCGGTGGCCATAAATGATTGGTTTGTTCATCTGCGATAGAACGGTCTGCGTACGGCGGCCTTTAATATCTTAGGACCCAGCGGATAGCGAGATTTTAGTGCTAGTTAAATCTTATCACGGCATAGACTAACATGGCAGTAACATTTGTGCAGGTACGATGGCTGCGCGCCGCGGCCGCGCGCGTCGAGCTACGGGCGCGGGTCGTCGCGCACGCCGCGCTACTCCGCCGTCGTGGAGCACTACGACGCGGCCGAGTACGCCGCCGACCGACGATACAGGTACCTACAAACTAATTGTTTGAGTGTATGAGTGCATGATGCACTCTTATACCTACGTGTCTTAAGCTTCTTTGATTTGACTTTGATTTTTTATTTTGTTCATATTCCTTGTTTTGTCATAGGGTATATGAAGAA
The DNA here is from genome assembly GCA_963691665.1 of Clepsis dumicolana. Lineage (NCBI taxonomy): Eukaryota > Metazoa > Arthropoda > Insecta > Lepidoptera > Tortricidae > Clepsis > Clepsis dumicolana. The sequence goes on from OY829519.1 coordinate 6,888,898, forward strand.
GTGGGATCCAGTCCGCAAACAGAAGACGCCGCTTACGAGGATAGACTGCAGTCGGTGGTCGTGTCCCCGCATCGCGCTCGCAAACACCGGCGAGACTCCAGCCCGGAGGATCGCAAACATTCAAAGGTAAAGTATATTTTTGATAGAAATGTATAAAGCTGGCAAACCTAGTGTGGTGTGGTAGTTAGATTAATTCACTTCACAAGCTGAGATTAAAGATGTCTCAAGGTATCGAAATTGTTTATTTACAACGGTAATTGTTTTTCGTTTGCCCTGTATTGTAGTGAAGCCGATGTCAAATTGTTCTTTTGGTTTCGTCCAGGAGCGGCATCGAAGCGCGGGTGGAACGATCCGTCGCTCGAGATCAGGGTCGCGCAGCGGCGTCGGCGTCCCGGGCAGCGAGCTGCGGCACGCGGCGCGGCGGCGGCATCGGCGGCGGCGCGACGGCTCCGAGTCCCGCGGCAGCCGCGCCGGCACCCCGCTGCGCGACGAGCTGGACGCGCTGCCCGCCGAGCCGCGCCGGCCGCCGCGAGAGCGGCCGCCGCTGCCCATGTCGCTGCCGCTGCCCAAGTTCGCCGCGCAGCTGCTGCGCACGGCGCCCGCCACGCCGCGGCCCGTGCCCGCACCCGCGCCGGCGCCGGCGTCCCCGCCGCGGCCGCCGTCCGCGTCGTCGTCCAGCGCCGGCTCGGCGCCGCACTCGCCGTCGCTGGAGGAGCGCATCCGCAGCCTCGACGAGAAGTACGAGAAGTGGAGCGGCTCGCGCGCGCTGGCCGACGCGCCCGACCGCGCGCGCCTGCGCCACCGCCTGCTGGACGTCGACATCAACGAGGTCAAGCCCTCCGAGGTGGTGCGCTCGCTGCTGGCCAAGCGCTCCGTGTTCGACGAGGACTCCGAGCGGCTGGAGGGCGCCGCGCGCGCGCCGTCGCCGGCCGGCTCGCCGCGCCGCCTGCGCTACCCGTTCCCGGCGCACGCCGACGACGCGCCCGAGCGCCCGGCCGACCCGAGGCTCAACCGCCCCGAGCGGCCCTACCTGCCCGAGCGTCTCGGCAAGTTCAACGAGAGCGACTACCGGCTCGACTCGCGGCTGCGCCTGCGGACCCCTTCGACGGACAAGGCGCAGCCCGACCCTGCCGACCGCAAGCCCGAGCCGAGGACGGACCCGGATCGGACTACTGAAGTCGACGCAGAATCCTGGAAGGATGTCGATAGAAGAAAGAGAGATTTCCTCTTCTGCGGGAAGGAGGCCGAACGAAAATTGTCGTTCGATCTGGACCCCATGGATGTCAAGGAGGGCTTGGAGAAAATCGTATTCGACTACCAGAATAAAATAGACAAGAGCGCTTCGTCTGACACTCGAAGATCGACAGAGAACCCTGAACCGGTAACCGATAAGTTAATGATAAACAAGAAGAGTGATTCCGTTGATGACCTAAAGATAAAAAGATTGGACAGTTCCAACTTACCAGAAGTCTGTAATACGCCTGAAGTAGCGGAAAAGAATTTTTTTCTACCGGAAGAGATTCAGGGAAAGAAAAATAACCAGAACGATAAAATTGTTGACAAATTTGAATTTACGATTAAAACTGAATCATTAATTGAGAAAGAGATTAGAACGAGCTTAGAGAACGAAAGCAAAGAACATGAAATAATTCAAATAAAAAGCGAATTTGAATTAAAAGCAGAAGTACCTGTGTCTAATCACGTTAAAAAGGAAATTATTGAATTTGAAGTGTCGCAAAATCACTTAAATAATATGAATTGTATTAAACCATCAAGAGAATTATCAGATCTAAGCCAAGAACTTATCCGAGCTACAGAAAAGAATGGCAAAGAAAAATTCAACCAAAACATGTTATTGGAAGCTATTCAGAATAACAAAAAGATTGAAAAGGAAAACGTAGATTTTGAAAAATCACTAGAAAAAGACAAAAGTAGGAGTCATTCTTTTTTTGGTGCTGAAGTAACAAAACTCACAGATGTCGAAAAATCCAGTGAAGAACGCATTAAAACTGAGCGTGATAAAACGAGGTCTAAGGATCGTTCAGAAAAGGAAAAACATGAACATGAAAGGGACAAACCAAAGAATAGTAGGAACGAGAGAGGGCTAGAGAAACATGAGAAGGATAGAAAATCAAAAAGTGAAAGCTGTATAGAAAAACCACACGCTGATAAAAGTGACAAAGTGAAAACTGAAAAGGATGTCGAAAAAACCTCCAGAGATAAAACTGAACGAGACACAGATAGAACTAAAAATCACGATGAAAAATCTTCGCGCCATGATCATCACAAAAGGGACAAACATGAAAAAGACAGAAGAAAGGAATGTGTTGAAATAGATTTTTTATCCAAACCTAGAAAAGACGACAAAAATAAATATGAACGCCCTAAGAAAGAAAGCGAGTCAAAACGTGACACCAAGAAAGACGTTGATCCTACCAAAATGCGCAAGTCTTCTAGGGATGAATCAACCCGAGATTTGTGTCGTAAAGATTCTACTGACTCTTCAACGTCAAGGGCCTCCCAGGACTCTTCAAAGCTTAAAGAATCGGATAACATCGATAGCAAAGATGAAGTCAAAAATAAATCTAAGGTTCAAAATGATTTCATATCTAAACATAAATCTGACAAGGAAATGTCCTTGAAGTTTATTGATCCTTTAAAACTAAACCCGACAGTAAAATTAAAAATAACAGATATTAAAGAAGAAAAGGTGTCAAATGATCAGGTTGTTAAAACAGTTGAAAATTCTCTCGAAAACCCCTTCAAAAGCAAGCCTGAAATTATAGAAAAGCAGAGACATTACTCTCTTGATTCACCCGGTTTTGATACGAAACGTAAAGAGCGCCTGAATTCTTGCTCAAGTCTACCAGCCCATATTGGCCATAAACGTAGAATGTCGTCACAAGATACGTTCGATTTTCTAAACGAGGACAATAAAAAAAATAAAAGCGATTCAAAAGGTCCAGAAAGAAGAGATTCCAAAGATTCTCGAAGTGGTGACCGACATAAAACTACCAAATTTAATAAAGGATATTTTGCAAAAATAATTGAGAGCAAAACTAAGGACGATAAGAAGAATCAAGTAAAACCGCCGGACGATGAATGGAAAGATACCAACGATACAAAAGACCAAAAACAACAAGAGAAACCCAAATCTCTAAGAAAGAGTCCAAAAAGGGATAGCGAAGAAAAACTCAACAACAATTCAGATAATCAGACAGATGGCTTACACAATGACTTAGATTTTCTTGCCACGTTAGAACTTAGGTCTAGTGAAGAAGACGAGAGACAACGTGCTCTGAGGAAGGAAATGAAAGAGAAGAAACGAATTCAACAGTTGCAACAAATTCAAGAACTTCAAATGAAACAGCAGGATGTATTACAACAAGGCGATCTTAATTGTAAAAACAAAGACGAGAAAAAACTAAAAGTAGACGAAAAGAGAAAAGAAGCAGCTCGCGAGAAACGAATGTCCACTGATCGTAAGAGCCGGGATGAGAAAAACGATACCCAAAAGCGAAAAAATCGTAAGCTGACTCAGAGCACTGACACCTCAGACTCTGATGAACCTAAAAAACATTCTATTTTTGACATCGTAGATGATGGACCGACATATATTTCGATGTATGATAAAGTTAAAGCTCGTTCATGTAAAAATATGCAAAAACAAGAAGAAGAAAAACGACAAGAAAAGATTAAAGCTAAATTCAGCCAATTAAAGCAGAGCCGTGCTAAACGAGAAGAGAAGAAGAGGTCTAGTTGGGATGAAGACAGTGACTCCGATCAGGACGGCGGACGGGCCAGGCCACCCAAGCTGGCGATGGATAGCTCTTCTGATGACGAACACATTCTATTGCAAAGTAAAAAGCGTGAAAAATCGCAATCGTTTGACTATGATCGTAAACAAATAAGCGACTTCTTAAATTTACCAACTACCGAGGAAGACACGCAAAACAAACTGTCCCGTAAAAACTCTAGATCGCGCATTATGTCAGATACATCAGATGACGAAAATAAAAGGAGAAGTGCGAGTAAAAGTCCGACATTCCTCAATAAGGTAAAAAAGGAACTGATGTCCGACTTGGAGCTATTGCAGGATAGACAAGATGTTCCAAATACTGATACAACTTGTGATAAAGTAAAAAAGAATTCGTTATTAAATTTATTCGGGAAAAGCGACAGTGACGATAGCAAATTAAAGTCTAGTTTAGGAACGGAAAATGACTATAAACCTTGCTTTGCACCTAACTGCAATGATTTCTCATCAGAAAGTGAATCAATGGCAGCCCATAGACATACAGGAGAAACTCGTAAAAAACATAAAAAGCGGCAAAAGAAACATAAATTTTCATTTTCCGAAGATGAGACAAAAGGTGAAAATGCTGATTCTTCCAAACACCGGCATTCAGATAAAATTCGAAGACATAGCAATAAAAAGGAAAAACGGAAAGACAAAATTCGCGATAGTTTTGATGGTGATGACAGTCGTGATGAGAAAAATAAGTCGAGGAGAAACAAAAGTTTGCTCAATAGTTTTTCCGATTTGGTCTCTGAAACAAATTCTAATAACACCAAGAAGGAAGGCAAAATGGAGGATATATTTGGGCCACTCTCCGATGACTCTGATAAAGAAAGTAAAGGGATTATCCAAAAACAAAATTCCCTACTACATGACTACGATAGTGCACTATCTGCGTCAAATGATATCAACATTAAAATAACGTCTGAAGATGTTAGACAAAGAGAAAGGGATGAATTAAAACGAAGAAGAGATAGAAAACGAAAGGAAAAAAGGTACTTTTCTAAAGATGATGAAAACAGTCTGGACGTGGACGCTGTTAGTAAAGCAATCGAAGCGAGGTTATTCGCAGATTCTATAACTGATGACGATAATCATATCAGAGCAGAATCACCACTAGGAAGCATAACAAAGCACGAACAAAACGATTTAAACTACATGGACGAGGATGCCATGCTCGACACAAGTATCGGTGAAAGTCTATCGGAGAATTTAAAACGGGACTGCAGAGAAAAGAAGAAGAAAAAAAAGAGGAGCAAAGAAGATCGACAAAGCCGCAAAGAGCATCACTTGTTCCATAATCACAGCAAATTAGATAAGCCGGATCTGCTTATAAACTCTACCATGACATTATCTCCAAAAACCATATCGGAGATTCCGATGCCAAGTGATACAGAATCGACATCAGTTACAAATAAATCTGATGATTGCGCGTCCCTTTCCGAAACGCAAAGTCTGCCAAGGTTATCAGATAGCCCATTTATTGTTATTCAGCCAGACGATAATAACGACACAAAGAGCAGCAGTTCTGATATTACAAGTTGCGTTATTTCGACTGATGCTATGAAACTACTGTCGGAAGAATACCCGACTATTGAAATTGACAAAATTCCTATGCCAGCGCCAGTAGAAACAATTGTTGAAGACATAAGCGATATACCTATGCCCGAGGAGCCTGAACCTGTAAAGCGCAATACCAAATCCGATAACTTCAGCCCATCTTTTACCATCGACGTTGATCTTAGTGAAGATGCAGTACGTAGTATTTCAAACTTAGAAAAGGAATCAGATAAGAAACTGGACAAAATTGATACGCCCACTACTCCAGTGTCGCCAGTCGATGAGAAAACAGAAAAACCTAGAGCTATTATTTCTCAAGAAGAAACCGAGGACGCGGTAGCTGCACTTTTAGGGAGTTTTAAAGGAAAAGACAGCTCTTTCACCAATTGTTACGAAGAAACGGAAAGTAGCGCTACGCACGAAATAGAAATTGAAAGCTCTAATTTGGAAAATTCTCCGGAACAGGATCCAGAGGAAATGAGACGGGCGGTAATAAATCTTAACATTAGTGAAATGGAGACAAAACCTGAGACTCCTGTATCCGACAGCGATCTTTTACTAATTGACACCGACAATGAGGAAGCCGAGGATACTCCTCAAGACGCTATAGAAAGGCTACCAGTAAACATAATTGCAACGAACCAGTCTCTCGGTGTTAAAACCGCTTTAGTAATTTCAAATATTGTTACATCGGCGACTACTAATATTATAGTCGCTAAGCCCAAACAAACTGTCTCAGTTTCGGAGTCAAATGAAACTAAGATGAAAGTAAGCGAGTCGGATTGTAAATTGCCTCTAGTAAAACGGGAATCTGTCCATCAAATAACATCTACTGCTACTCCGGTAATAACGTCTTGGACTCTTACGAACAACAAATTGCTTGAGCCACATATCTTAAACATACAGCCTAACAAGATGGCTTTAAGGGACGTAAACGAAAATAAACCTCGGCATATTACAGCAAACATTGTGCAAATTAAAACTCCGCACAGTCAGAGCCTACAAATGAGCAATACCGTTAGACCTATTATATCACCAAATAGAATGAGTGCTCCTTATCAAGTAATTAATCATGTGATTCGCCCACAAACAAACATGCAACCACCAACAATAAAAATACCAGAGCCTCATATTTTGTATCAGAAACCGCAAGGCATAGTAATATCACCCAGGCTGTCGAATGATCCTCGCCTACAGAGTCCGAAGGCGAATCCGCAAGGTAGAGATGGCATGACTTCACCTCGACTTGCAAATATGACAATATTGAGCACTTCTCCTCAAAATTTAAATGTTGGAATGGTATCTCCTAACACGATTCAACAAAGATCTCCAGGTCAGGTGACTGTTGTACGTATGCAGCAACCGCCGCTCAGTCCCATCCAAGGCATGCATTTACAACACGGCGCTCGAGCGATGATGTCACCTAGTAGACCTAACTCAGTTCTGGTCCAAACTCAAGGAGCTCCAATCCATTTCAACCGGTTGCCTGTCACTCCAGTGTTGGCACCAATATCAAAGCAAATGAGCGTTAACAATATAATGCCACATAGTAAAAGCATGGGCGTAAATCCACCGAATTTGCTTCATCAACATAAGATTACGAGCGAATGCGGAAAGAGCGACCAAAGACCTGGTACAGAACATGAGCCCACGAAAATTATTTTGTCGCCTACAAATTTACTGCAAACCACTAATCCTACCGTGATGGCACAGAATCGCCTTATATCTATGCAGAATGCAGTTCATTTGGGAACAATAAACTCATCTTTACATCTAGCCAACAAAGGTATCATCAGCAATGTCAATCATATGTCTGAAAAGCGAGAAAACCATGTCCAGAAAAATGAACAACACAATCATGTACCTTATAGTGTGGCGCCTATTTTGCACGTCACTGGTGTTAACCATACTTCAGCTTCGATAATTCAGAATCCTAGTAAATCTGTGACAAGCGCTGTTCAGGAAAGTAATGTTAACAGAGGCCCCGGGTCGAATGTCATTCACACACTTAATTCGCCGAGAGTTTTAACTTCAGCACCTATGACGAATATCATACAAATCGATTCCAGCAAACCACCCCCGTCAGTGTTATCCATGGCAACTATAAGACCACCAACAGTACTTACAAAATTAGATTCCGCAAATACTGGTGTAACAACGAGCACTCTTACAAACGTGGTCATGACGCCACTTTTGTTAAAAACAAGCCAGGCACCAATCACCCCTAAAATAGGCATTAAAAGTGAAGCGAGTAGCGAAAATAATTCTACTACTATAATGCAAAATCAATTTACCCGTGTGAAATCTGAAGGATTAGCAATAAGTGACGATAAAGACGTAATTCCTAAGTTACCTACTGCTGTTTCTGAAGCCCACTTTCTTCAAACAAACAGAGATATATCATCATCTACTAAACCAGTGAATCCAACAGTTGAAAACATCACTAAATGCGAAACAGATTTCGAAGAATTGTTGAAAGATACCACAAATGAAATTAAAATAACAAATGATTCTGAAAAGAAGCTTGAAGTGAACGTTGGAAAATCCGTAACTTTATTTGGTGCCAGTCATGAGAGACTTGATAGTATGGAGTCCGTAAAAGAAATGCAAAGGCCCGATGTTCTGACACCGGAATCTACGGCTTCCGAAGGGTCTGTGACTTCCCAAAAAGATATTAAAATGAACAATGACTCAATGGATAAAGAATCGACCAATGTTGGCATTATTGAACATTCAGCTACTGAGAAAAATGTAAAAGAATTAAATAAAGCACCCTCCGATGAAGACAAAATCGCGAATACTGGACATATTCTAAATATTTTTAGTACACCTGAAAATTCTCCAAATTTTGCTACTGACGTAACTGATAATAAGTTTCCTAGTTTGCCTATTGACAGCCAGGTAAAAAGCATTGATGAGAACGATTCATGGAGTGCTAAAGACGTTAACATTGAATCGGTTATCAAGAAAGTTGATTCACTATGCAACGAAAACTTTGAGGAAAAGAAGGATGAAGTTCAAACGGAGACAGACGCACAATTAAATACTGGACCAAATGATTCAAATACTTCCGAAGAGTGTACTGTATCCACTGAATCTGTAAAACCATCTCAAACAGAAAGTGTAATTGAAAATAAATCAGATGTTATTGGCGTTGAGAAAAATACTCCAAGTAAAAGAGGTGGTCGTAGTATCAGAGGCAAAAAATCCGACAAGAATCAAGACAGAGTACAGACACGTCAGATTTCAAAATCACCCCGTGGAGGATCAGCTGCGAAGCGGGGCAGAGGGAGAGCAAAGGTAGACAAGAAAATAAAAAATGCACTCAACACCATCTCTAATAATATACCTGGCGACGTTTACGATTTCCACGAAGATTCCGGAGATGAAACATCAACATCACCTAATAAATCCGAGACACGCCCTCGGCTCATTTTAACAATAAAAAGTCCTTTAGGTCATTCTAATGCAATAGCCACATCAACTCTTAGTATTGGACAGAAGGAAGCGCTTAAAAATGCAGAAAAGCCCATTGGTAAAGATGATAAGCCAGAAGATTTCGTGTCACCTTCGCTAAACACTCGAAAATCAAGGAGATTGCAGGAAAAAGACGTGCAGCGAAGTACAGTCGATGACGTTATAGATGACGTTATTAAAGGTTCGGCTACTCCGACTAAACCCGGGAAAGAGGTCAACAAGAAGAGACCTACGAGACAGACGGGCGCCAGAACGACCCAGCAAGATAAGGCATCCGATACTCGGAAATCACCCCGAGGTACTAAGAGGTCTCGAGATAGAAGTCTTTCCGATGCTTCTGTCGACAGCAGTGACGAAAAAATTATTAAAAAAGAGGAGTCCGTGAAAGATGCAAAAGTTCCGAAACTAGCCGAAACGTCGGGCGTAGCAGCAAAGATGGAAGTGGATACTCCTATTATGAAACCGGTGGTCACGTCAATCCACAACACCCCGCCGGTCTCCTCAATCATCACAGCTGCCTCGAGTCAGCCGCTCGTCAGCAACCCTCCGGTGGTTAACCATCTACCGGTGGCCGGAACTACTCTGCCTGCCGTGCAAAGTACGATAGTTCCTTATAAAACTCCTACAAGTAACAGTACACCAGTAATAAACCCTCCAGTTAGCAACCCTGTCGTCGTCAGCAACCCCGCCGTGTCGAGTCATCTGCCAGTCGTGAACAATCCGCCCGTCATCAGCAACCTTCATCCGGCACCGACACCTATTATGAAACCGCCGAAGAAGATGATATCAGAGATAAGCGCGAAGTTGGCGTTCGAATCGGCGGTTGCGGCATCCGCGGCGCCCCCCACTGAATACAAAGCGGACAAGGCGCCAGTAGAGACCAACATGCAGCACGCGCTGCCGGCGCGCGAGCCCGAGCTGGTGCCGGCCACGGGCGAGGCGGGCGAGGCGCTGGCGCGGCGCCTGGCGGATGCGCCCGGCCACGTGCTGCCCGTGGGCGCCACGGAGGCCTCCGACGACCGCGTGCAGTCGCCCGCGCTGCCGCACCGCCCGCTCGTCTCGCACCGCCCGGCCGATCGAGCTACGCCCATACTTATGAGGTAACTACATTTAACTAATACAAATAATCGCAATACGCTTAAGGCGCTACCTGGGCTATCCATACTCGGTTTAGATTGTAATTATCTTTTTTTATATTTGAATTAAAGATTTCATATTTCATTATTTATTTAATTAAAGATTATACCTGTTATTCATAAACCTATTTTAACTAAAATACCGTTAAAGTTCGTTTGTCCTTTTTTGTCACATTGACATTCCGTTAGTAGGAAGACAGAACCTATTAATAGTAATGGAGTCTTGAGTGACGTTTATGAATAAGGCCCTATATATCTGAAGTACCCCAAAGATGAAAACATCCAAAAATGATTGTAAACAAAATCCTTGATGGAAATATTTTTTTAAGTTATGCCTGCCTCAGCATTGTTTTCGTTTCTGAAGCGGAATGAAGGAATATTGTAACTTTAAACGAAAAAAACGGGACAAAAATGAAATCAATAGCAGTTTTAAACGCTATGGCGTTTACGCCATGCGTTTTGAGCACATTTTGACTATAGTCTTGTCTCTACTGGACACACGCGTTACTGGCAGTGGCGTGCATTCCTATGAAGCAAAAAAGCACTGCTTGCCTTGTAAACAATATAATCAACATTATAATATACATATATTTACATATTTTTCATATGTAATAATACTTGACTTAAATATCATTATTCGATCATTTATATTTTCATAAAAACAAAATATTACAAATCCGCGCTTAAATCCGTTTCAATCCGCGCGAACGCGACGTGTTTCTTTGTACGAGAAAGCAGCACGCCGAGTGCTTGGCCGACACGCACACTCTTATGACATCGCGCTCGAGCGCGCTCCACCGTAAGCTACGAGGGCTGTTTGATAAGTACCCGTTTATGGAAAAAAAAAACATTTTTTTTTGTACATATGCATTTATTTTTCTACGTAGTCACCTTTTAACTCTATACATTTGTTCCACCTATACTCAAGCTTCAATAAACCATCCAAAAAGTATGATTTTGGAAAGTCATTAAAATAGGCCTCTGTGGCGGCAATGACTTCGTCATTTGATCCAAATCGCTTGCCACCGAGGCATTTTTTTAGGTTGGGAAACAAAAAGAAATCGCATGGGGCCAAATCTGGAGAATACGGGGGGTGAGACAATAGTTCGTAGTGTAACTGTGCTAATTTAGCCGTCACAACTCTGGACGAATGAGCCGGGGCGTTGTGATGAAACAGTACTTTTTTCTTTTTTAAATGGGGGTCGTTTGACCTTCAACACGGCGTCAAATTCATCCAATAAATTGGCATAGTACTGCCCTGTTATTGTTTTTCCCTTTTCTAAATAGTCAATATGTATAATGGAACTTTGGAGCATGTTCACCCGGTAAAATCCACTGCTTCGACTGCTCTTTCATTTCCGGGGTGTAGTGGTGGACCCACGTTTCGTCTACGGTCACGAAACGACGCAGAAACTCCTTCGGGTTACGTTTGAACACGGCCAAACACTGCTCCGAAGTAGTCAGTCGGTTCCGTTTTTGCTCCTCCGTGAGTAAACGCGGCACCCACCTCGCCGATACTTTCTTCATATCCAATTTTTCTTCTAATATGTGTTGTACCCTCTCGATCGAAACGTTTACAGCATCAACGATTTCTCGAAGTTTAATTTGGCGGTCGGCTAAAACGATATTTTCAATTTTCTTAACCATATCGTCTGTAGTCACCTCAACTGGCCGGCCTGGGCGATCCTCATCAAAGACGGTTGTTCTCCCCCGCTTAAACTCGTTATACCAATATCTGACGGTTGTCATAGAAGGAGCACATTCATGGTAAACCGCTTGCATTCTTACTTTTATTTAATCACATGTTTTTCCTTCCAAAAATAAGAATTACAGACCGATACTGTTTTTTCTCCATTTTAACAATTTTAAGTTGACGCCTTCACTGAATCGTTGTCAAATGAGAAAAAAAACAAAAGAATTCCATTTTTTTTCCCGCCTATGAAAAATGGCTTAAAAAGGTGGTATACTTATTTGCGGCCAGTGATATTAATATATTTAGAAAACGGGTACTTATCAAACAGCCCTCGTATGTACGAATAGGTTTACCACACCTCACTCATGTACGAAAATCAACCAATCAAATCAAATCTTACGGTCGCGACAAGAAAGCACTGCTTTTGATTACTTAAAAAGCGTTCACTAATTTGGACTTTAAAATCCAATAGCGTTTGGCCTAACAAGACTCAGTAGGTCTATGACGCACGGGTACCCGGGATCGAATCCGGGTAAGAATGTGAAACTTTTCCATTTTTTTCCTGTTTTATTTTTCCTTCTTTTTTTTTACTTTGGGCATCCAATGGGTATTCACTACTGAATATCATACATAGATCTACTCGAAATTCTCTGCCTACCCTGGCTAAAAACTATGCACGCCACTGGTTACTGGACAGCGTTGTCCCGCCGGTGTTAATAATCTCTGCCTCCAAAGGTAGCGTCTTAACGCTTAACATGCGCGTGTTAAGGATAAAGACAAATTAACCCTTCGATTACCAGTACTTCAAAACATCAAAAACCTATAAACGTAGAAATTTTTCAGTAAAACTTTTTACGCGAGAAAAACCGGGCGACCCGATATCGCGTCCGTGGTACGGAGAGGTTATTTTTCTGCCGTCTCGATATCGAGTCTGTGGGAATTGAAGTATTGATAAAAGATGTGTTAATATGATTAGACATAGTCTTACTAATCTACCGAACTATGGTAACGGGACGGAGTACTGTCAATAAAACCACCCGCGTTTAATTTTTATGAATAAAATTTTGTGTACCCATAACACGCTGAAGGCCGTCTGGGCTCAGTTGTGTAGTGGGGTTATGTTTCTAATAATAGCTTATAACTTCGGATTGTTCGTTCGTAACCATGTTCGTATCTGCAGAGCTGGCGAAGGTGAAGGCGCGGGCGGTTCGCGCGGCGTACGCGCGGGCTACGCGGGCACGGCGAGCCTGCCGCGTGGCGCGCACCACCCGCCGCCGCCGCACGCCGCGCTGCGGGCCCCGCTCGCCCCGCTGCACCACGCCAAGTCGGTGCCGCCCATGCAGCCCCATCACCATCCGGGTAACTCATTTATTTACTAAAAGCGGCGAATGTGTTCTAGGATCGCTAGTGTCGAGTGACGTCTTTCTAACATAAAATGACAATGCAAAGAAGTCAGTTCAGCAGCTGGACCTGCCGGCTGATTTTTCTTTGCATTGTCATTGTATGTTGAATTTCATACTATGAATGTTTCATAAAAACAAAAATAATCAATAAATCGATTATTTTCATTGACGTCTATCTGTCAATTTCCACCAATCATAGGCCAGTAACGTGTCTTTCATTGGTGGAGAATTACAGATATACCTCACTTGACACTAGCGATCCTAGCGGATGTTAGACACGCGATAGTCCTCTTTAGATAAATGAATTAGTATGAAAGTAGAACCACCTTAACATGAAAAATTGTCAGATTATCCTATTCATCCTACTAATATACGACAATCGAATGACCTAGTGGTTAGAGACCCTGAGTATCAAGCTTGAGGTCCAGGGTTCGATCCCCAGTCGGGACAGATGTTTGTATGACAAATACGAATCTTTGTTATCTGGTCTTGGATGTTTATTTTAATATGTATATTATCATGTATTTATCTAGTCTAGTACACATAGGCTTTGCCTAGTTTGGGACTAAATAGGTCAATTGGTGTCAGTTGTCCCATGATATCTATTGTTGTTATTGTTGGTACGGATTTCCGATCTCGGGCCTATGGGGACCCAATCTTTTGAAAGGCATCCATGAGGCCGAAGCCAACATGAAGAGGCTTTTGATACCATAATACCTCTATAAATATGAGATGGGCGCATCTATGGAGGTCTATCCCCTAATACACCATGAGGATGTGCTAGCAGACAGTCCTCCACAGTTGCCAAATTATGCCAGGGGGAAGCGACTTAGAATGGGCCATAGCCCATAGGGTTGGGATGCTGCGGTCAGGACGCCTACCATTTCGATATTTCATTAAAACGAAGTTCGGTAGGCGGTGACTCACCGTTCACAAAATGGGCCCTTCAAACTGTTGCCCCGCGCGGGGCAACGAGGCAGCAACATTGGTGTGGGCGGCTAAGGGTGGAGAGGTGTCACTGGACTTCAAACCAATATAACAAACCAATATAGCAAACTCGCCACGTCAAAACACACACCTAACGAGAATATAGCTCTTGCGCTCCACTCTAGGCAGCCAATTAATCCTAACTTCCTAACTAATATTATAAATGTGAAAGTAACTCTGTCTCTCTGTCCGTCTGTTTGTTAACTCTTCACGGAAATCCACTGCACCAATCTAGATGAAATTTGGTAGGAAGATAGTTTGAATATTGAGGAATAACATAGGCTACTTTTATTAGCGGGGATAGCGATAACCGAAATCTACGCGGACGAAGTCGCGGGCAACAACTAGTATTATTATAAATGCGAAAGTTTGTGAGCGGGTGTGTATTATAATATGTTTGTTACTTTTCACGCTGAAATGGCTTTACTGATTTGGTTCAAATTTTGCAATAGAGATAGCATATACCCTAGATTAAAACATTTGATATCTTTTAAAATTGTATAGTTCCCACGGGATAGCGATAACCGATTTCTACGCAGACGAATTCGCGGGCAACAGCTAGTTGAAGCATAATTCAAAAGTTGGTGACGTTATTAATGATGCTGTTCTTATTGTCCCCAGGAGCCGCATCTCGAGGCGCGATTACTTGCGTGCCTACGATCAGCCCACAAGGACAGGTAGCTTTGGTGAGTTTTCGTACTAATAATTTTTTATATTTTTTCATAGACGTGTATGTTATTAATTTATTGAATCAGGCGTTACTTTGCGGAGGTCCATATTTATGTACTAAAAATAATTACTTTGCTCACCCGCGACCACAACTGAAAAATAGATACCGTTCAACATGCCACCATTTCCACTACTGACATCAAACAGTCACAGTGTTGAACGGTTGTTGTAATGCTTCGATAATGGGCTCGTGGAGAGTGCCGAAACGCGTCAGCGTTTAGTTTAGTGGTGGTGGTGATAGTTGGGTCGGCGTGGCATGTGTTGATTCGTGTAGCAGTGGAGGCGGAGGTGTTGCATGGAAACATACATTTGCCGCACACATATGTATATCTGTTTTTCACTTGTGGTCGCGGGTGAGCAAAGTAATTGTTTTTAGTTAATGTGTACGTTATTAACGAAATTCGGAATTAAATAATACTCGTTTGTAAGTACAGAATACAGAAGTATACGTCAGAAATATTTATTCAATTAACTAGCACATGTCTCCTGCTCCTGAGTATATTTCAGAGTAATTTTATGTACATAAATAAGTAGACGTTATTTTTTGTTATCAATCTAGAGTTATGATGTTTAAGTGGTGGTGGTTTACAATTGTAATTTTGTTCATGCTGCTCGGGATAGTCTGCTGATTTAGTTAGAAGCCCTCCGCCTGCACATCAACATACTTCTCCAGTTACCCCGGTATACCCTATTGTAACTTGTATTTGTGTGTGTAGGCTCACTGTTCACGGCGCGTAGCGTTATAGACAGGCACAAACAAATAAAAAGTTTAAAAGCGATCTGCAAGCGCACATCAATCATACGTTTTCTGTTATTTTCGAGGTTTATATTAATCTGTATATAGAGGCAAAGCAGCATTCTCCTCTCCAGGCGTGGACAGTGTGCTCTTAGCACGAGTTAATTTAGTGCATTCGTATGCGTCTTTATTTGGTTTGAAACGGTAGGTTCTTATGGTCTGTTTGTTTGTTTACAGAGCGATGGAATGTATCCACACTTTTCGCCGCAACATTATCAGATGTATCAGCAACATTTCCGGGCGACACAGGAGAATCGGACTACGCCCTCACAATTTACACGGTAGGTCACTAAACTTAAATCATTAATGCCTATGCATAGAGATTAAGGTTAGGAATAAATGTTTCTAGGTAACTCTCTGATAAGGTTGATTTAAGGTTTATGCAGGATCGGCAATGCGCTAGTGATACTTCTGGTGTTGCAAGCGTTTCTAGGCGGCGGTAATTGCTTATCAGGCGATCCGCATGCTTGTTTGCTAGCGACGTGGTACAAAAAAAACTTAGGAAAATAATAGACTTCAGTTTTACTAGAAAATATCTCGACATAATCCTCTTTTAGTAACATAACATTGTTCAATCCGCATTTAATTAGAAATGCTTGCATAAAAATAAACACAAGTCTATGAAGCTCGACATCAATCCTTTCAAGCAACAACAATTTCTTTTGGCTTCGTCTGTACTAGTTAATGAATCATGTTTTTGACAGTAGTAGAGGGGTTTTAATATTATGCATTTGTGTCGTGCAGTGCGCTGGAGGCCGAGGGGTCGGAGGCGCCGGCGCCGCCGCTGGAGCTGCGCCGCGTGCCGTCCGCGCGCGTGCCGCGCCCCGCGCACTCGCCCTCGCCCGCCGACCGGCACATCAGTACGAACATACAATACATGTCGAGGCTTAACGCTCTGCTTGAACAGCTACGATACACAGCTGTATTTGACGATCAAACATTATTAAGTGGCTGCGGCCGCTGCGACTTGCTACACTGCCTCATCCTGCTCGCTTGACCCATTTCTTTCAATGGGACGGTCTTTCTGAAACAGCTGGTAGATTAAAAAAAAATCCCGTAAAAGTGCTCTTTATGTTTGTGTCCAGTTTAATTGTTTAATTTAGAATTAGTATTAACGTGTTCGCGTTGCTACAGTGTACGCAGTGGGCTGCGGGCGCTCGCCGCCGCCGGCGCACGGCACGTCGCGGCTGCCGGGCGCGCTGCCGCCGCAGGCCGCGCCCGGCCCGCCGCACGCCTCGCAGGTGCCGCGCGAGGCCGACTCGCTGCAGATGCTGCTGCGGGTGAGCACTACTACTGACGCAGGGCAACAGATCAATGTGTAGATACGAGACTTCTTGCAATACAAACACTACAGAAATGTGTGACAAGTTGCAAAGCGACAAGCTACTTCTGACGCTGACTGTAGCACCACAGTGTAAAGAGCTTATACCTACCAGTGGTCCGACGTCTTTGATGTTTGCGTAAATGCCGACACCGCAACCGCATGGCCCAAGCACCAAGGAGAGCGAAAGTTCCTAACTAATCGGGCAGTGGCGGCGTATGCAAGGGGGCTCGCCCTGCCCCCCCCCCCCCCCCCCCCCCCGCACGATTGACCTGTCTAGAGGCCTTCGTCGGACGACTGTATAGACTGTGGTAGCACTATGCAAGTGTATAGAACGAATTTAGATGCCAGCGTCAGTGACGCCGTCTCATTGCCATACATTATCTGCCGCTCTGTCGCAGAGTCACTATTGCGGCGTCACCGACGCTCACTTCAAAGGGTGGACACCCTTAAAGTTACTTTAACTTGTTTCATTGATCAAATGGATTGAGTAAGGTGTCTGTGTCGACAGCGTTACCCTGTGATGTGGCAAGGCCTGCTGGCGCTGAAGAACGACTCGGCGGCCGTGCAGATGCACTTCGTGGGCGGCAGCATGCGCGTGGCGCACGACACGCTGCCGCGCCACACGGATGGCTCCACGCCGCCGCTCCGCATCGCGCAGCGCATGCGCCTCGAGCCCACGCAGCTCGACCAGGTGCACCGCAAGATGAAGGTAACCTTACCGCCGCTACTCATTCGGCTCGGGATAGGGAGATGTCGCAGCCAGCTGTTGGACACAATGAGGCTTATCGCGAGTCAAAAAGATCGCTATTGTCGAATTAGGTCTATCTGACAATTTTCCCCATTCATAGACCAGTAGCTTGTCTCTCAATGGTGATGAATTTCAGACAGATCTCACTCGATTCCTAGCGGATTTTTGACTCGCGACAGCCCTCATTGTAGGGTAACAAAACAAAACACGGTGCATATTAGCAGCCGCACGATGATGATTGACATGTGAATGATTGGGCGATATTCCCATGTTTAGTTGCGAAGATAGAAGTAAATATTACATTTGAATGCAACACTGGACGCGATTCTACGTGCACATCGCCTAAATAGCCTAAAACTATTTTTTCTAATTTTTAGTTAAAATTTAGACGGCGGATTTAACAAGTGCTATTCCAGAATGTCAAGCTGACTAAATTTAGCCGGATTTTATCCGTATCCTAAAATTTCTAAATTAAATTAAGCGTGTTGCTACTTGAAAAAAAAACAAGTGAACGAATGAATGAATGAAATTTGTCAAAATGTATGGGATCGTATTTTCTTAAATTTGAATGGGCAACATTTAGAAAATGTCTTCTGGCATTGTGTTTAAGATGATAGCCTTGTAGCCAATGCTTTATAATAGTAAAAAAAAATATCCTGGAGGAAATTGTCTTGGAACTCCTGGGTCGTGTTTTATAAAGCTACAAGTCGACCCTGCACTGCCCTCTCTTTCTCCAGTCTAGTCACTGGGAACTTGATCCACTGTGGGGTCAATCTTTCTAATATTACAGGACAAACAGCTGCCAGATTGCGGCTTATTGTTGGTTGACTTTAAGCCAGAATATTAATTTCCTCTACAGCAGTCTGGTAGCTACCACTCAAAACCTTTAATTGTGGGGGCACCGTCCCCGCTCGTAGCGCATCCCCTGCAGACAAAATGTCCACTACGTGTTGGTCCATATTCCGCGACAGCCTAAACAATTTCCGAAACTTCTGCTCGTACCGGTCAAACGGGTTAGATTCATCTCGCAAATTCTTCAAATAATTTTTTTCACCCTCACCCTGGCCATACTCCTTTTTTTCGGCCACCAGAGCAGTTATCACGTATTCGTCATCCATTTCTAATGGAATAGTAGTTTATGCAACTGCTACATAATGAGGGTCCTTAAAACACGAGTGTGTTTTTATCAGCTTCGAGTTTCATAATAGGATCACACGAGTGTTTTAAGGCCTAATTATGTGGAGTTGCATACATTACTTTATCTACACACATATTATAAGTACTCTAAGATGGGTTCAAAAGCCGAAGGCATATATCATACCCATACCTGTAACGAATTTGACTGTTTTTTTAATCAGACAAACATACCGAGCTGACGTTTCGTGAACTGTTTTTTTTTTTTTAATAAAATAATATCACATTATTAATTATACATGTCGGACTGAACTCGAGTTATATACGTGAGTGATCCGTTTTATTTCACTATGATTGTAAATTACGTTGGTTGTCAAATTCGAAAAATCGAATTCTATATCGAAAAGTCGTTACGACATCGAATTCGATGTCGTAATGACCATTACTTGACTGCTGGACCTGCTGGTCGTGGTGAGGCGACGATGTACTGCAATGCAGGTTAGATGTACTGAACGCATTATAGAGGACTTATGATATGTGTGTAGACAAAATATATTAAGGAATCGATACAGCACAACTTGACTTTAAGCAATTGTGTTTTAAACGGGACTATTTTATTAGCCGCTAAAATTAGGCAGTTTAGCTTTGCTTTCGCTTAAAAAGGACATGCAAAGAATAGCATTTAAGCAACTAAACCTAAATTGAATAGACCGCCTAAAATAAGAAACTTTAGATTCAAATAAGCGTTGTCATTTGATTATGACAGCCGCTCATAGAATAGCTAAGGGACTTAGCGACGCCTAAATAAAATTAGGAATTTTAGCGGCCGCTATAGAATCGGGTCCACTGGCATGCCATAATATTTGGATACGCGACGACATATGAACGTATTGTTTGTTGTAGCTGGAGAACGAGCACTGCATCCTGCTGGCGCTGCCGTGCGGGCGAGACCACATGGACGTGCTGCAGCAGAGCACCAACCTCAGCGGCGGCTTCATCACCTACCTGCAGCGCAAGCAGGCCGCCGGCATCGTCAACGTCGCGCTGCCCGGCCACCACCAGGTACGGCTCCACACCCACACGATTGCTGCAACAACGGCGTCATCATAATGCATATAACGTCTTAGATGACGCATAAATGCTTCCTCAGCATCGAGATTACAGATATACCAGCGAGAATTTTAATTCCTGCTGCTGTCCGAGCTAGGTTTTGAAACGATCGTCTGTGAATTCTCAGCTAACAGATGTTAATTTGGTCGGCAGGCCATGTACACGGTGCACATCTTCCCGTCGTGCGACTTCGCCAACGAGAACCTGAACCGCATCGCGCCCGACCTCATGCACCGCGTCGCCGACATCGCGCACCTGCTCATCGTCATCGCTACGGTCTGAACACACGGACACGGGCTGCGCTCGCAGCACGCGCCCGATGCTAACCGCGCTTGACCGCTAAAGCGTCACCCGCTGAAGAACTCTTGCCGCATGCGGCCGGCCCGCTGCCGGCCCCGTTGTGCCTTTTACCTCTAGCGGCTCGCGGCAGCCACGGAATTGACCACGCTCCCCCGAAATCTAGACAATTCACCCCAAATCGTCACTAGTGACCGCGTTTGATACGATCGCGAACCTGATCGTGCTAATTTATTAGAGGATTAATAATAATGCATTGTAAATATGGCCAGGTTGTGAAACTTTCTTAATTTATATTTTAACTTAGCTAGCAACTGACCTGGTAGACCCCGTTAAGAGATCGATATGGATGCTTTTTGATAATGGACAAATGATAAATGTTCGTAGGAATTGAGTCTTAATACCTCTATGAAGCTGAACTTCGTCGTAGTGATGTAACGTTTATTTATAGCCGCGCGCCGCCGCCGCGCGCGCCTTTCTCACGTAGCTAGGTAAGCCGCCGTCACTTATTTTAAGTGCTAGATTTAAGCCGTAGCTTATTTGTAAAATACTTTTGTTATGGTCGACTGGGTTCGACGCTATTCGGAGTTTAAATTTATATAAAAAAATAAGGTAATGAATGGCAAAAGTCGGTTGATGAAAATATATTTTAGTTTTGGGTTCTGTTAGATGAGTGGCAATCTATCGAGCATTTTTTATTGTTAGTGTATATTGTTATTTTGTTTTAAGCGACTAGGTCTAAAGTAACTTAAATCGTGTAAATATAGAATCTATTCGTACTAAAATTCGATTTATTCGCTTAGATAACGATAGCAAAGAAAACTCAACATCAGAGTAATTCTGATTAATGTTTATTTGTAAAAATGTAAGTTGAGAAGTATATAAAACAGTAAGGGATAAAAATAATACACATGGAAAATAAACTGTGATTCTGACTTTTTAATGTAGACTTTAAGTAGTCTTATGGAATCGAAGAGCAGCAGGTGAACCGCGGCCCCCTGCCCGCGCGCCTCCAGCGTACTCAAAGAATCAATTTTATTACAGTTGTACCATAAATATTAGTTACAATGATGTACCTGCGGAGTGAACATTTTTTTGGAATGCGCAAAGCCATTTTAGCCAATAATATGGCAGTACGTTTGCGCGGGTAAAATCTTGAACAGCCATTAGTCACACGTTAGCGCGCCATTGCGATGAATTGTCACCGTGTCAGTCAATTGTTACCTGTCATCTCATATTCTACCTTGCGTCTAACGCAATAAGGTCTTTCTCGAATTGGTGTTTTACATTCGGTTTAGTTCGGCATTTGTCAACACTTGTGCGCGGACGAAGATTGCCGATGTAACTTATATTTGTGGTCCACCTGTACTTCCCACAAGCTAACTATTTTTTTGTTGCTTGATGTGACAAATAACGAATTAATTTGATTTAGTTCGCTGTTCCTTACATCGAGTGCGACTTTTGTTGTAAAATTTTTGGACCACGAGTCTTCATACATGAATGTATTTTCACAAATTTATTTTGGCTTCACGTAATGTATCATTGTCCCAGTGAAATTAGTTCTTTGAGCTCAAATGATTTGTTTGGTTTGACAGCGACATAGACGTGATTTGGTTTTTGTTCTATTGCCATCTTGCGCCACTGAGTGGCGTCGGTGTCTTAACGGGTTAAATCTCGCTGTCACATTAAACAAATATAACACTACGAATAATTCCTTTCTTCAGTTTCAAAATTCCACAAATCATGATCATAGCTGCCGCGGTTAGTAGAACGCTTCTCAACGCCATTATTTCCTCTCCCCCAACTTGTAATGTTTTGTCTGCAAAAACTAACAATATTGTACTTCTCATAGGTTTCGTCTGCATTTTGTGTATTAGCGATTCGACCTCCAAGCATTAACGCCTCCCGCCCCCTCGGTTCCAGTGAGTAGACCATCGGCATCTCGCGTAAGGAGTATAGTTAGATAATGGTGCGACGGCGCAGTCGTACGTCAAAAGTACAAAATATTTTATGTATTGTAATTTTGTATGTGTAATAAAAATAGAAAGTAATAGCACAGGTAATATTATTATGTATATTATTTTTAAGGTATGAAATGTAGAATGTATGAACGACATTTGTTTGTCATGTTTCCGTCGCAAGCAGTTCTCGAATTAGCTAGGAGGAACACTAACGAACTCATCACTTCGTCCATTAATTTTAAAAATATAATTTTATTAGCACACAGATGCCCAGCGATGTACACTCTATACATATTTATTCCAACTTGAAGTCCTTATAAAGGAAATCAATGTAAATAAGTCTTCATAAAACTTAGATACAATATTTAGGCTTCATATTGAAAATTATGAGATAGAGCAAATGAGAATTATGAAAGAAATATTTATTGATTGTGGTAAAATCGATATTTACTAATTTCCCTCGTTTGGAACGGTGCGGTTACTGGCGGGCGAGCGGCGCTCGACCACTCGGCGTAGTCTGCCCGAAAACTAGCTGCATCCTTTCTTTATGCTACTAAAAAAGTGTCAATTATTAATATTTAATATTTTCTTAATGTTTCTACGTTCCAGTGAACTTAACATAGTTTGTTTTCACAGCATCATTAAGTAGGATAATGCAGACTTAAGAAATACATGTACCGTAAACTAACGTGAGAAGTATAATATGGTTTCGTTAACTCGTAAAGTGGCCCGCGGCGGCGGCTCCTGCCGTGTGTGAGATATAGAGTTTAAATATTTGTAAAATTAACATTTGATCTCAAGCGTGCAGCAAAAGTGAAAGTGAGAGATAGATTGTTGTA
This sequence comes from Clepsis dumicolana, assembly GCA_963691665.1. Lineage (NCBI taxonomy): Eukaryota > Metazoa > Arthropoda > Insecta > Lepidoptera > Tortricidae > Clepsis > Clepsis dumicolana. The sequence continues at coordinate 6,911,891 of OY829519.1, forward strand.
TCGCAGCAGCCGCAGCCCCGCGCCCCGCCCGAACACTCATTGGTTTCATAGCAGAGCTAAGGATATAAAAATATTGTGATCATAATTATATTATAGTTTTAAAATGCTAGGACCTAGGTGTAACTGTATATTTTGTACATATTGAAAATAGTATTGTATCTTACTTCCCTTTATCCAAACGACCCAGACTCCTGCGTGTTATGTACCTCCTACCTACCAATACTATTAAAAAAATATTACATAAACATGAGTTTTTATTTAGGTCCCCTGTCGTCTTATGGGTTTTCTGCCTGTTGAGAAAGAATTAAGACCGGTCATAGTGGAATAAAACTGATCACTCACGTATATAAGTAGAGTTTAGCTCGACATGTTTCGAACTAATTCGTAGTCCTTCCTCTGGGAGCGCACGACCCAGCGGCAGTGAGACGCACACTGCGCGCCGCGGCTCTGCTCCTGCGATTGCTGTGAGTGATCCGTCTTATTTCATTATCATGATTGAGTCTTACGGTAGTTTCAAGTTACAAAATAAGACCGTTGAGTAGTAGGTAGGTAGGTGATAAATTATGATTATGAATTGGTATGAGAGATCCAACAACATGGAACACTGAACAATAATACAATTCTCACTACTTATATTGTGTTATAAGCTGTTGGTTCTCCTTAAATAAATAAATAAATAAATACCGAAGATAAGAGATAAGAGCAGTTTTGAATACTTTTTTTTAAACGTGATTCTTAATTTTATTTTCAGGGGATCTAGGTACTTATCGCAGTCGAATCTCGTATATTTGGCGGTTTGTAGTGTGTCTTTTTCGCTTTAGTACTTATAATAAGGTATTCTTCAATTTTAAGCTAAGCGATCTTCCACTATATGAGTAGACTGAGCGAGTAGATTAGGTTAATGGTTAAGAGTTAATAAAACAACAAATAACTTCAAGTAATTTATTTAAAACGCTCTTACTTCATGTATTATTATTAGTTTACTAATCTAACCAATTGAATACTTTAACATTTTGCAGTGATATAATTACCTATGCTATGATGAAAATTAAAATTATTAATGGACCATAATGAAAACGAATCCGAAATTCTAGAATCAATAAGTACTTAACAGTGTATTATCATTAACAGTTTTTATTATTGTAATATCCACGCCAGTGGAATGTAAAGATTGGCGTTAAGAAGATATTTAAGACTGACTAAGTTCTTCTATGTCTAAGAAGTTTGGAAGAAAAAGTGATCTAGTTTCAAAAAAATACGTTACATACAATACTCCGTCTTCTACTAATTCATAATTGCGCATCGTTTACACCTAAGCTAAGGAAGTTTCATTGTTATTAAAAATCAAATAAATTCGTGAACTCGTATGCATTCTCCGACAGTAACTTAAACAGCAGTACTGCGTTAAGAGAAGGAATTAAGATCTTATTCCTACTGGCTAGTCCGAGTACGCTGAGTCCGTACACGCAATTGATAAGGACATAATTTGTTGCTATTCATTATTATTATTGCTATTGAGTCAGTGGTGTTTTTAAAACGGGTTGCCTTACCAACAATTATTTCAAACTTATTTTCGAATTTATTTGCTGACAAAATGTTTGCTTAATGAGATGGTAACCATTTAAGGATCTACAGACACGATGTGACGTAAGTATTATGATGGTGAACAACCTAAAACTGTAAATCCCCTACATCCCGAGTCTATGTTATTGCTTTCTAGTGGCGGTCCCGATAGTGAGTGGAAACAAACTGAGGTGGACGTGTGCACCTAACATCCCTGCTTCATCATGAGGTCTGCGAGCTTGAAGATTCGCAGCCAGCTGAAGGGGTCGGAGGGCGGCGGTGCGGCGGCGGCGGCGGAGGCCGACTCGGCGCGCGAGGCCGGCCGCTCGGCGCCGGCGGGCGCTGCGGAGTGCGACGGTGACTTGTTCTTCTGGTTGTCAGGCGACTTGGTGATGGCTGGTGAGGTCATTCTGGAAACAATGGAAAAAACGAGTACCTAATTAATAAACGGAAATCTTTTTTAAAAGATGCCAAAACAATAAATTAAGTTTTTATTTTAGGCAATGATAGCATTTATTATAATTGTTAAATTAACAAATTAATTTAGGTACCTAACTACTATTACAATGTCAATTCACAATTTACAATTATATTTCATTTAAATAAAAATAAAATAAAATAATATCGTAACAGGTAGGTACTGTTAGGTAGTTAGATTACGTTTATATGTAGTTACTCAGGTGTTTTGTGCGGTGTTCAATAGAGAATATTTGTATTGTTGTACTGTAGGTACCTATACTCCATAATAATTAAAGTAGGTACTTAGATAATTTTTCATTTCAAACTTCAATATCTCAAAATAGGGTGAATAAAATTTTGATGAAACTTACCTAGCTGAGAACCAACCATCTCGATAAACTAGCTTTCGATTAAAAACAAACTCGTCCAAATCGATCCATCCGTTTAAGAGCTACGATGCCAAAAGACACAAACGGATACACACGTTAAACTTAATTAACACCCCTCTTTTTTTGAGTCGGGGGGGGGGCGAGGGGGGGGGGGAAATATTACGATGCGACTAGCTAAAATTATCAAAAAGAAATTCAATCTGCGTACAAACCCCATTAGATGGTACTTATTTACCTACCTACATTATCAATACAATACAAATATTCTTTATTGAAAACCACAAAACAGTACAAGGAGATTACAGAAAAACGGGTAGGTATGGTTTACAATAGGCGGAAAAACGAATCTTATCTTTAGAATACGAGAATTATCTTTAGTTAAATTAAGAAAGTTCACATTAAAAGTTACAGCTATGAACTTAGGTAGGTTATTGTTATTAGTCTTTGTACTGGCTGCCCGTTGCAGCTTGTGACCTGTTCATAAACTGCAAGCGCCGGTCAACGAACTGCGTTGACTTATGTTATGCGAGTGCAACCGTAACGAGCACAAGTTCAGTGAATAGGCTGTGCTGCAATCAACAATGATTTCCAGACGATTGAAACTATCAAAATTTCGCTACGCTCTGATAGCGGCAATCGTAAAAGAGTTTCAGAGTTATAGTAGTTATAGAGCTAGAGCCTAAGAGAGCTGGTGCTGGTAGGTAATAAGTAACTCTGAAACTTTGAATTTGAAACAAGCTTTGAATTTCAATTACAGAAAAAGCTATTCCTACTGTCAATGAGATTGGAAATCTGCTGATCACCGTAAGCAGATTTCCCGCACCTCAAAGGTGTGAACCAGGAAAGACTACGGATTAGACCGAAACATGACCGGCCGGCTAAATATACTGGGCTGACATACCTACCTACGTGAGGGATCCGTTTATTTCACTATGTGTTGTGGTAAACAATGGTAAGTAAATAGCGAGGAACTCAAGGGACTTACTGCACATTATTATACCTATTTTATTAACCGACTTCAAAAAAGGAGGAGGTTCTACTTTCCACTGTATGTATTTATTACCGGTTTTCAAGTTTTTTTATATTCGAAAGGGTATACTCCTGAGGTGGTCCCATTGTCACCAAGTTATGATCTGATGATGGGATCCCAGGGAAATCGGGGGCAACCCTCAAATTTTATAGGCACGTATTGTGTGTTTCATATATTTTCTAAAGCTATTCAAGTATTTGCGTCTGGTAATCATCATCTCATGTTGATGAGCTGATGATGGAAGGTACAACTCCTTAACGGTTAGGAGTTGGAGGATAATTCTGAAAATGTTGTTGTTGTATGTGTTAAGGGTATACTTCTGAGGTGGTCACATTGTCACCAAGTCATGATCTGATGATGGGATCCCAGGGAAATCGAGGGCAACCCTCAAATTTTATAGGCACTTATTATGTGTTTCTTGTATTTTCTAAGGCTATTCAAGTATTTGAGACTGGTAGTCATCATCTCATGTTGATGAGCTGATGATGGAAGGTACAACTCCTTAACGGTTAAGAGTTGGAGGATAATTCTGAAAATGTTAAATCAACGTAAAATTGTGAAATAAAAATCTTTTAACAAAAAAGTAAAACCGCCTTAAAAAAAACCTTGAAAAAAAAACGTAAAATAGTCTTCTAAAATAATGATAAATAAATAAAATAAAATAAAATGCGTTCATTCCGGAGGCCATAAGACTTTGGCTTTAGTTTCTGTTGTCCGGAATGAACGCATTTTATTTTATTTTAATTATTTTAGAGGATTATTTTACGTTTTTTTTCTAAGGTTTTTTTTAGGAAGCACCTTGCCTATATTGATGTCATGTGTTGACACTTGACAGTATGATTCTAGGAAGCGCAAGGTAGGGTATCGTACTTATTTCAAAGATATACCTACATCTACATACACCTACCTACGACTACGACTTCTCACATCACATTGAATATGTAGGTAACTTATTAAATATACTTATTACATATTTCTCGTAGGTAGTATTTTACTTATTTATAATAACATCATGTAAATGTTTAAACTGGCGCTCAGCTACGTATACCTGAAAACGGGTATTTATAATAAATGTAAAATAATGTTTATTTACAAAGCTAGTAAATAAATCTGAGCATTGGTTGAGACGGATTCGTATTTCGCTTCCGCGACGCGAGCGTGACCGAAACAATAGCGTCGCGCATGTAAGTAGTATATACTTACTGTATTGTATATTCTTTGGTGTTAGGTATGTGACTGTATTTTTTAAACATTTAGTTACCCATACTACTTAGTAAATTTATTAAATTAACAGGTAGCTACTGTGCTTTTTATTTAGCGATAATTTTCCTAAAAACAATTATTACTGGAAGTTCTGGACAACGTACGATTATATGACCATGACCATAACAAATGGGTAATGCCTCACTAATGGCTTTACGCACACGATACTGTACGCGATTGTGTTATAAAGTACACTTCTCACACTAGCCCAGCCCGTCTAATCACCGCACAGATTCAACCCGTTTTATGAAAAACTAGCGCATATTACACAACGTAACGTGCACATAATATCCTGTGCCGTCTGCAATCGGAGCGGCGTCGCGCGGGACTCGGGAGTGACCCAAATTTAAACTAGGGCGGGCCAGTGCCGCAGTTTGCTATAACCACGCAATTTACCTAAATTTTTGTATGTCGTGGATTGTTCTTACTGGACATTAAATTTCTACTCCTAGTGGGAGTGGGTAGATGGGTTTTATGTATTAATAGATAAAGTTAAGCTCCGCGTAATGTTTGTCCAAGGCGCCTACAGATTATTGCGATAGTTGTTATGGGGTCATGATACTGACTTATGAAGGTTGGCAAATGTTAAGCCGCAGCTGTACTTTAACGGAAAAGTTGAGGTTATTAGTATAAACATCATAGGTATAATTTGAGAAATTTATGTTGGGTAACCATAAATACTGTACTTATTCATTTGGAGGTTTTCGATTAGATACAAACTTTCTATAGAATTCTCCTTCTTCTTCTTTCTTCTTTTTCAGGCTTTTTCTATCCACTGCTGGATGTAACCCTCTCCTAATCTCCTCCACTCCGACCTATTCTCCGACTGAGCCAGTACGGTCCGGCGTAACTCTTTAAGTCATCCGACCATCTCACTGGGGTCTGCCCACACTTCTTTTTGTGGTCCGCGGTCTCCACACCAGCACTCTATGGGCCCAACGATTATCCACTCAACGTGCCACATGCCCTGCCCAGTTCCATTTCAGTCCTGCAGAATTAGTCCTTAAGTAAGCCTGAGTCAATTGCCCGAAGTGACTGTTAAACCAAACCTAAGTATCTGGATGGGTGTGGAAAAAATCGGTTCAGCTACGGCGTACCGATGCGTGGCTTCCTTTGAAGACTCAGTAGACCGAGTGAGTCGGGAGGCGCGGTTATTTCATACGGGTACATGTACCTAGCTACCTATACGTGTCGTAGTGGACAGTATAATATGCTCGTCAAGTCATGTTAAAAATTTATTACGTATTTACCAAAATATTCACGAGAGGCAAAAGAGATGCAGTAGATTACCTAGCCTAAGCCTACATGGTATGTCTCGTCGTGAGCGGCAGAAATGCAACGCCGGCTTCCAAATAAGGAAAACGAAGTAAGCGCAACATCACGCATATAAAACCGAAGAGGAAACGGAAATACAACTTATTTATTATAATTTATAATGTTTTCAGAACGGACCTATTATGTATATATGAACGTAATAGAAGCGTTTGTAGATTACGGCCAAGGCGAATGCTCTTGACCTGCAATCGATTAGGTTTTGCACTTAGTTCCAGCGGCAGCGGCCTAGGCCTAATGACAGTGTTCCTGTGTGCTACCCGTTTTGTCGGAGCATAAGCAAGTAAGTACAGCGTGGAGTGACCATCATAGCGTGACGATAACTTTGTTTGAAATCCAAATGTACCCCTCTAATGTATTAAGTTCTCCTCTTGTTATATTTAGTTCATCGTTTAGTTTGCATTTTTGGGATTAAAAGTTTAATAAATTCAGATCACGTCTCTTCTCAACGTCACAATGTGAAACTGAAACTATTAAATTGCGTAGGTAAGACCTGGTCATTTATTTATGAGACTGGTACCACTTTGCGCGGCTGATGAAGTATCATATTGAATTGTCTATTAAAAGCCACAAAAAAAAAACCTTATTATTTAAGTGTCACGATTTTTTTATTTACTCAGTAGGTATAATACAAATATAGGCCTGTGGCTGCAGGAATCGCCGTCGACGCTGAGGACTCACTTATAACCGTGTTTTATACTATACCCCTTGTTTATGTTTTCATAGTAAGGCTAATCAAAATCACAGGTCTGTCGGACGCTTTGTCTCTAATTCCAGGTGTGAAATATTATTATGAATGAGGTTGCTATGCTAGGTAATCCAATTAAATTGTACTCAAAGATTAACATATATTATACATATGTACATAAACACGACTCTGCTCGTAGATTCGTAATTTTTCAATAGCAAAGTCATTGAATTGCCACCAGTTTTCCTAGTTATGGCATTTCTTAACAAACGTGATGACGAAGTTATTTATGATTCGATTATATGGTATATGGAAAGGTCAAGGAAATCTACAGGCACAATCAGCCATTACCAATCTAAATTAATAAACAGGTTCTAATCTAGCATTTGTCCCTTAAAAAGTGGTAAGGTTAAACATTAATTCAACGGTATTCGTGCGTGGTATGTTACCATATGGCCTCTCACCAAGCTCTTTACCTACTCAAATGTAAGTCGTATAGATATACTTAGGTACAGTTTTGTTTTATGTTGGTATGGCTTTCTACAGCGAAAAATAATCAATAAACATGAAAAAGGCACCACCAGGCACCAATTTCACCAACTTTACCATTGTATACAATGACAATTTGATCTACAATTCATTGCCAATATGAAGTGCGCTAAAACAAAGGCTCTTCAACTCAGCAAATGACACCGAATTTGTCATTGTAAACTGACATTTGTAAAGTTGGTGAAATAGGGGCCAGATGGTAAGGATAATAGCCTCTCCCATGTATACACGTGCAACACCTAGGGGATTGCAGGTGCATTATCAGCAATTAGAGTAAGTAAGTCTTTCCGCCTGCTTTATGCAAAGCCATAATAATTCTAATTGTTTTCGACCTATACTGTTTCAAGAAAACCATAAATGAAATACGTAACGATACTTTAGAATGGGCCTGCGCCCAACAGTAAAAAAAACCGGCCAAGTGCGAGTTGGACTCGCGCATGAGGGTTCCGTAGAAATATTTTAACGCTTTTCCCCAGTGTTTTAAGTGACTTTTTTGAGTGGTTGTGCTATAAGAGCTACCTGCATACCAAATTTCAAGTTTCTAGGACAACAGGAAGTACCCTTTAGGTTTTTGGATTTCGGCAACTTGTATGGAAATATACTTTTTAATGACTGTATCTTTTGATTGCGTTGACTTAGAAGGTCGATTTTTTCACAGCTTCAAGGGACCGCAGGCTTGAATATTTGATATTAATTTCAGCATGCTACCTCCACGCGTTCCAGAGAAAAAGGGTCTTGACAGACAGACAGGCAGACAGACGGACAACTAAGTGATCCTATAAGGGTTCCGTTTTTTCCTTTTGAGGTACGGAACCCTAAAAAGGCGAAAACGATGACGCTTCAAGTTTTTACTGAGTGTCATTTCAATATTTTTATTACAGTTAGAGTGTGGTCTTTCGTAATGAAGGTAAGCGCGTGCAATATGGTGGGTGTGAGATAAGTGATGTAACATAACGTCGCCGTAGATAAGTCTCTTAGCAGTTCGGTGAAGCAATCGGATGCATACACCATTAGTGTGGATGCTTGATGACGGCCGAATTCATTCAGACTGCGTCAGTATACGCACATCAAAAGTGGATAGGGATCAATTAGGTACCTACTTCTAAACTGAGGGTCGAGCACGACTTTACGAAAGCTGCGTAACGTAAAGTCAAATAGTAAACGTTGTCGAGTTTGTATGACGTTTGGAACAGCGCCCGCCCGTGAGCGTATTTGGAACTAAAATTTAGTATGAGATTTCTCGATCTCGATACGATAACCGTAACGTTACGCAGCTTTCGTAAAATCGTGCTCGACCCTCTGTAATGCACGTTATATCTTTCCTTTTTGAATTTAGGACCGTCTTTTAACTGTTTGGATTTCTTTACAAAACAACGTGTACCTAAAGCCGACTTAATCATATCATTCATACCTATATCATATACCTATATCATTCATATCATTGATGTATGGCTTATAAAATAAATGAGACTAAAAAAAAAACGTGTACCTAATAGTGTGCGTTATATACCCTATAATATAACTCATGCGGCTACTGAATACTTAATGTTATAAATCTGAAATCAAACTAATAATAATGTATGTCTTGATTACCCTAGCTAGGCACTTATTATCTCGAGTTACAATAGAAAAACGTTAAATGTCTTGAATTATGCAGGCGGAACCTAATGGCTGAAGCTGGCCGTACACTTTGCTATTTCGACTGGCATAGCAAAAACAATCTGGCGAATCTTGCAAGCGAGCCATGAGAACTTTTTATAATGTTACAAGATGTTTGATAAGAAAGTGGGTCTTGTTTGACTACGCTAAGGGGCTTGGTAGGGCTCCGCGATGTTATTTATGAAGCGTGGAGCAATTTACAGTTCAAGCTAACCCGCGGCCGTGGGAGAGAACTATTGTCAAAAGAAGCTGAAATTTGAATTTTTGTGTTCGGTTAATTGTTTTAGTTTAAACCTTTAAAAACCGGAAAACGCTGCGAAACGAATACTGCGGCCTTGGCAACATAGAAATTTTTGGTGGGCCTATACTCGTTTTTAACCCCCGACGCCAAAAAGGGGCGTTATAAGTTTGACCGGTATGTGTGCCAGTGTATCTGTGTGTCTGGCACCGTAGCTCCAAAACGGTTGAACCGATTTGAATGCGTTTTTTTTCATTTGAAAGCAGGTTTTCTAGTGATGGTTCTTAGACATGTTTTATGAAAATCGGTTTAGCCGTTTTTGAGGTATTGAATGAGGTAATGAAAATATCGGGGGGGGGGATTGTCAAGTTCAAATCAAAAACATGAGAGCCCGTTGATGTCTTCAGTGTAGGTTCGGGAACCAGAATCCGGGATATCTTTGATATGTAAAAAGTGACAAAAAATATGTTAATTTTAAAAACCCCCGGCACAAAAGTAAAAAAAAAAATTGTGGGTCTGGCCAAGGTTTTTTTTTACTTTCTATAGGTTTTTTATGTCGGGGATTTTATATAATGTAAAGTCATCAAACAATGCCTTACATTGTCCATTTTGTGCATCTTATTGTTTGCTTGAAGTTAATGTACCCTACCTAAACATGAACATTAATATACATATATATATATATTTTATACGACGAGAAAGGCAAACGAGCAAGTGGGTCACCTGATGGTAAGTGATCACCACTGCCCACAGACACTCGCAATCCCGGAGGGTATGCAGATGCGTTGCCAACCTAGAGAGCTAAGATGAAATGCCTCTTGTGCCCGTAATTACACCGGCTGTCTTACTCTCCACACCGGAACACAATTGCAAAATAAATTGCACTAGGGTTGAGCGCAGTATTAAATTGTAGGTTCCGTGCTTTTGGAGATTAAATTAAAACGAAATGAAACTGTAGTAAGTACTAGGTACATACTATAGTCTCATCACAAAAAATATTAAAATAGTGGAATAAGTGCCATCCTAATCCTAACTAATATTATAAATGCGAAAGTAACTCTGTCTCTGTCTCTCTGTCTTTCTGTTTGTTATCTCTTTACGGGAAAACCGCTGCACCAATCCAGATGAAATTTGGTAACAAGGTAATTTAAATATTGAGGAATAACATGGGTTACTTTTTATTCGGGTAAATTATACAGTTCCCGCGGGATAGCGATAGCCGAAATCTACGCGGACGAGCTAGTAACATATTATATATTTACAAGTTTTGAATTGGGTTACAGTAAAACTATTTAAATACCTAGGCATTGAGGACAGCTGTTTATGTTTCCAAATCATAACAAATCGACGTCCTTATTTCCAATCATTTCTAATTGTGCTATCAGTACAAGGCTACACGTTCGCTTCGGTAATCACTCGGTTTGGTTTGGTGACACAGATATTCTTCAGTTTCAAAATCGATAAGAATTTTGTGAACGTCAAAATGTACATAAGTTGATACTTATGTACATTTTGACATTATTTAGTAAAAATTTTTTTTTTGAAGGCATGAATTAGTCAATTCAATATTTTTATTTTCTGAATCAATTGGACTTTAAATAAAAATAAATACTTAAGTACCTAAGCTAAAAGTCTCCTGCTTTGCCACGACTTAATATGTTATTTAGGTTAGTTAAAAAATGTATGTAGGTATGTAGGTGCATTTAAAAACTTACATTAAAAATTTCACCAAAAATGTTATGTCAAATATAATATCACACACGTTACACTGTTTTAAATTTAACCTGAAACTATCGCTCTTGCGTATAATGCCAGTAAATTCAGTGGACGTCCGATCTTTGCGCCGGCGCGCTGCTCTCTAGCGCACTATTCACTATAATAAAGTAACTCACAACTAGCAAGGAACTGTCGCAGAAATACATCTCGATACAAAGCTTAATGATAATACTGGCGCTTGACATTTCAATCGTAGAATATCGTCTACATATAGTGCCCCGCGGCTATAAAGTCAATCCTGACATGCACAGGTATGATTTTTTTTTTATACAACAAGGAAGGCAAACGAGCAAGTGGGTCACCTGATGGTAAGTGATCACTACTGCCCATAGACACCAGCAACACCAGTATAACCATACGAATAGGTAGGTACCTACTTAATAAAGCGTATAGAGACTCACCTTATTTATACATATAAAAAAGTCCTTGAGCATTTGATAGCTAGGTTGGAGGTTGAAGATGAATGAAAGCTTATTTTTCAATGGTCTCTGAACAGAACCTGCTACGCTTTTAAGGATTTCGTGAAGAACCGGGTCATCGACCTCGTTACGATATCCTCCGTACGGAGCCCCATTCATCCTGGGGTAGCGGACCTTATCGACTTTTCAAAATTATGTAACCGGGCGTGTTCGGCATACAACACTTGTAGTACCTACATACCGATACATTTTAACCTTTCAAACCTTTGAGACTTCAAACAATGGATTCCGTGGAATTTCACTTAAGCACCGTTACCCAAATTTTGGGTTAGTTAAAGATTTAAGGTTAGATTTGGAAGTATTGTAACAAATGCTGTAACAGTCAGCAATAAAAACGTTTATGGCGATAGAGACGAGGTAATCGATTAAACTTTATTGCATCAACAATGAGCGACCAGATAATCGAAAAGGTTTTTATGTTTATGTACGTGCCTATGTTTAATTAAATGTCTGCCGCATACGACAGCTAACAACACACAAACTTGGTTACGTTTTAATTAAAAAATCACTTTGTCCTAAAATTAAATGTTAATGGTATGAAAGCATTCCAGCCAATAACAGTATAAACCTATGAAATCACGAGTAGCAATCATCAACCTAGAGTATTTAAAGAGTATTTTTCTTAGTACAATAGTTAAAGGGGTATCGGATCGGGTAGGTACTCACTTGGTGTTTGTCGGAGGCTTCGCGTGCGGGCGCGCGGCGGCACTGCGGGGCGGTAGTGCCGCGCGCCGCCCGCCCTACTGCGCAGCTGCGAACTGTACTGTGTACAGTCAGCATCATATTTAACAACTGTGTAACAGTTTTCAAATATACGAGTATAGAAATATCTTAAATTTTGTTCGTGCTCTAAGTAGCATAGCAGGAAATCTATAGGTAATTATGTGGACACCCATAGACGGCGATAAAAATAGCTTCTGGTCACTTGATTTTCTCCCTTGTGCCTCATGCGTCAAATATCTATGAACATTATATTGTTATCAATGTAATGTAATGTGCTGTACTGTATGATTCATCATAGTCATAACCATTATCCTTTAAACGTGCACCGCGCACGCGCGATTTCACAGGGCAATGGGCACTTTGTATTCGATTTAGCCCATTTTTTAAGTTGGTTGCCTTCCGCCGTTGCCATAGAGACGGTAGCAGCCTACGCAACTATCAATGAATTACTTATACCTATGAAAAGATAATAACAAATCACTTTTAACATGAAACTACCGTGAGACTCAATCTTAGTGAAATAAAAACGGATCACTCACGTATATAAGTCAAGTTTAGCCCGACTTATATACGTGAGTGATCCGTTTGTATTTCGCTAACATATCACCTGTCTGTTTAACTAACTATTTTGCTGACGGTCTTTTTGACAAATCTTCATACATTAATACGAAATTTCATGTTAATCCTTGCACTGGAACTGGGTGGAAATTTTAATACCAAATTTTGAACTAGAGATACTGTAGGTACTTAATAGTCTTGCATAGGGGTTCAATTTTGACTTTACCTGTTTTTAGGGTTCCGTACCTCAAAAGGAAAAAACGGAACCCTTATAGGATCACTTAGTTGTCCGTCTGTCTGCCTGTCTGTCTGTCAAGACCCTTTTTCTCTGGAACGCGTGAAGGTAGCATGCTGAAATTAATATCAAATACTCATACTGCGGTCCCTTGAAGCTGTGAAAAAATCAACCTTCAAAGTCAACGCAATCAAAAGATACAGTCATTAAAAAGGTTGTTTCCATACAAATTGCCGTACCTTGAAACCTAAAGTTTCCTTGAATCCTCAGTTGTCCTAGAAACTTGAAATTTGGTATGCAGGTAGCTCTTAATAGCACAACCACTCAGAAAATTCTCAAAATCTTAAACTTTTATGTCTGTCTGTAGATTTCAAAGACCAATATAAGTTGACCCCACACTGCGTACATTTTGCTTAGGAGCAGGGCTCTGCTAACACTGGACTTCTCAAAACACTGGGGAAAAGCGTTAAAATCTTTCTACGGAACCCTCGTGCGCGAGCCCGACTCGCACTTGTCCGGTTTTTTAGTCTTTACGCACTCATCGTGTCTTTTGATGCATGATCAAGGTAACCCAACTATAACGTACCTACACTAATTAATTGCAAGTAGTCCGATGATTTATTGCTATGAAATGAGATAGGTAGGAAATGTAAGAAAAATGTACACCGGCTATGCATATCTTTGACACCGACTGTACCCCTGAAAACCAAACCCTCTTATCAAAGCTTTTAAGTTGAGATATTATCATTACATACCAGGTGATCCTGAGACGAGAGTAGCATGCTACCATTAACCTCACCTCACCTCACTTAGGAACCAATGTTAACCATTGCTAGATATCAACCTAGCAACAAGCACGACTCATTTAAAACCAGATGTAGTACGGGTGATTTACTTATTGTAATATTATTGTATAAGAGAATAATTGCCGTTTGCACCAAAAAACAATGTCAACATGATTTCCCTTTTTAGCAAGAGTTTAGGTAAGTATTTAATTAATCGTTTATTTATAGAATGCTAATTCTGAAGAATTATCCAAAATAGGATTTCGATATTATGAAAAGTCAGGTTTGTTATTGTAAACGAACTTCGTTTACTAAAAATTTTCGTTGAAGAAAAAACGTGAAATTAGCACAGTCAGTTTGGACGAGACACAGCACCGCGCTGTCAGTCCGTCCGACTGTCCGTGGTAGACCGCGATCCAACCTAAATATACCACACGCCGCTTATTAGAACCAACCCAACTGAATAAGCAAAGAAAATCCCTTGGTTTTTCAAATAAATGTTGCCATAAATAAAAAGGAAATGTAGGGCGTTGTTGTAGATTTCGACAGAGCGCACTTTTTAACAAATAAGTAATCTATTCTTCTAAAAATTTAGAGTGAGTTTCCTTTTGCTATGAGAAGAGGTCAATTATCTAACCTAACCTACTCTGTAATTTATAGCTGTTGGTTCTCTGGAAATAAATTCTTAAATAAATCATCGTGCACCGATTCTCAAAATCTTTTTTTTTGTTTGAAACGGTGTACCTACTCCTGAGGTGGTCCCATTGTCACCAAGTCAGTATCCCAGGGAAATCAAGGGGAACCCTCAAATTTTATAGGCAAAATTATGTGTTTCATAATATTTTCTGAAACTATTCAAGTATTTGCATCTGGTAGTTAACTTTCTTAATGTTGATGAGCTGGTGATGGAAGGTACAACTCCTTAACGGCTAGGTAATGCTTTAAGTATAAAATAAATTACATTCCGCCACTTATGAATTGATTTTGATGTTGGGTTCCGTACCTCAAAAGGAAAAAACAGAACCCTTTTAGGATCACCTTGTTGTCCGTCTGTCTGTCAAGACTCTTTTTCTCTGGAACGCGTGTAGGTAGCATGCTGAAATTAATATCAAATACTTAAGCCTGCAGTCCTTTGAAGCTGTGAAAAAAATCAGACTTGTAATTCAACGCAATCAAAAGATACAGTCATGAATAAAAAGGTTGTTTCTACACAAATTGCCGAACCTTGAAAACTTAAAGGGTACTTCCAGTTGTCCTAGAAGTTTGAAATTTGGTATGAAGGTAGCTCTTATAGCACAACCACTCAGAAAATTTTCAAAATCTTAAATTTTTATGTCTGTCTGTAGATTTCACAGACCAATATAAGATGACCCCACACTGCGTACATTTTGGTTAGGAGCAGGGCTCTGCTAACACTGGACTTCTTAAAACACTGGGGAAAAGCGTTAAAATCTTTCCACGGAACCCTCGTGCGCGAGTCCGACTCGCACTTGGCCGGCTTTTTTATTGTTTGATCCCCTTCAGAGGTAGTCCCGTCAATTTGATACTTAATTATACATTGAAGTTTTTATGTATTGTTTTTTTTAATAAATTTTATTTCAACAAGAGAAATCATGCCATATAGACTTAAAAATCCTTCAAAGCTAAAAAATAATGCTCGTCATTAGATTTTTCTTTCAGGGAAAGTCCGAGAGCACTGGCAGAAGAATTCACACATAAACAAAAAAAGGGACGAATAAAAAAAAATATACACATTGTTTACACTGCTTTACCCAACCACCTGCTTACGTTATCGTATATAAAGTTTGTGCCCTCTGGTCTGGTAGGATAAATAAAAAGAGTCTTCTTTTTGAATACGTAGTAAAAAATCAAGACTGTTCATTTGTGTTGACATGTAATCGAAGGTAGCGCCCTCAATTAATTCTACTCTTTTATGCCCCACTGTATGTAACAAGGGGGGCATCGGAGAACGAGGTAGAAATCTAATAAATTGTGTTAATAGGTGAAAGTGCGTCATACAAGCTGAAGCATAAACAAGAGTTAAACAGCCATTTGGCCCCATCACCAGAGCATCGTTGATACAATTGGAAACGTCAATTGAATCACATGAGGCATAAAATAAATTATATTGGTTATAATAAGATAAGTACGAGCTTAGTTGAGTAACTTATATTTATGCTTGTCTACATATGTCAGTAACCGATATAAAATGACCCCACAAGGCGTTGCTTAGGAGTAGGGCTCTGCTAACACTGGACAATTTAAAACATTCCCGTGATAGACGAACTCTATTTACATACCTACAAATGTGTACGGAACCCTCTATGCGCGTGTCCGACTCGCACTTATCCGGTTTTTATTTAGTGATTAACGTTAGTGCGCGGGCCACCCTTTCTTTTTTTCATACTGTTTGAATTATATCAAAAAAAATTTTTTTTCGTTCAAGAGATTTTAATTAAGTATGTAAACTTTTTAACTGTAGGCAATGATATTATATATAAAAAGAGGTAGATATGTCATCAGCACGCCGAAAATGGAGCGCAGAAAAGGCTACAAATTGTAGCCTCTTTGGCCACAATCTCTCTCAAATAAGGTCCAAACTTGCGCGCAAATGTCAAAAGGTTCGGAACATGTTTTTCGATTGTCCTGTGAGCGTATGACGTATCTTTACTTATAATACCATTGAGGTATAAGTATGTAGCTAAAAATACCACATATTTATTTTTAATTTTATCCGCTGTAACTGAAGTTAACATAGAGCGCCCTCTAGTACGGTTTGACAGTACTACTTTGTGTACGTTTCTACCTCAACTGCAACGGTATATACTTTCATAACTCGCTCAGCAGCAGGAAAGGAAAGCTCTCAATGTCATTATTTGCCGCTAGATGACGGCATCTACCCAAAAAAAAGTAAGCTAACACCAAGGATATAGGTACTCATTACCTCTAATGAATACGGTTATGGTTCTAAAGCAGTAACTTTTCATTTGGAGTCACCTTGCTTATCTTAATTAACTGCTCTCTACATAAGAATTTAAAGGTCTTAATGCTCCTGAAATGTCTTTATCTTCACATTATACTTAGTTATATTTAAAGCTACTTTTGTTTTATTATTATTTCTGTTGTATTATTAATCTAGCTACTGAAAAAGGAAATCTCACAGGGAAATGTCGTCTTTCCACTGACTTTGTTAATACTCGTATACTGGCTGATCTCATTGTAGGTGTGTAAAGAAGGAGGTTTGCATCAGACGATTATTTATTTAGGTAACCGTCGCATGTTTCCTGGTGTAAATTGTTTTATCTACACACGTATCATAAGTCCTCTATAATCCGTTCAGAAACAGTAGAAAATGACCAGCATGTCGACAGCCAGTATCGAAAATTTATTACGACATCGAATTCGATGTCGTAATGACTTTTTAAGATCGTTATGAGTTTCAAATTTGAGTCATCTTCAAAAATCAACATAATCTACAAATAAAAAAACATTAGATACGAAGCATGCTCGGTATGTTTATCTTTAATAAATAAAAAAACAGTCAAATTTGTGATAGGTATAATATATATGCCTTCGGCTTCTGAACCCATCATAGAGTACTTATAAATATGTGTGTAGATAAAGTATGTATGCAACTCTACATAATTAGGCCTTAAAACAGTCGTGTGATCTTATTATAAAATTCTGCTTTGCCTCGTTTTATACAACTACACTCGTGTTTTAAGGTCCCTCATTAGTTAACAGTTGCATAAACTACTAATTATCTACACACATAATCATAAGTTCTCTATTATGCGTTCAGAAACCGTAGGTAATGACCATCATTACGACGATCAATTTTCGTCTTCAAATACCAATACAAATTAAAAATAGGCCTCAATAAAAAAAATTGTCCATGTGAAAAGTCAGCATGTCTATGATTAAAAAAAAAACAGCCAAATTAGCATACAAATTCGTGACAGGTATATTATGCCTTCGGCTTCTGAACCAACCTTAGAATACTTGTAATATGTGTGTAGATAAAGTAATGTATGCAACTCTACATAATTAGGCCTTAAAAGGACCCGCATTATGTAACAGTTGCATAAACTACTACAATTAAATGCCTAACTAATGTCACTATACAACACAATTAATTGAGATAAACCGTAATACCGTAATACACTGAAAATACACTGAAAATTTGATTTAATGACAGAAAAACTTCTTTTCTTTTCTTCTTAAAAGATAACAAGAATTTTTGGGACTAAATAAATTAAATATTTTTTATAAATATTTAGCACAGTCCTAAAAATTCAACAGTCTCGAAAATGATTGTAAACATCTTTAAATTTACTTAAAATGTCCTCAGATTTACTTAAGTAAGTGGAATCACGAGACGTACCTACCAATGTAAGTACATACAAGTACAAGAAAAATCCCTCCTAATGATCGCACCACGAGTGCATATATCTACATATCTACCGCGAGAAATTGTAATTTAAATTTTAAAGTGTTAGGAACGCGATCTGGGAGAGCTTAGGGCGACTTTACACTTGATTTATAGGCGCAGGTAACGGTTGAAAAATTTAAATTTCGCGCCACACAGTTTCCAGCGCCCCATAACGCGGCCGCTCACTTCGGAACTCGCTGCACCACACTGCAATAATGGCCGGATTTGCATAAAAATTCACGTAATTAAGTGCGTATTTTTCTTAAACCAAGTTCCTACAGGAAATATGACGAACGCCTCTAATAACTTTATGATGTAAATCCTGAGAGATATAATAGTAATGGTGGCCTTATTGAACACTCTGTAATTTCCTTACCAGATAAACAAAGCACTTAGCTGACGGGGATGGCCAACCCTTTACCAAGTAGGTAGAGCTCTACAAAAGTGAAACATACGTACAGTAAATTTTTTTTTTCGCTTAATGTTTTTTGGAAATCGTAATAAACACAAATAAAATAGTGCATTATGCTTAACTACAGCATACATACTTATTTAGATATATATAGAGTGCGTTAAGATCAAAATAGTTTAGGCGCAGATTGCGGGCGTGTAGGTATATAATTTATGTGCGGCGAGGCTAACATCTGTTGTCTGCATATACATATACAGGCTTGCTCCTGAACTTTGCTGAAGACATGAGCCCATGACATGAAGCGGCGGGAAGTGCTCTAGTTAAATCTATGTAATCAAATATTAAAGAAATTCAAGTATAAAAATGTATCTTGGAAATGTAGACTTACAGTATGTATTGGACTCTACCTCGTCGTCCTCGCCTAACTGCTATAACTCGTACATGTGTTTCGAAACCATATTTAACCGACTTAAAAAATAGGAGGCGGTTCACAATTCGTCATTGTTTTCTTTTTGTACCAGGTTAAGTTTTGTGTTGATTGTTGACTAAGAATAATAAAAGTTAACAGTGAAATTTAAACATAACTACTCTTTCACCTTTGAATACTTATTTACGTAGGTACGGCATAACCCTTTTCATTCCGGCCTATGCCCAAAACCGGAATTTACATTATAATTATGTGAAGCACTGGTGCTGTATATCCGTGTGCCTGCCACCGTTACGCCGTAGTTGTGCCGGACTCTTAATAACTTATATTGCTGCTACAACAGGTGCATTAAATTAAATCAGTTTCTTGAAAATCTCCTCTGACCCCTCAAGTAAGAGGAAGAAGACAAGTTAGCACGAAATTGGTTTATGAAAAAAAAACCAGATAAATTTTCATAGAAATTATGAAAGTTGTTTGTTGTGAAAATTACTTACCTACGGTATTTTTTACAGCGCTTTTATGAACGTTTCATGTCACATGTTTTCGAATAATACCGAAAAGTGTTTGTCACTAATTTTGATGTTTGCATTGCTACAAGCACTTAATAATTTTAGGATTAAGTAGTACCTACTACCTACCTAGTTCCCTAATCATAAGTCAAGATGACAGTGCCCTTGGGGCTTCGCTTACGAGTCGGGAATCGAACTTGACGCTCCCCTTCTCGTCGCTTTCCTCATACCTATTGCACTTGGTCTGCTGATCGCTGCTAAAACACAGAATCATTCGCCATAAGCACCCATAACCGTATCAAACAGGTAGTTTAAACGACATCCTTGATGTTCTCCTTGTTGTCTTCTTGTATACCCTAGTACCCTACCCACCACATCTACGCAGGCGCATATATGTATATATGTATTTATGTATGTATAATTCTTTATTGCGCATAAAACAGCTACAAATAATAGGTTACAGGACAACTGAGCTATATGTACAAAGGCGAACATATCCCTCAAAGGGATCTCTGCCATTCGCTCCGTACATCCTTTGCTTTGTTAAAGTCGTCGTCGTTGTTTAGTTCATACGAGGCTTTTGTCTAATTATGCATGTAAGACATAATTAGCATTCCCGTGTTCCTACTTGTTAATTCTAATTCACGAAAAGGATGTCCATACGCACCGTCCCATGGACACCACTTTCAGCGAACGTTCGTGGCTGTGCCTCGGGAGACCAATTCGGACACCAAAACTTTGTAAGAACTGTCGCTATGACAGAACTAACAATTTCCACCGAATAACAGGCTGTAACAAAGCCAAACGTTGCAGTTGCGTTCCGATTTTATTCCGAGAATCAGTGCGCAGTGCCTTAATTGAGGATCGTCCAATCCCGCTCGAGGCCTATCCTATCCGCCTTACAGCTCGGCACAGTAATAAAATAAGCAGTTTTCCGATTCAACGTTTTATCTTGTCGCTTCGTATTCTTCAGGCAACTTTCGTTGAAAGGGAATCGAGCGGCGGTCTCTAGCGTATTCCGTGGAGGAATTAGCTTTGCTTACGATGCAAGGCGGAAATCGAACGTTACCTACTCGGAGCTGCTGTTTGCTTAATTGGTAATTGTAACTAAAACTAAGCCGATAAATCTTGAGGCTTAGGACTAGCGCTGTGCTACTAAAGTATGTACATTTATAAGCAACTTCAATGTAATAAATATGAACGCTTGTGGGTACTACGGGCAAGGAACTCAGACGAATTTTTACACAATGATTTTTGACAAGTCCAACAACAAAGCGGGCTTTAACCGAAGATCCTTTAGATTAAATCTTCTTTAGCCTTGAAAGCATTTCCGTTCTACTATTTAGGACATTTTGCTACACAAAGACTGAATTAAAGATGGCTCTTTCCCGTTTCGTTAGAATCGTCATCAAACAAAAGTCCTCGAAAAGTGTTTGAAGTTTATTTGCTTCAGCAATATAATACCTATTCGAATCTCGAGTTATGAAACGCGAAGTTTTACAATGTAAATACCTACATACAAAATAGATAACGCTTACTCAAGTATTTTGCAAATAGAAAATAATTAAAAACGTATTTATTTTTATTGCAAAAGGGGTCTGAAAGGGGGTATACAATTTCAAAGAGGGATTACTACTTAAGTAGGTCGAATGGGGTATCATAATATAACAAGAAAGGACTGTGCACATTCTAAAAAAAACCTTTTTTAAAACGCATGGTTTTCGAAATAGAGTTAATGAACATAGTTAAATATTTCCGATGATTGCAGAGAGAAACATATGAAATTATTACATTATGAGTTTATGTAGGTAAATATTACAGGAAAACGATGTCTGTAAATGCCAAAACTTTTAACACCGGGTAAATTGGCAAATTGTAACGAAAATTGGAGGCGGTAGGCGAGTTAGAGGACTGGTCAGGATCTAGGAGTCGATCAGCCGTCAGCTGCCTGTTTTTACTATGGTGTCCCACAGGGTAACAAATTGGGGCCTGCACTGTTTACAATATGCATGCATGACCTTCTCCAGATTTTCCTACCACGCGTGGAAGTTATGACAATGATACGGTCGTTCTGTTCAATGGCAGAGGCCCGAGCACGAATATTAGAATTCTGCGTAACGTAATCGAGTACTAACATTATCTAGAAAATATGTATGACGTTTGGAACAGCGCTCCCCCCGTGCGCGTATCTGGTAATAAGATATAATATGAGTTTTCTCGATAGCGATACGATAACGTTACGTAGGATTGCCAAAGGATGGGAGGAATGCCAAATTCAATGGCAATTAGAGTCTTATAAAATGAATGACCAAGCGCTTTATTGTGTACTTTACCCACATATTAATGTTTTTGATTTATAAAAATAAGAAAAAACTAAAACTAACTTAAAAATACATAACAAGAATAAAACTAAAAATTTTAATCTAAATTCGGACCCTTAACACATAATTATACTTTTTAAATACTCACTGAAACATGAGTACTTACACAGAAAAAAAAACAGAAAATACTAACCCCGGGAGTCGAACCCGAATTCTCGACTTTCCGTGTCGCGTGCTTTAACCCCTACACTAGGGCTAGTTACTGTGAAAACGAGCTATGATTTGAAGACATGGAAAAAATTCAACGTGTTTCCCTATCGCTCTAGACGTATTATTTCCAATACTCGGACTCCTGGGTCGTGTTTTATAAAGCCACAAGTTATAATTTACAAGCGGAAGTCTCTTACTAACAAAAGGTGATAGAATGAGACCTCCGCTTGTAAATTATGACTTGTAGCTTTATAAAACACTGCCCTGTGCAACAAATACTGATGATTTGAATAATGAGATATGCTGTATTTTAAGTTTAAGTACGTGCAGTAAAAAACTTATAACACCCCTCTTTTTCGTCGGGGGTTAAAAATACGTGAATACTTACATAGATTTTTTTATTATACTTTAATTCAATTGTATTTTTTATCAATTTCGATCTCATTACAACTAAAATACAAAGGCCGAGTACTGGGTACTCATTGGCCAAGTATTAGGGTTTTGGAGGACGACTTTTACGAGTATTGAGGTATTTATTGGAGAAAAGTTCTTTTTTTTGTTTTAAGCAGATTCTTCCTTTTATTTCTAAATTGAACTTCTTAGGTGTAAATGAATGAAATGAATTAATAATTTTCCTAAACTCGAATGAATATTAAGAATCAGAATTTTGAAAAATCGTTGAAATGCTCACTACTGGGTCCGTTACCCTATAGATACTACAGATATGTATAAAATGTAACAAATTAAACAGTATGCAAACGCTGGCGCATGAACCATATTTTTCGTACTAACTTATAGAAGCAAACAAATAAAGATGCCTGTGTTCGTGCGCTGCATGGTTATTTTTCTTCAGAGACGAGTGTCGTGTCGGCTTGGCAGGACGCGGATTTATATCGATCCCCCGGCGTCGATTTTATTTGACTGCATGAATTGGTACATCTACTATTTTCTATAAATATTTTTGAATTCAAGATTAGACTTTTGTAAAGTAAACACCATCAAAACTTCAAGTGAGAAAATTTTCCGGTTGCAAAGATCCACAAATGGAATGTCCGATGCAGCGCCGAGTGGCGGCGGCGCATCGACGAAATGGATTTTATGAAAATTTCACCTTTTCCAATGTCAGCTTATCAGCTAAGTGGCAAACTTTATTACCCACGAGCATCTCTGAAAACATGCGAAACATTTTATTTTTCATTTTGCTATCTACACAAACACGGACGCAATTAAGTATGTTCTACCAGTATAATTAAGAGCGGAAATTGAGTTTTCGATTGGAATGACATTTGCCGTTTTTACCTTAAAAACACAGAGTAGGGTACTCATCTAATCCTAATTTGTCGGGCGCAGCGCCCGACGCGAATTCATTATGGGCCTCTAAAGGCTACGCGAGGTCGAGTGCTCTCCACCACGGAACACTATGCAAATTGTAAGCTATTCAATAAACCCACTATTTTCCTAAAATTGTGGTAAAACCACTTAAAATTCGGGCCGGACGAAGGGTTGGTTTACGCAGATAAGCGGCAGCTGAAGAGGTTCGAGGAACTTAAATCATAAACAACACTTCAAAAGCTTAGGTACATAAAGGCTACATAGCTCTACATATTAGGAAATAATACATATATCTAGTAATTACTTGTCTTGTTATAAAAATATCAGGCTGACAAGAAAAGGAAATAGAAATTACCATGACGACCATATAAACAAAGATGTCAAAACTCGTAAAACTTTATTTTCAAGCTTATTAAATTTATAATAAATTCGTAAAAGAGTAGGTAAAAGCGTAGCGCACGAGCGCGTGCGCAGCCCGGACTTGTAGAGTTCAGTGGAAGACTGTGAAACGTAGAGAAAGGTAAATCGGCAGATGTATGATTTTAAGAACGCATATAGCGTGAAGAATTGTAGAGAAAATAAAGTGAAATGATGTTATTATGAGTTCCAGGGTCCTAAGGAATTGAATGTGGAGAAAATAATTAAGAATTGAAGATGTGAGTTCCAAAACATAAGTGACGTAAATGGAGTAAAAAGAAGGTAGAAAATACAATGTAAGTATCGTAACACTACATACTTAAAACGATACGTGGCAAAAACACGATTTTGCTGCAATAGAAATTACGTTTTTAAGTAGTAAGAATTCTGCGCCGCCCCTCGTAACAGGAGACTCAAACTCGTTGCATTACTTTAGGTAAGTTGACAACTTCGCTCGAGTTTCTTTTCGTTTGTTATTGTTGCGGTAATTTGGTATACTTTGTGAGCTCAATACGGGTTATGGTAGAAAGAATGTTGCAGTATGCCATGAGTGTGAAACAGCAATTTTATACGCATCACTAAGCAAGCATGGGGATGTGGTTCACCTTATGGCAATAGTAATTATCGCTGCTTATATGTAGACAACCAGCTTTAACTTGTGACTTCTTTTGTGTGGATTTTTTCTTTTGCTAAAGAAGCTGCTTCATAAAGATAAGACTCGGGTAACAAACAGTCAGAAAGAGAAAAAATAAATAAAGAGAGACAGAGTTACTTTCACATTTATATTTATTAGTAAGCACAGTATTAACTAAGTACCTATGGATCAACAGTTTTTGGTAACTCAGGATAAGAATAAATTAAAAAGCACTTTATGTAGTCTTGTCGCAACATTGTCTTGTCGTCAAAATTGAGTTAAAATATAATTTCAAAATAACGTTAAATCGTCCTTCCTCTAGATATATATAAATAGCCTGTTTGATCTCGCTTGGTCCTACTGTATTTGAAAGAGAATCGTGTTGCTGTTCGTGATTAACTGTGTGCTGTGCCGAAGGTGGAGTGGCTAGGTGTCGTAAACACGCCTCTGGGAAATTCTTGACGTTCTCAACCGATCCCCGCGCGTTCGCTGAGCCAGCGACTCTGGCGGCCCATTCGCCGCTTTGCCTTAAGTAGCTTTCTTTTCGTTCTATGCATACAAAAGCAAATAAACGCTTGGCTGTGATAATAAGAATGGAAGTTGGGCCTTTGTCAGTCAACTGAGAGAGCGTGGAGCGCTCGAGAGTCATGCTTGCGTTGTTTTTTGTTCAAAATAAGTTCTTTGGTAACATAAACTTTTAGGTAAGATCTCTTAGCAGAAGTGATTTTGCAGATCTTTATTTATGAAATAATATAAAGCCCACTACTTAAGTAATAATAAGAAACAAACATAATAGATTGTATTAGACGTAAATTAGTGAGACTAGTTCATCACGCCACCACCCACATATGTTTATCTACACACATATCATAAGTCCTCTATAATGAGTTCAGAAACCGTAGAAAATGAATAGCATTGCAGCACGTAAGTCATCACAATATCAACTCATCAATCAATATCACTCACGTATATAAGTCTTGTTCGGTCAGACATGTATAAACAATAATGTGATATATTTTTTTTACAATAAAAAAAATAGTTTACGAAACGTCAGTTGGCATGTTTGTCTATTATAAAAAAAAAACAATCAAATTCGTGACAGGTTTGGGTATAATATATGCCTTCGGCTTCTGAACCCATCTTAGAGTACTTATAATATGTGTGTAGATAAAGTAATGTATGCAACTCCACATAATTAGGCCTTTTTTTTATACAGCGAGGAAGGCAAGCGAGCAAGTGGGTCATCTGATGGTAAGTGATCACCACTGCCCATAGACACCCGCAACTCCGGAGGCCTGCGGATGCGTTGCCAACCTAGAGGGCTAAGATGAAATGCCTCTTGTGCCCGTAATTACACCGGCTGTCTTACTCTCCACACCGGAACACAACAGTGCAAGCACTGCTGCTTAGCGGCAGGATTAACGAGTAAGATGGTGGTAGCGATCCGGACGGACCTAAAACACTCGTGTGATCCTATTATGAAACTCAGCTTCGTCTCGTTTCATAAAAACATACTCGTGTTTTAAGGACCCTCATTATGTAGCAGTTGCATAAACTACTATAGCGGCAGCATTTAGTTAGAACACATAGGTACTATAATACCTTGACACATGATTGACCCTGATTTTCGATTGTAGGTAAATAATTATTTACCTGAGATATTACAACGACTCGTAACTTTAACAGTACATTATTGCCAGAGCTCGGAGAGGTTATAGCAAAAATAGATATTTAAATAGATCAATACTCAATAGAGTCGATACTTATGATTATAATTATCTAAAGAGGATAATATTATCGTAATTTATAGTAGTTTATGCAACTGCTACATAATGAGTGTTTTAAGGCCTAATTATGTGGAGTTGCATACATTACTTTATCTACACACATATTATAAGTACTCTAAGATGGGTTCAGGAGCCGAAGGCATATATCATACCCATACCTGTCACGAATTTGACTGTTTTTTTAATCATAGTCAAACATACCGAGCGGACGTTTCGTAAACTGTTTTTTTTATTGTAAAAAAAAATATGTATATCACATTATTATTTATACATGGCGGACTGAACTCGACTTACATACGTGAGTGATCCGTTTTATTTCACTATGATTGTAAATTACTTTGGTTTTCAAATTTGAAACATCGAATTCGATGTCGTAATGACTATTACTTTACTGGAGGTGGTGGTGGTGCTGGGGCTGGCGCTGTCGGCGAGAAGTCGTCGTTGTGCTGCAATGCTGGTCATTTTCTACGGTTTCTGAACGCATTATAGAGGACTTATGATATGTGTGTAGATAAATATTTTTACTTTATAATGAAATTAAATGAAAATAGTGAATAATAAGCACAGATAATTAAATAATGAATTAATAAAATTAAGTAAAAACATTGGTTTGTTCTAGAAAATGCAGTAGTAAATAATTGTATAAAATGTTCAATATAACCGTCAGCTTAAAAAAAATGGTAATGGAAATACCTTCACAAACATAATTGTGGTGAATTTTGGGTTATTGTTATAAACGTAATTAAATATAATTAAATAATACTGTAGGTACATAATGCGACTCTATTAATCTTGTTCTATTACCGTGTTGCAATTATTTTGCTATGACCTGTCCGAGCTCTGATTATTGCCTATAGACCGGGAAGAAGGCATTACTGGCTGAGTATTGGTTTTAACGTATGAGCTTGAGAGTCCGTTAAATAATAGGATGCCAGCAATTTTTGTTCCGGCCTTGTCGAATATGGTGCTTTTCTCAAAAATCAGAAAGGAAGCAACAACATATATGATAATTTTACGTCTATTAATTTTAACCACTTACACTTTCTTTTACCAGTTGGGTATTTGAATAGTATCAGAATAAAATAATTTTACAGTACCAAGTTTTCAAAAATACTCGTAAAAAACTGAGGTCTCACTTGTAATTGCGATGTAGATGATTTAACAAAACCGTAAAATACTGTTTTAACCAGTAGTTCATAGAATACTCAAAATAGAAATTCTATAGACGAATTTTAGGGTAATTTTTGAGAAAAATCGTATAGTTAATGTAAAGTATAAAGTTTGTATCGCCAACGAGTGTACGATGGTATAAATATCAGGTTCAGATTTAGTGGATCCAGCGCGGCCCACCGTGGCAATGGGAAATATGAAAATTGGAAATGCTCCGGCGCCGCGGCAAATAAATTCCACCCCTATTTGTAAGCGAACCTCAATATTCTGTAAGTAGGTGCCTTATAAGCACATTGCGCTATCTATCGCGCACTAACCCGGGGTGGTTAATTGTAGTGCTAGTGTAAATGTACATCGAGTATCTTAATCTCTATTAAGAGTAGGTACCTACAACTAGAGGTTATAGCGCTCTAACATGTCTATGAAATGTAATTTCGTTATTATGATAGTATAAACACAAAAGGACTGACTTTGCGCGTTTCTTGAAATAATAAGCCTAACTATAACTAGTTTCACTATAAAAAATGTTACCGAGACCACTTTAGAGTGAAATTAGCTACATGTTA
This sequence comes from Clepsis dumicolana, assembly GCA_963691665.1. NCBI lineage: Eukaryota > Metazoa > Arthropoda > Insecta > Lepidoptera > Tortricidae > Clepsis > Clepsis dumicolana. Next base: position 6,939,834 of record OY829519.1, read on the forward strand.
ATCTGTCAACATAGTTTTGCTTAAGGGGCTTCTAGACGGGCAACGTGTATCTGTAATAAGTGCAACTATTGCTGACTCTTATTATGAAAGCTAGACAAAGACTCATATAGTTGCCGGCCACATATTGCAGCAAAAAGTTCAATATTTTGAAAACAGGTGAACCAATTTTAATGAAACTTAGCTAAGAACCATCTCGATTAAACTAGCTTTCGATTTAAGAAAACCGCATCGAAATCGGTCCATCCGTTTAGGAGCTATTATGCCACAGACAGATACACAGATACACAGGTCAAACTTATAACACCCCTCTTTTTCGTCGGGAGTTAAAAATATAGCCTGTTTAGAAGCCACTATTAGGTAAATTATCTACAGAGTATCACGCAAAATTTTGACTATACAAACACATATAGATACTTTTTTGATTATTATGTAAATAGGCGGGCACTTGTCCCTGCAATTAGAACAAAAACTTGCCTTGTATATTTTAAAAGGGCGGGCGAGGCTTAGGAGAGCTCTTGTGGTAAACCGGTTAGGGTCGAGTGGGGTCCAGCCAGACCTTAACCCGTCAACTTTAATGCGTTTCCAACCATCCCGCCTCCTCATACAGAACTAATTAGTCAATTGAATATATCCCATTCTTAATTATTTTTCCTGAAGTCGGTAAGTACTATGTAGGTACTGTAATTTTAAAACTTTTTTGTTTTTTTGCTAAATAAGTTTTGAAAAGAAAAGGCGTTTCATTTCAACTGCGGCTTCCTCACTAAATGTTGGTCGCCTATGTAAGCTATATGTTCGGTTGTTAGGCCATCAAGACTTTTAGGTAAAGTACGCACAAAGCACGAGAGTAAATAGGTAGCTCAAATTTTCAACATATACGCATAGTGAGTACTTCAAAATATCCAGTAGGTAAAAAAACCGAGTAGTGTAACCATATGTTCCATTACAAGGCCAGAACTGGGAGCAGGTAAGTACACGCCTTTATCGTTCAGTAATGTCAGTAGTACGTAACTTTTTCAGGAATAATGTCGCCGCTGTTTTCGGCAATAGCAGTAAGAGGCGGCAAACTGCCTACTTAGTATTCTGGACTGGGCCGGCGCCTTCCCGATTTAGAGCAGACAGGCCTCTAGACCCGCCGCCTGTCTACATACGTCTTCCTTCAACGTGATTTTTATTACTTTGTCTTCTGATTGGAAATATTTTTGCTTTTTGGCCGACGCAGGAATTTTGTCTGACGTAATTCAATTGTACTTCCTTGGGATGTCAGTGATGTCACACCCACACGTCCTCTTAGGGAAGTACCTAAGAAAACATTCCATGTAATGGAGTAACGTTGAAGAGAGCAGAAGTTTCACAGACTAATCTAATATTATTTGCCTTGGGACTTGTAATATTATGTATTCTGTGCTTAGACTTCAAAAGGTTTTTACTTATATCATTTTTACGCAATCTTTTTGAAAGCCTCTTGTAAATGTTCATTCCAAATTAAAGAGCAATTATTCCACGTCAAGTTGGTTTTTCTAAAATATGTAATGTTTCGGACTGGGTAATGAAAAGTCGTTGCTCTGGGCCACTGGCATTGGCCATGTAGAGACTTCTTTAGATTGCGATTCAGATGTAAGGCCAGGCACCTGCGCGAGGAACAACACATCGCAGAAATGGAAATTGGCACAGGTTGCCAGCTACGCCAGTTGCTCCCTTTACAACATTCTACCACATTGTAAAGAGCTTAATTCTACTAAGCAGCGTTAAGTTAAGTAAGTACTACTTTACATTATCAAGAAGTTATATTTGAAATTTGAATCTGAGTTTGAATACTTGGGTATAGGGTATTTCGGAGACTTATCCAACTATTATAAATACAGTAGAGTGTGACACGTTGTAAGTAGGCCTGCGTCTTAATTTTTTAAGCGACCATGGAAACCTTTTCTTTCGTTTCACCTTATTATAAAACTGCAGTGTAGGTAAGCACTTCATTTTGGTACGTTCTAATCCTAACTAATCCTAATCCTAACTAACATTATAAACGCGAAAGTAACTCTGTCTCTCTGTCTGCCTGTTTGTTACCTCTTCACGGGAAAACCGCTGCACCAATCTGGATGAAATTTGGTAAGAAGGTAGTTTGAATATTCAGGAATAACATAGGCAGTAGCCTATGTTATTCCTGAATAAAAATTACAAAAAGTATTTTGTTCGGGAAAATTATATAGTTCCCGCGGGATAGCGATAACCGAAATCTACGCGGACAAGTTGCGGGCAACAGCTAGTATTATTATAAAAACGGACTACCATTGAATCGTCAGATATAAACGGGTTTGCCAAACACTCGCCCGTTCACTGTTTAAGGGAATCAAATAAAGCAGACAGAATTGTCAGTCAGCTGCCTGCGGAATAAGAATACAGGACTTCCGCGATAAACCAAATCGAACGATTGATTACTTTGATTCCGCGAACATGCGAGTTTTTTTAAGGGACTTGTGTATCAACACACTAACATTATATAGGACGTATTGTTTGTTTTGCTTTCAGATGAAAAATTGTAACAGTACGAATAGTCAGCAACTTATATGTATATGGCAATATGAATCGGAATATATTAGTTTTTAATTTCCCATCAACTCACTTGTGGGTGTCTCTTGTACTCACGCCGAAGTGGTGGTAAATAGTAAATTTATACCTCAATTAAAGCACACTATACTCTGCTCTATGCTAAGCTAAGCTATGACAATAAATTATCGTAATTGGTGGATATCCCTACGCAATCGCTTAGCCCATATCTGATAGAAAAGTAGCGTAATATGCGAACAAGGGTCGTTTGCGTTGGGGAACAGAAATTGGCGGCGCCGAGCTAGAGTGACGGACAAGCGGGCGCCTCCGCCGGCAGGTGTAGGACGTAGTGATTATATTCTCTTTGGGTGTAGGTACAAGTGTTTAAATTAACTGCCGACCGCTGACATGTCGTGTACTTACATGCGTTTGTGGGTAAAATTGCTTTGTTACCTAACAAACCATTACCTACCCTTGATGTACAGTCGAGGAAATTAATTTCTGGCCCACCATAGAACGTTTTCATAGTAAACGTCTAAACGATTTTCCTTGTCAAGCAATGCGATGTCTACTCTGTGATGTTCACTATGAAAAGGTTCCATGGCGGGTCAGGAATTAATTTCCTCGATTGTACCTCTATACCGCTGAATACTTAGAGTAAAAGTTAAATGTATCAAGAAAATACCCAATATTATTCAAATCTTTATGTACGTGCAAAACTCGCATCAAAACGACAATTCACCTAACAAAATTTGTTCGCCACGACCTGCAGCGCGTAACGGTTATTGCAATTGCAACAATATATTCAGCTTAACTCTGCCGCTCGATACGACTTGCTTGCATCAGTTTACAATTCTAATAATCGGCCCGAAACTTGTTACCTAAATGAGAACGTTGGAAGCGAGTTCAGACGGATATGGTAATCCTGCATCGAGCAGATTAGGTTCGGTATTATGGAGGAAATACTATCAGCAATGCAAAAGCGCCGTGATCGCGTCCCTCGCGCTCGAGTTCACAACTGGCTGATGTTGTGCACATAAGCTAAACAGGCCGAGTCGCCAGCGTCGCCGCACCGCAGCGTCCCCGCTGCCAGCCGCTAGCCTCGGCGCACGTTTCGCGTTATGAAATGGGAATTAAATTGTCTGTGAAGAATACAACAGGATTACCGTTTATTCCTGCTCTGGTACTAAAAAGGTCAATATTCCTTGTGTTGCTTATATCGCTCCTTTGGGCACTAGCGCCGAATCTGCATTCGAATATAACCAGTAATAGTGGGTGTACAATTTACAAAACCCGGCTGGTTTTCGTCCCGGGGTGGAGCGTGTTACCGGGGTATCCGCTGCACTGCAGCCAGGGCTTGGCATGCTGCTCCAAGTTTGTATATCGTAAACACTCTCTGGATTACGGCAAGCACAGTCGTTTCGAGAATTGGTCTTATTATTTGAAAATTTACTTAGCATACCTACGCCGTTCCCAATACTTATTTTTGGCCCTCATTTCTTCTTTTTAACAAAGAAATCGAACTCGTTAAAGAAATACGAGACTGGCTTTGATTTTATGTAGAACGCGTCAGGTTTTTTAGGTTCAGCCCGTAAATCAGAAACAGCATGCATGTCATCAAAATAGTAGCCATTAACCTTTTTAACTTTGTTACGATTGAATTTTATTTGATTAGGTCGATGTTTTGGTTCAGGTGATCCAGTACTTTTAATGTATGACTTTAAAGTCATTTGGGTTGAGGTGCCAGGCGCAAAGACGCGAAGTTTATTATGAGGTATATTATAAAATAATTCATCTGTGAGTTTATGTCCTTTGAATAATTCATTATTTTTCGTGAGATTTGATGGCGTTTTATCTGCATTCGCATTATTTGTACTGGGATTATTCCGTCTAGAATCACGGCTCAAAACACCTTTTTTATCAGAAACTTTTCCGTTATCCTCATTAAAAAGAGTATCTATTATAATTTCCTTTGTATTTTTTTTCGGGATTTCGGTTGGCTTACCTCTGTCTCTTGGCAGTAGACTGACATTAAGGCTAACTTTTGAAGGCTTGTAATGATCCTGTTTGAATTGCCTACTTTGAACACTTTTTTGAACTTTATTCATTGCGCTAATTACATTCTCTAGTTCTTGTAAAGTTAAAATTGGTTTTGATGACGCTGCTACCCCTACTTCATTTTCAAGGTCAAATAATTGTTCATTACTGACTCTCAAATCTTCAAATTTAGAGAAGTGACCTAAATCTTTTCTCAATGGAGACCGTATAAATCTTTCCCAGTAAGAACGCGGAGCGAAGCTGTTCTCGCTGAGGAAGGGCTCTGTTTTACTGTCCGTCTGCGCAATGTTGATGTCAACTTCAGTCACGACATCAGGATGTATTCCTCTAATGAGTTTCGCAATTTGTCTTCCCAGGTTTGAGTAATAGTTGTCATCAGGTTTCGGACAATCATTGAATCTGCGCCTCGTCGGAAGGTCGGCATGCAGGCGACCAGGCGTGAGGGGTTGCCTATGTAACTTTCGATACATTCCAAGAGGTTTCATGTCTTTCACTGACCCGGGTTTGCTCGGATTAATCGATAACGTTGGCATTGATTTTGTCTGGTTATCGTCAACTCTATGAATGAGTTGAGTTAGGTATTTAAAATCGACATCGTTGTCGTAAGGATGTAAATCGTCTTTTTCTTGGACGTGCATTTTTTCTTCGATGGGTTGTTGGAAGAAATTGTCAGTTGCGAACATGGATGGGTCTTGAGGTGTATCAATAAAATGGTTATTTTTCTGTTGTCCTAATCTTCCGCCCATTGTCCCCATTCTCTTAATCATTTGCTGTTTATTGTTTCTGTCTTTCAAACGTTGTAGCTGCAAATAAAAACACAGGTTACTTCTGTCTATAAATCCATAGATAATTTGTGCAAGCTGTTAAATTTAGAAACTTTTGAACACTTACAAGTTTCTTTTTGCCTTGATTCCGTAAATGCTTCCTCATTGTTCTAAAAAAGTAAAATATCACTTAGGTACAAGAATACATGTGCAGTACAGAAGCTAAACTTTGTTTTAAAAATTAGCTTAACAAAAACAAAATTATTTGTCTAAGAACCTACAGAGCTAAAGTTCCGACTTGATCACGTATAGGTACCCTACATACGAGTGTTACTATGCGAATATCACTGACAAAGAAGATTTCTATAATTATTTTAAAAATGACATGCATGAAACTTTATCACGACAAATAAAATATTAAATTCAAAAACAAAGAACGAAAATGGATGATCGTACGGCTCTGTGGTGCCTTCCGCTGCCGTTGTATCAGACTTGTCTGTTTTATCCGATGGTGAGGTCGGTTTCGAGTCTTCCTCCGTCGTTATTACTGCAGCTGTTGTTTCTGGTTTCGTTGTTGTTGTCGGGCTTTGTGTCGTCGGAGTTCTTTCATTTTCAGTGCAGTTATTTATTACTGTTGATTAAAGAATATGTGCGATCATTCAATATAAAAAACCGAAAAAGTGCGAGTCGGACACGCTCACTGAGGGTTTCGTACAAATTGGTAGGTATGTAAACAGTTCGTCTATCACGAGAATCGAGTTTTTGCCGCTTTTTCCGAGTGTTTTGAGTTGTCCAATTCTATATAGAAGAGCCCTGTACTGTATGCAGTTTGGGTTCATTTTAGATAGTCATAAAAATGTATGATTTTCAGATTTATTTCATTGGTTGTGCTATAAGAGCTACCATTATACCAAATTTCTGGAACAACTGGACAACTGGAAGTACCCCGTAGGGTTTGATATAGGTACGGCAAGTTGTATGGAAACACCCTTTTTATTAATGACTGTATCTTTTGATTGCGTTGACTTAGAAATTAGATTTTTTCACAGCTTTAAGGGACTGCAGGCTAGTGAGAGTGAGTATTTTATATTAATTTCAGCTTACTACCTCCATGTGTTCCAGAGAAAAAGGGTCTTGAGGGACAGACAGACAGATGGACAGCAAAGTGATCCTATATGGGTTCCGTTTTCCTTTTGAAGTGCGGAACCCTAAAACGACTAAAAAAACAGTACTTAGTTGAAGACACAAACCTGCCGGTGGTCCTATGATTGGTTGTATCGGCGGTACTGGAATCATTGGATACATAGGCATGGGTGGAACCGGTAATCCTATTGGCGGATAAAAAGGCGTCTCAACATTTGGTAAAAATATGAACGACGGCAGCGGTGCCTTCGGTTGTTTGCTGTAGACCACTATTTTCCGATGTCCGTGGTCCTTGTTGGGATCGTTGTCGTGGCTGTGCTCACCACGCATGTCTTCCTCCCAGCTCTCCCAGGTGCCGGAGCTCTCCCGAGAGCGAGACCGAGAGTCCGAACTCGAAGAGTCGAACATACTATCATCTTCAGAAATTCTTAACAACTTTCTTCTAAGACCACGTTTCGTCGATTTTTTAATATTCTTTTTCTTGTTATTTTTATTACGTTTTTTAGCTCCACCGCTCCTTCTGGTATTTTTTAAAAGTTCGTCGTCATCCGTTTTGTTTATGACTTGATTTTCTATGGTTTTGAAGAACTGGTTGTAGAGCCAGTCGCTGAGGTCGCCAGTGTCTTTGGCTATTTCGTCGACGTGGGCGTCCAGCGCGTGCGACGTGGTCGGCGGTTCGCTGTCGCCCGACGGAGGCTGAGTCCCAACGGCATAATGCCGTCTAAAATCCTGAGTTAATTTCATGCTGAAAATTAGAGGTACTTAATTAAATTACAAATCTTAAGTTTAGCATTAATTTTATCTATACAAATATTGAAGTGTTACTTTGGTTCGCAAATTTTCGTGTCGGTATCGAAATAGTATCCGGGAAAGCAGTGGCAGCCCACCACGCAGCCGGGAAAGCCTTCGATGCAGTACTCGAAGTTCCCGTGGGGCCCACATTCTAAAGCAACAATGAATGTTACGGTAAAGAAGTAACTTATTAAAAAATAACTTTGATGGCTTGAAAAAATATTTTACCATATCGTCCCTTAGCATTGCAGTTCGTAAAAAAGAGAAGTATAAAAATAATCATTGGTACACTTTAAAGATTGAAACTCCAAACAAAACAACCATAATGGATTATGTTTTTTTTGTGTAATCAACTTTTTTCATAATTAATACAAAAAAATAGATTTTTATTCTATTAACTTGACTACCGTGCGTGAGTTCCTATCATTATATGTCTTGCGACAACTACCGAATCAAATTTCTTCAAGGAAAAAAGAGATTTTTCAAACGATGCAATACAATGGTAGTTTCCTCCAGTCTTCTTATTGGATCAGCACAATGAGCTCATTGAAATGATAATGCAGCACAAGCGAATATACATTCAGACATCAAGTAAGTAGGTATTCTTATCTTTCACACTTTCTTTTATTCATGACTTATTAACTTCATGTTATGAATGACTATTTACCATTTTTTTATTGGTTCTACTCATTTATTATATGACATCCATTGTGTTATACATCAGATTACGCATAAGTTGGCATAAGTACGAAAATGAGCAGTGCTTTTGAACTCTTTTTTGATGATCAAGTTAATCATAATTATCGAACACATTTTTTAATATTCCTTTGTTATCTAGATCTAAGTTGATTTGAATGTCACCTGTTAAGTGTTAGAACTTAGTACAGTCACAAGACTCTTGCACTTCCTCTATTTATATTATTATGTAGAAATAACATTCCGGTTCATCTATTTATTTTATGTAAGTATATAAAAACAGGTCAGGCTAATTTTGCATCGGGGCCGGAGGCCTAAGGCCACACATAAATAGGATCACCCGATCGAATAATATAACATTTAGGTACTGGAAGAGATAACTTTAAGGGATAAGATCGTCTTTGGACATGTGTTGCGTAATACTGTCCTGGGGGTCGATTTTTGAATCTCACTTGGTGACTAAATTTCTCATCCATGACATTGATATCATATCATATTTGCCAAAAGCCTTATTTTTAAATGTCAAATCCGTCAACTAACATGCAGCTAATTTCGTTTCTGACATAGACAAGCATGTCAACATAGTACATTGAGGTTAGCTAGATCACTCCCAGTGGTCAAGAAGTCACTCAGTGATCTCGTTTACGAGAGGGGGGAGCACGAGTATTTGATATCATAGGCATGAGAATTTTAGTCACGGATGAAATTAATAAATTCGAACTTTTTAAAAATCAGTGAATTTGGTCACCGGGTGAGATTAAAAAATCGACCCCCTGTAATTTGTTAATTTTCTGTTTTGTAAAATAAGGAGTCTGATAGTCTTATATTAATCTTATTTAAACAAACAAAGTTAAGCATCAGACTGAACTAGATAGTAGGATTTGTTCTGTATTCTGAGTAGTACGATTAGATTACTCAAACCAACGGGTCAGAATTGACTGGGGTTGAGCCACCTTATCAGCCATCGAAATTCGTTATGTTGCCAATTATGTTTTCACCTCACTCATTATTTTTTTTTTAATGGTTTAAACCCTTGCTGTTGGCAAAAAATGGCAGCTTAC